>JAVKLF010000038.1:5228409-5239450 GCA_034783495.1 Millerichthys robustus
GTAAGTTAACTGGTTCTGGATGGATGTGAGCTTTATGCCAAGGGTTTGTCTGCTGGTGCAGTTTCCCTGGTCTGATGGCATTTAAGTACAGGCCAATGATTAAAGGAAAAGGTTATTGATCTGTTGCACATTAGGAAGAAATGGACATGTAAGAGTTATGGGTTCATTTAATTCGGCATCAAGCCAAAGTGTAGTGCCATAAGCAAACTGTGTTTAGGCTGTAATCATTCAGTGAAAATGCTATTACCATCAATGCATCATTCAGCTGTACAGTAGTGATGAGAGAGCTTTTTTTCATTTTTTTTTTTAAAGTTTTGATTTCCATGCAGCTCTCAACAGTAATGTGTTTGGTCTTAAATCTTTTGCAGCTACAACAAAATGCTCCCCAGTGGCTCCTCAAGGCAGCGGACACATTGTGTGCTCCCTTTCTCTCAACGTGTATTAGGTATTGAATAAGTGACCTTTCTGGTTTGCATGAGCTCATGGGAAAAGTGGGTGTTTCCACAGGAAGTTAATGCTTTTTCCTCCCCCTCTTTTTCAATTGCGCTCCCTCTCCATGGAGCCTACAGTCTCCCGCCCTCTCAAACCATTTTTATTCTGCATTATTTGCCCCCTACTTCTCACTTTGAGCACTCTTGAAGAAACCATGCCCCTGCACAGATTTCTGTACCACATTTGAGAAGCTGTGAAGCAAACTAGAAAGGTGAAAATAATAGTGGGATGGTCAGTGTCAGATGCAAAAGGCCTGGTCCTTACTTTCATGTGTTAAACATTAAACCTTGATGGTGGCTGTTTGATTACAGACAGCTGCTTTTAGTCCAGCCTCAAGAGTTTTAGCTTACACAGCTTAAAAGACAGGAAGTGTTGCTGGTCAGAGTTTTCTTGCAAATGCAAAATGCTAATATAAAGATAAGTAAATCTACAACATAAATGTAGATTGTATGACGTCTTGTCTAGTCAGTAATGCATTGGTACAGTCTTTTGTGTTCTGTTTTTTCCCACTTGGCAGGCTTCGGTCTGTCTCATATGCAATTTGTCTCTTTAATTGAAATTGCTGCTCTTGGCTCTGGCTCTGGCTCACTGAACTTGTCTTACATATGGCACATTTCACCTGTCAGCTGCAGGGTGAGCCTCCATCCAGCACCGCATCGTGTGGCACCCACCACCGTTCAGCGTCTCTGTGCTGATTCCTCAGTATGTAGCACTTCGGAACTGCTTTGTCAGCAGAACCAGCAGCCCACTCCGTGACGCAAAGCTGAACACCAAGAGCAATAAAGTGGTATCTTCTGGAGAGCACAGTGTAACATTTTGAGACATGTTTGAAAGACTAGTTTCTGCCACTCAGATTGTGATAAAACAAAATGATAAAAGTTGCTGACTGGATTGCAGCAGACATCAGCGCTAGTCTTAATGAACTTATACTATCATCAGATCTAATCTTGATACACTGTAGCTCTAAACTTCAGATTCTACAGGTTAAATTCAATATTGTTTGTGAGCATTTCTGCAACTGTTTTGTATGTAGTTGGAAAAGTTATCACTGTAGGCTGTTTTACTGTGACAGCTAGAGGAAGAAGTTGGGGAAATATTACAAATCTGCACATGATGACAGAATGCTTCCTAAAGTAACCCATTTTAATGTTTCAATTTCCATTTTTCTTAATTAAACAACCACGGGTGATGATTTTCAAGTCAAGCTCTGGGAGTTTTCATTCAGGGGTTGGGCCATACGTAAAAGGTTAACTCCCAGCTGTGTCGAATACTGTTCGTTTTAGCTCAGCATTAATGCTCATTAAGCGAGTGTAGTAGGCAGTAGGGATGTGAAGATTAAACGATTTGTACCGGTTCACAAATGCGCACCATGCAACTGCATTGGTGGCCTAGCTGTAAAATAATACACTTTTAGGATTGAATCGAGATGCATTGGTTTATTAAGTCTTTGTACCAATAAAATCTGATCTGTTTATTAACTAAAGTGAAAGTGTTTAGCAATTTTCAAGCAGTAGTAGTGAGTAGTCACTTTTTTGGAGACCGTCAATAATTAGTTCTTTGTTTTGTTGCATCATATTGCATTGAATTCCAATGTGATGAATCAAAACTCTGATCATGACAAAACTGAGTTGTATCACATCAAATCAGTTTTTCTCGCAATAAATATTTAATGTATCAGTTTGTCGGCAAAGTATTGCGATACGTTTGATATTGGTGACAGAGTAGATCGGCCCAACCCCACCTCAAGGCAGCGGACCCAGCGTTGATAGCATGCAGAGATTTCCTTTTTATCTGTTTTTGCTGAACCTGTAATTTTGTTTTATAGATCTGTGTAGATGATGATAGTAGTGGTTAAACATCAGCTTTAACTACTACGGTGGGATAACTGACAGATGGAAAACGATCTATATTTAGTGCTAGTAAAGCAGTTTGTGGGGAGAGGAAGTGGGTGCATAGTGCAAGCATGATGCCGATTACACGCCTACTCATATCACCCATTCTTGCTTTTCTTGAGGCTGCCAGGCGATGGTTTTGAAAAGGTTTTTGCTTTGCGATGTCATTTTGTGAAACCCGATCGAGTGCTCTGGCATTTGTTCTTTATTTGAGTTTTGAAAACAAACAAGCCCCCATGCTGGTTTGATGCTATTTCTGTCCCTTGACAACAAAAACATTCCCAAAATCCTGTAAATCTTTAAATGCATTCCTGATCATAAAGTGTTTTATGCATAACATTGTTAAATATTGGTGCTATGTAGCGCGGTTTGCAACATGCTTTTGATTCTGAAATTTTCCAGCTCATGTTTTAGTCCTCATTCAAAAACACTTAAAGTAAGTGGTTACAAAATATTCACGGTGAGAATTTAATAAAAATTACAATTAAAATGATTCAGTGCTTTGTTTGAGGGGGGAATAGGCGTGCTAGGTTGGATTTTTGGTAGGTAGGTGGAATATTGTAACATGTCTTGTGTGACATCACCGCCACCCGAGGGCTCAGCCTGCTGCAGAGGTGGAGTTTCCTTCCTTCAGAATGACTGAGGCTGAACGTGGCCTATCCCACCTTTCCACCAATATTTAAACAGTTACACAGCTTGGTTTTTAAACTTTCCATCAAATGAACTAAATTTATCATTTGTCACTAAGTTCAGACACCTTGGTTTGTTAGGTAATAGTAAATGAGCTTTACCCTGACGGCCTGCTTCAGACTGGAGACCAAAACTCAAAGACGCTGATAATCCTGGTTTTGCTGCACCCACAGTGTGTTCATGTCGGCACTGGTCTAATTATTGCCTAAGTGAAGCTTTGAGTTGATTTTTGTTCTTTCTTTTAGCATCCTTCATAGTCCCCTCTGCAGTAGTTACATAAATTATTGCACTGAGAGTTGGCTCAGTTAGAACTGCAGCTTACCTCAGCTGTGTAACGCTGGTCCAGAACAGATCTAGTGGAAATTATTTTGATTTTTATTTATTTATTTTTTACAACAACAAGACTTCTGATTTCACATTAAAAGCAAGATCTGAGCGGCATGTGTATTTTTCTGTTTACCCCAAAAATGTGTCCATGTTGACGTCTTTGATATGCTCACTATCTGCATGTGATACAGTCTTACAGAGTAGAAGATCATCGACGTCACAACTGGCTCAGCGGCAAACATTTGAAATAAAAAGTGTTGTTTTAGATGTTGGCATGTCGGTTCAAAAAAATTGCAATTAGACAAACCATTCTCTCCTGACTTTTTATAGTTTCAGTATTTTTCTCTGGCTCTGCTTCAGACATGCTACATCTGAGCCATTGTTTGCGGTTTCCATCAGCTAGGTTTATAGATCATATTTATCCGTCATATTATTTAACATGTTCGGGCTGGTTTGTGTCACATAGGTATTGATGGTCCTGGCGATTGGTGTTGTACTCCCTCACCAGCTTGTCGCTGCCCAGCTGAAACCCTGCCAGGCTGGACTTTAGCCCTCTTAGTTCTGGCTCCGGCACTGCTGGCACTGCAGAACAGTCTCATTTATCACTGGAAAGAGACAATCGGCTCGGGCAGAGCAGGATGCAGCAGCTAAGCTCCCCTCGCATGTGGAGAGAGGGAAGGACTAGTCAGAGGGGCGCAGTGCCTAATGCAGCTCCCCAAAGGATGACAGAATGAGAATAGGAGGTTGAAAACGAAGACTGAGGTCAGGAGTTAAATCTACAGCTGGGACAATTGTAAAGTTGGTAACGCATGTGGATGTTGGGTTTTTTTTTGTTTCTTCGTCTTTGCGTCTTGTTGGCTGAAGGCACACTGACAGGGCAGTGAAGCACATTTAAGGATGCAAAGTAACACCGCTAAATTATTGAACAGCGGTGAATGGAAGTGACACGGGTAGGCAGTCCTACACACCGCAGAGGCGACAGGAGAGACTCTCTGCATCTCCTGCAGCAACCGACAGCTGCAAGTCAGAAAAGCGGGATATAGTAAGGCTGGAGATGACAAATTACAAGCTTAATATTACCAGAGCTTCACAAAAACAACTTTTTTAAAGGAAAAATCAGCTTTGTGAAACTTAAAGGATATTTTTACTTAGAAATTCTAAAGATTGATCAAATGGAAAATTTTAGAATTAAAAAAAACCTAACAAATGCAAATATATTTTTTCACAAGTATGTGTTTAAAATAAATATTTCACTTGACTACGCAATTTAGATATTCAATATCTATATTTAAACAGAAACACAATTTGTAATAAACATATAACAATAAGCATCTTTAGGACAATAGTCTTTAATAAAGCAGTGGTTACTAATTTTTTTTAGCTTGTAGCACCTAAAAATTAGAATTGCAGATATTTTCAACCCCAAATATCTTCGGTTAAACTAAACAAAAACATAAAATTTGTAAAATAAATACAAAATGACAATAGAAATAACTCATATTGTACTACTTTTTTTAATTCATAACTCTTTTGCAACAATTCTAGTGTTCTGAAATCATCCCAAAACCTCCAGCTTAGTGTTTTATGACGCACACTGAGGCTCTGACCCTAACTTTGAAAACCATTCATCAACTAGTCAAGCTAAACAATTGTTCAGGTTCAAACATTTTACTCATTTTTCTTCAGCTGTTTGTTGAGATGCTCAAAGATTTGATGTTCAGTAAATCCAGAGCAGCCTCTCTTTGTCTCCTCAACTTCTAAATGACAGTAAAAGGTCTTTGTACCGTCTCAGCTGTAAAATCTCACTCAGTCGCAGGAGTAACAGTAAAAGTTTGTCCCATTGTTTGAGCGACTGTCTGGACTTTATGTTCTAGTGACCTCTCAGTGTCTTTGGGTGTTGGTTTGACATTCCCTGAGCACTCCCTTCAGCTGTCACCACTTAACAAGTCCCTGAGGGGTGCGAGAACAACAAAACATGGGAAAAATGTAAAAAATGCACAACTCCTTCACCTCCTCCTCCTCCTTTTCCCGGCTGCCCGGTCCCACCCTTCCAGTATAGGTTACTATTAGAAAAGATATTGAACAATCCAGAAGCTATAGCTGTTTTAACGGAGGAAACGTCAAGCAAAAATGTTCTAAGCTTTAAAAAAGCAGCCTGCTGCAAAAAGCCAGGCATGTGGTTTTTGTGCTGGAGTGTTTGCTTCACATTTTTTGTGCAGGTGTTCACAGACTGCATGTTTGCCTTCTGTCTGGAGAGTGCCAGGAAAGGTAGAGGTCAGTGAGGCGGTCTGTGCTTTTTTAACCCAAAACACAAGCGCAGCGTGACTGTTTATTCTCATCCCAATCTGTTTCGAAGGCATCCATGCAGACATCCATGTACGCAGTCATTCTCTGCAGCATTAGTTGAAATAACAAAAATCAAGTCAACTGAGAGCAGAACACCATCAGCCTGGATTTTGGAATGCCCTGCTGATGGAGCAGGCTGTGCACAAAGATCTGCTCAGAACTGTGGAAAGTTCTGCGGGATGATGATGATGAAATAGATGCACCACAGAAACAAGTGTTTTCTTGTCTACCAGCACAGTTGCATTAAACATGGTCCGTTTTTTGACAGTAGAGTGGAATGCATTAGAGAGTCTAAGAAAAGCTGAATGATTAAAATATATTTCATTTTGTTCAGCAAATATTACTAATCTATTTTCATATACATTGTAATACACAGAGAAATGAAAAGAATAAGAAAATGTGATTTCCTGATTTAGTCCTGAGCCTTTTGTGAATCTGTACACATTCTGAGCTGTGCTACAGTTTACTAAAGACTTCTTATGAATTTAGTTCCAAACAAAAAATGAGACGTCACTCATTTTGACTAAGTAACCTTTTTGAACAAACCGATTCAAGTTATGAATTTTCGAGAGATAAAGATAATTTTCCTGGTAAATACAACACTGTCCTCTGAAAAGTTAGCAAAAATATTCCTAACATTTTTGAGGGGACTGTTGGTAAGAAGTTTGGTGCACACAGATGTACGATCAGATGTGGTTAAATTCAGATATTTGTTAAAAGTGAAAATATATCAGCACCTACCTCTAGCACACGTAAGGAACAGAAGTGGTTTTAAAACCACCTTTTCTGACCTTAAACAACCCAGAATATAAATAAAACTTCAAAATAAGTTGTGAATTGTCTCAATAAAAGTAAATCTTGAGGGTAAATAAGTCTTTTTACTGGTTTTCAGCAGAGTGCCTTTTGATGTTTGACGTAAAAAGTGAATAGGTTGGTGTTGTGTTGGCAAAAACACACTAAGTATCCTGATTAAGGCGTGTATCAGACGTATAGTTTCAGTGTTTTTTAAAATGAATATGCTAACTTAAGATATTCACAATCTTGGTTCTTCCCTGTTGTTTCTCGTTCAGTCATACTTTGTCACTGACTATGACCCCACCATCGAAGACTCGTATACCAAGCAGTGTGTGATCGACGAAAGGCCGGCCAGGCTCGACAGTAAGTGCAGTTTGCTGAACAAACACAACAAGAGTAAATAAACACACACACACGTAGGCCAGTTGGCTGTTTCTGCTGCATTGCATTGCTCCCGAAGAGCTGAATAAGTGTTTCAGTGTGTGTGTTTGTGCCAATACACATGTTCATGTTGTGCAGTCCTCGACACGGCTGGACAGGAAGAGTTCGGAGCCATGAGAGAACAATACATGAGGACAGGGGAGGGCTTCCTGCTCGTCTTCTCAGTAACTGACAGAGGAAGGTAAGTGACAGTTTTCATCGCACACACGCCTCCCTTTCTCTTTGTAGAGCTGTTTACTGCGCACAGCGGCACACTCTCACTCTCTCTCCTCTAGTGAAATTATAAATCTTGCATCGACACTCTTGACTTGTTGCCGCTTGTGCTTCCGGAACTTTTTGTTGTTCTTGTTTTCTTATGTTCGCAGCACTTCCTCCCTTACCCTATTTACTTTAATCTACCTACTCACTTACCTTTAGTTGTCTATTTAAAGCTTATTTGCTACTTAAACAGCATATAAATGCAGAGGAAACCTTCAGTAACACTGAGGTGACAAGACTTTTAAAACTGTGGCACACTTTCATCTTAGTCTGTATGCACTAACAACATGAATGCATGTATGTACTCACAACACCATCAGGCACAAACTGTCCTACCCCCCTAAAGCCCACTCAGTCACCCAGTTCAGCTAATCGCTACACATTCCTAACACAACATCTAAACACGTCTTTTATTTCCATTCAAATCAGGTCGTCAGAGATATGCAGCCCTTCATTTTAAGACGTGCTGCTTTTCTTTATTCCTGGATGGTTTGGTGACACCTGTGGTAGCCATGGCAACAGCAAGTGGGTTTAAAATGAAAGCACAACTTCTTCCACCTGCTGCTTTGTTGCAAGTGCAACAGATGTGCTGCTGGTGTGTCTGTTTACGCCACCACTGTGGAACTCGGGCAGCATTCATCGAGCAAAAAGACTGAACCTGCTGCTCTCAGCTCAGGGTTGCACAGAAAATAGGGGTTGATATTATATTTACCATGTAAAGTAAAAAGAAAAAGAATGTAGTTTAAACTTTGTTTTTTAAAGTTGATAAATTATTTCACTTCTCTAAGATATATTTGAGCTTAAATCATCTTTTGAGTATCGAACTGAACATTTCTCTCTTAGCCTGCCCGTCCTCCGTGTTGTTGTGTTCCCGCCCGACATCACTCTAAGCTGCATTCCCTTGTTCCCACCCACTGCCCCCTCCCAATGTTTATGTTGTAAACAGTTTTTCCTTCCTCCATTTATATTAGTCAAGCCTAACCAGATTTACTGTGTGCTCACCATGGCTGGAATGCTGTCCTGGGTTAGTGGTTGTATTCTGCCTCTTTTGTTTTTTCTCCTTCTTCCCCACAGACTGACATTTTTATTTGCTGTTTGGTTGAGAATGTCCCATCACATGCCCTCTGTATTATAGTGAGGCAACGAGCCAGTCAGAGAGCAAATTCTTGGATGAAAAAATGGTTTTGTAGCAGAATTTCTTTTTTGGACTGACATGTTTGATGACCGTTACTTCAGCAGGATGATTTTGTTTTGCTGTGGGCCTCGAGAGTTTTCTTCCTGCTGTAATCTTACATGTCTGTCTGTTCTGTAGATGCCAAATAACTCCATCATATTCAATTTACAGCTTTGAAGAAATCTACAAATTCCAAAGGCAGATTCTCCGAGTCAAAGACAGAGACGAATTCCCGATGATCCTCGTCGGAAACAAAGCAGATCTGGAACTACAGAGACAAGTAAGTCCAACAGATTGCAGAGATCTAAACTCGCTGACTGACAAACATGCTTTTATCATTCGGTGGAATAGCAGGCAGTCCGGAGGGATTCACATTTGCATGCTTTACAGTGAAAGTGTTGCAGCTGCAGCTCGTTTCTAAGATACAACAGGATGTGAATGAAAGAGCAGGAAAGTCTGTATAAACTGTGGTGTCAGGAGGGGAGGATTGATGGGGAAAAGCCAGTATGATGAATAGATGAAACTGCTGATATTCACGCACTCATTCCTTTTAGTGAAGCTATACTGCCCCCTAATGGTAGAAAAAAAATCACACTCCTGCTGGCAGATGCAATCAAGTTCTTTTAAAAATCGTTCTTACCCACTAAAATAATCCAGCCATTTATCTTTCATGTTCCTGTGCAAGAGGCAGGGGGGACTCTGGAGAGCTCACAAGTCCATCACGAAGGCACATAAGGAGTTTTTGCACTGCAAAGACCAGCATGGCTTCAAACCCGGGTTCAGTGTGTTTGCATTGGCCCATATGGCTCAGTCCCACTCTGATTCCTGGAGTGCCGAGAGCTGCAGACAGAGGACCACTAAATGTGAATGAAATAGCTTAGGCTTTGGTGTGGATAATAGTATGCTTTAAAAATATAACAACAAGCTTTGTTTACTTTTAATACTACTAATAATAATATTAATTGGAGAATGTTGTTATTTATAAGGGACAGGATCATGCTGGATCAGAGGATGTCAGCAGAGTTTATGGACCAAAACAACCAAGAGAAAGAATGAAGCTTTAGCTTGTGTGCATTTTTGTAAATGGATTTCTCTTTTAGATTAACACAGCTTTAAATGTTAGGGTTTAATATTAACTGTGGCAGTGGACTGATTGATTGGTTGGCTGAATAATTGAGCTGTTTTTTTCTTCCCACCGGCTGCAGCAGGGTTACCTTTCACAGCTTGTTTTTCAGTCTTTTCTTCTTTCAGATACATTAATTGATCAGAAGGAAAATATTACATCCATCCATTATCCCCTGCTTAAAAATGTATTACATTTAGAGGTAAAATTTGGATAAATTTGTGTTTGGAGCTGCTTTCATAGCCAACATTTAATAAACTGTAGCTCAGGTAGGAATGTGTACTGAGCCACTCAACCTGTTGTAAATCATGTTTTACAAACACAATGTTAGTTTCTTGAAGTCATGTAAAATGTTTAATGCAAGGCTAATTTATCCATCCAGACATTATCTTGGTCCTCTTCTTCCTTTGAGAGTCACGGGGGTCACTGGTGCCCATATCCAGCAGTGTCAGTGCGGGGGCGGGGCTAACCTGAACAGGTCTCCAGTCCATCACAGAAGGCTAATTTAACATTCACGCAATTGTTTTCTTTTTCGTCTTACCTCAGGTAACCCAGGAAGAGGGCCAGCAGCTGGCCAGACAGTTAAAGGTCACATATATGGAGGCTTCAGCCAAAATTCGAATGAACGTAGACCAAGCTTTCCACGAGCTGGTTAGGGTAATCAGGTATGTGGGCTGCAATACCGACCCCTAGTTGTTGTTGTTTTTTTTTCTCAAAATGTTAATATTGATGCAGATGCATTTGTTGGGACCCTTCAGCAATAATAAAAAAATCTGTTTTGCTTTTAACTGAATCACCTAGCTTCAGAAGTGAAACGTTGTTGGAATGAGCTGTAAGGGTATCAACATTTTCAGTCTTTATGTCTGTAATTCAGAACACAGTGAAGGTTTAATAAATGTTGCTTTACCATTCAGTGTTCACAAAGGCCCATTGTTTAAGTCGTCTACCTCAGACTAAACTTTATGCTTTCTTTTGTTTTCTAGGAAATTCCAAGAACAAGAATGTCCACCGTCACCAGAGCCCATGAGAAAAGAGAAAGACAAGAGCGGCTGCCATTGTGTGATCGTCTGATTTTTGCCTTATCACTGTAACTCATGCAGCAACCCCACCTGCCCCGCCCACTCTGCCTGACTTAACATCCCCCGTGGATGACTGACCGCTGCCTTCTCCGTGTGCACGACTTCAGACGGCCTTTTCCGAGATCCGTTGACCAGGAGCTGCTGTTTCCGGGACAAAGCTGCGGGCAACTGACTATGCCAAATTTGAACACCACTCTACCTTCAGCCGTAATCTTAATTCATACAAGAGAATATCAACACTAAAACATTGCCTTCTAAATCCGCCTGACAAAATCATTGTTTTATACTCTGAAGGACTTCTCTTGCCTTGTAGTGACGTTTGTACTTGCTACCAAGATTGAATGAAGTATATATATATATATATTCAGAATGTTAATGACTTTTAGTTTCCAGTGTCTGACCAGAGCAGAGATTATCTTATATG
>JAVKLF010000038.1:5266811-5277447 GCA_034783495.1 Millerichthys robustus
TTGTTGTAAAGCACTTTGTGATTTTATATCTGTAAAAGGTGCTATATAAATAAAGTTTACTTACTTACTTACTTATAGATGCTTTTGACAGATAAATTAAAGATTTAAAAAACTAAAAACATAAAAGTTTTCTGAATATTTTAGTGGACACAAGGAACTCATACCTGAAAGAGTGGAGACAGTACAGTAGGAACTAAAGCTACAGCTCTGACTTTAGGGACTGTATGTTCTATAGTTGGAGCACCTGTTCAACCAGCTGAGCTGTGTGGAGTTTGGAGTTTGCATGTTCTCCTCCGGGGTTTTCTGGTTCCCTTAACAGACAAATGGCATGCATGTTAAATTATTTGAAAAGTAAATTGTCCCTAGGTGTGAGTGAAAGTGCAAATGACTGTCTTCATTGTCTCTCCGTGTCCTTTGATGGACTATTGACCTGTCCAGGTTAACCCCGCCCCTCACACAGTGACTGCTGGAGATGGGCACCAGCTCCCAATGACCCTGAAAAAGAAAAGCAGGTACAGAAAATGGATGAATGCTTGACAATTGAAGTAACTTCAATACAGAAGTAGATACTTTCTCTTTTACTGCCTCCAAGTCCAAATCTTAATATATTTAGCAAAGAATTGGATATTTTTCAGATGACATTAAGTTTAAGGTCTAAAAGGAACAGACTGTTTGTCAGTCTGTTTGAAATGTCAGCTTAGTTCCAAAACCCCCACTTCTGTCTTTTTGTTTTAAAATCAAGACTAACAAAAATACATCATCTTATTGTCTTATGTAACTGCTGATGATTCAAACAATTCTTTTCACACATTTCTTGAATTTGCATTTGGAGTTGATGTAAAAAGCAGCAGACTTACTGAGTTGGTTAGCAAAATGTTAACATTAAAACATCCAGACAATTCAATAATTGGCAAAAACTTTATCTATCTGGATGGGATACACCACATTGTTTCCCTGCAGATCACTCTCAGTTCATCAAGTAGTGACGGGGCCAGAATTTCCCATAAAAAATGGGCAGAAGTCTTTTATTTCCTGTTAACAGATAGTGTATGGAATAATTACAAAGGTTCTTAAAATATTATTTGAAAGGTCACATAAAGAAAGATCCAAGTGAATTAATTAAACTAAATAATCTTCTGAAGTTGCTTATAAAATTTTGCAGAATAAAAACTAATTTCCTGCTGGAAAAAAAAATCCCAAAACTGAAAAAGTGCTGGAAAAGCCATAACATCCTCACTCATCACACATCAAGGGACACCTCTACCTCGCTGTCTTTCATCTTTTCTCCTCTGCTCCAGCTAATTCTTTCAGTATCTTCTGCATAAATCTCTCTAATTAAAGCCATAGATGCTTCTCTGAGGTCTGCGGTGCTCCGCCACAAGAGCTGCAGGAACAATGAGTGGGTTTGTCACCGGTGAGTGAAAGCTCTGAAGAGAAGACTGGATGTAGGAAGGCAACAGACTCGTCTCTTATGCTTCATACAAGAGACAAGTTTTTGTGTTGTTTGGACTTATTTAGATTTCCTATCCACCTTTACTGTCTGCTCTTTAGCTTTCCAGTTGCGGAACAAGACCCATTGGAGGTCGTGAGAAAATCTGAGCAGCGTTTGATCGTTTACAGAAGCAGATGAATGAGGTTCTGATTTTTAAAATTCATTAAATACATGCTATGTTCATGTTCAGATTTGAAACCTGTCTGGTTTCTGTTTGAAACAAAGCCTCCAGTACATTTTTATCATTCAATAAAGAGGCAGGAAAGGGCAATAGAAATTAAGTGCTGTTGATGTCTGGGGGAAAGATGCTTAACTGTGTTATGGAGTAACACTGGCGTCTGTCAAATTCTAACTTTGTTTGTGGAACACACATCGTCCCAAATACATTCATAATTGAATTTGTTGCCATTTTGTGGGGCTTGCTGTGTGGTTGTTCACCCAGTCCTCCATATCAGAGTAACAGAGAGACAGACAAACTCTTACAGCATATTCTACAAGCTAACCTAAATAAACAAGAATAACATGTCAGAAAAAATACATTTTTGTCTTTTTTTAAAATAATTTTTGTTTCAAGCTGAGTTTTTTTTTTCGCTGGAGCTTTCCTGGAGAAGGAACATTTCTTTTTGTTACAGCTGTATTTGTACATGTACATTTACAACTGTAAAGTAAACAGACTCGCTTCTGAAATTTACATCTGAAGGTAAACAAAGTAAACAGGTTGTACATGACTTCAGCTGTGAAAGCCTCAGTGATTAAGAAATCTGACTTTTTAAATGTACTCAATTAGAAAAAAAACTATGCTTTTGTCCTGATTAGTTTTGTTTAGGTTTATGGAGGAATTACAAATTTAATTTGTTGCCATTGAACTGAAAAAATCTTTTTAATTGAACAGTAATTGGACTTGTATTGGACTTGTTTGCTGTTGGTGGAGCATGCTGTAATGACATTTGTCTATGAATGAGCTAAAATCTGAAACAAACAAGTAGGTGTCCAGCAAATTTCACATTTTAAAGTTGCACGTGGTTATATGATTTGTTTGTGCTTTTTAATTCTGCTAATTGCACTTTATTACAACTTCCATGCAAGCATTGGCATCTTAATATTTGATATTTAGATCAAGTATTAAAGGCAGCATTGAAAAACCTAAACACATTAATTTTCTTATTTTAACTTCAGTATAATTTACCTAGTATATTCACATTATTTTTATTGTTATTAGTGAAAACAAAAAGAAAGCATGGTAACGTTCCCACCATGCTTTGCTGACTGTTTCATACCAGCAAAGTTTTCAGAGGGATGAAGACATTATTTTGTTGCTGAAATGTGCACTCAGAGAACCTTTTAAAATGGCCAAGAATAGATGTGTGCAAGATATTGTGTGGGCGGCTGTGTACTGGGCTTTCTGAACAAGCAGACTTTTTGCTTTTGTGCTCACATCCTACATTCAAACACCACATGGCTGTCTTTGAAGGATGTCAAACATTTCATTTAGCACATGCAAAGCAGCATCAGCACTCCGAGCAGGTGTCTTCATCGGGCTTGTGGCAGTACAGGGCACAGTGAGGCTCCTTTGTCTAACGTAATCTATCCAAAATCAGGGCAAACGGCGTCGCAGATTCTTCAAGAGGTTCACAAGTCTAACTGGGGCACATGGAGAAAACTGACAGTCAGACTGGGATACAGGAGTTGCTATAGTTTGTTGTTTTTCCACAGTAGTAACTTGGTAAAGAAGGAAACTAAATCAGTTTTTAAAACCTAATCTATACTGCCATAAGTGTCACATCACCATATTAACAATAAACACTTTATATAATCATCTGTTGTATGACAGATACTACTTCCCTGATGCTGTTTCTCAAGTCTTCCTAATAATGGAGTCAGACAAACACTAGGGTGAGAAGATGAGCAGTACTGGTGGCTTCTTTGTAAAACCTTTTGTAGAAATGCAAATGAACTGTAAGATGATGGTCTGAACATTTTGAAAGTTTCATCATCTCTCTACTGCCCACCTCTCAAGCTGAATCATTCAGTTAGAATAAACTCAAATCATGTCTAGATGAGAAAATCTTATTTAATAAAAGTGTTAGAAATGCATGAAGGGTACAAAAAGCGACTTTTTTGCCTCTTACATTTTTTTGTGCATTTAATCTGTAAAATTTTATATTTATGGAAATTATAATTAACAAAAACAAATTAAAATTGATAACTTTTGTGCTATAAACATTTTAATTAAAAACAATATAAGAATATGTTTGACCCCTGTGTGTTATGAACATGTAGTTATAGCAGTAACTAAAACTGGGAGACACAAGTAGTTTACACTTTTGTTTTGAATTTCACTGCCAGCACACACATTTGTCATGGGGAAAAGATGATTGTTTGGTTAAAACTGACTTCATTTTATAACATGCTCATTAAAACAAAACCTCATGCCTAAAGTTTTTGAATTGATCAAATCAGTAGACATTTTTAGTCTCATTTAAACGTTCACTCTTGAAGTCTTGAACATAATGTGATAATAGAGTTTTTTTCCTGTTTTAGCTCTAAAGTAACGATTAATGAATGCAGCAGCTGTCCAAAACATGTTGGTGCATGGCTTTGTTCTCACTACATAATGACTAAAGCTTTAATCAAATGCCTTGATCATTTATTTTCCCCATGTGTTTCAATTTGATTCCATTTTCTTTCATGTTTTTAAATCCACATGCATTCTCATTTGTCATTTTTGTGTTGTCTTCTAAGAGAAGGCATCAAAGTTACTTGTTGTTGAGGGTTTCCTTGGCAGCTAACGTCCTTCTCTATTACTGTAGATTTATACACAAAATGGAGCCAGATGAATTCAGTGTGTTCAGACAGTAGTACAGTTGTTGTTTGTTTTCTCACAAAAAACTAGGCTTCTGTTCACAGCATGACAGAGGCCTTTCTGTGTGAAGCCTGTATGTTCACCCTTTTACTTGGATGTTTTATTTTCATTAGGTTTTTCTGGTTCTTCTCCCACAGTTATAGGTTAACTGGTGATTTTGTTTAAAGCAGGTGTGTGTGTGGTAGTTTGTGCATTATAAATGGATTATTGTCCATTTTTATTCAGTAGCTGGAACAATCTTTAACATAGGTTTGCCAAAAAACAGACAAAAGCTCAGAGTAATTAGCTATTCATGAGAAGATAATTGCTCAGAATTTGTAAACATTAAACCAAATAAATTGTTTCTGCCTAATAAATGTCTTAATAAATCATTGTGATGCTTTTGGACCTGATTTGCATGTGAAATAACATTAGTAAAAGTTGAATGAATGATTCCAGAAGTTTCCTCCTCCTTTTTCTCTGCAGCTCTTTAGACGACGGGGGCACAAACCTTCGACAGCAGAAACTGGACAGACAGGTGAGCCTCGCTGTTTTCATGATGATGAGGAAACACAGAGAAAATAAACCATTGCAGGGCAGCTTTATTACCACAAAGCGTTTCTGCCTCCATAAAAAACTGAATTTAGGATCAATAGTTAGTTCTCTACTGGTTCAAGTCTCTTCTTCTTTTTTGAGTTGTTCCCTCTTCAGGAGGCTTCACAGTGACTCATCCTCCTCCATCTCATTCTGTTCTCCACATCCTCTGTCCTCACTCCAACTACCTCCATGTCCTCTCTAACTGCATTCATATATATGCCCTGTGACCTTCCTCTGTCTTTTTTCTGGCAGCTGCATCTCTACCAACATACCTGTTCCTCCTCTGCACATGTTCAACCATCTCAGTTTGGTCTTTCTAACTTTACTGTATCTCCCAGCTTGTTCAAGTATGAAAGAACAAAATAACAAACCGTGAAGCTGAGTATTCTTAGTGCCGTTTTCATTCTCAAATATGTTCCTTTCATAATTTTTCTAATTCAACAAGTTATAACGGATGTGTTTGTTTGCGAGTTGGAGAATACAGATTCGCAGTCAAACTGGCTGCTCAGCTGCTGTCGGCAACACCCAACAAAATGTTTTCAGGCAGAGCTTTTAACGTCTTTTCCAAGTACAGTGACAGCCGATGGTTTTCCTTTCCTGCAATCTTGTTTTTATTTATAAAGTTTGTCAAATTATCTCAGACAAAAAAATCCTCTGTTCTGCAGAAGAACAATGAAATATTGTGGTGTTATTCTATGTATTTGATGAAAACAAATTTAAGTGATACATTTTTAATCTCAATCAGCTTGATTTTGAGCAAAAACAATAATCAATAAATGCTTAAAACTCTGTTAAGTTGAAACATTTTCATTGGTTCTCTGAAGTACGTATTTAAGGGTCAAAAAGTATTTGTACTGCAATGTGTACACATACTGTAATCCATTTACATGACATTTGGATGTTATTAGTTCATTAGCAACCAAATTTAAATGGAAATGATCTTTTAGGTCACGTGGTCAATGGGAAGTGCTCTTGGGCCATCTCAATCCAGCCCTTAAGATCTTTATACAAAATAAAATAAATTAATAAACGAAAACCAGAGTTTTAATAATGACTCCTGAAAAGCTTTAAACATGAGGTATATTGTCTTTTGACTAGTAAACAAATAAGATTCTTCTAGATAATCCTGATAAAGTTTAGTAATATCATCTGTCAGATTCTTTCCTAAAACCTAGGTGTAGTTACAGCACATGCTGCTCTTTGTTGTGGTAAATATTGTTTAGTTTGAAGTTAAATCTGTGTATTTTTTCGTCTCTCTGCTTTATTGTTTTATCCTTACGATGTCAGCGAGCACTCCTTGAACAAAAACAGAAGAAGAAGAGACAGGAGCCTCTGATGGTCCAGTCTAATGTGGATGGGAGGTCTCGGACTCGTCGGACCAAACAAAGTGAAGAACAGGCTCCTCTGGTGGAATCTTACCTCAGCAGCAACAGCAGCACCGTCTATCATGGTAAGATAGATGATAGAATCATGTTTGAGAAACAAAAGTCAACACTTTGTAAATACTCAACCACATGTTCTTACAATCAGCATCTTGGGTGTTGTTTCTATGATGCAGCTGCTTGTTACCCTGAATGTTTGGCCAGGTCATAATGTGATTTAGAAGAAACGGCTGACAGGAACACAAGGGTCATTTATAAAATCATAAAAACTGTCTAAAAGGGTTGCAGCTTTGAATTTCAGTGTTGCTGCAAAATAGCTTTTGGAGAGATTTACACACCTTCTGAAAAATGTTGCTTAAGCAACCATTTCTTATGACCTCATCACAAATAACAGCATCATAAATATATTTGGAATATGTTGATATTTGAATTTGGATTTCATGAACATCACACAGGAGTGGAGCCATAATGGTTTGGTTTGGTTTTACAGACAGAGACAGGGAGAACATTGTGCAATTTATTTATTTAAAGATCCCTGGTCGTTTTTATCATAATAAAGATAATTCTTTCTGGCGTCCATAGGGTGTAGGGTTCTGGGGTGCAGTCAGATAAGAAGACTTGATTGTAAACTGGCAACTTTTGGAGGCAAACAGTACAAAAACTTACAAAAATAGTGATGTTCAGTGAGATCCTAAAATTGACATTATTCTACCTTTACACAGCAGTAACAGAAATGTTCTCATGTAGTGTCCAAACTTTTGCCTATCAACATTTCTATTACAGCCACTGATATAAATCCGCCTGCAAATCAAAGCAACCCTGAGTTGAAGGTATGCTAGGGTGGGGACAGATGATGTCCTCTTATTTTTACACAGAATCCAGAGCTGCACATCCAATTCCCAGATCTAATCCCTAGTTTTTGGGCCTGAGACCATGACTTGTCTCATTTCCTGCCAGGAGAAGAGAAAAATATTAACTTTTTTTCTCTGCATCAATTAAATAATTGAAAACAAAGAGGGGGAATAAAACCAGTGCTGCCAAAGAAGAAAATCGTTCTGACCTTTTCTAATTTATTATTTTATACTTTGAACTCAGTAAGATTTTGTAAATTTCATTTCATAAAAAGTAATTTCACTCTAAATATTTGTTTGAGCCTTATTTTCATTTGTTATCCATATTCATGTGTTTCTGGTTTTCTTCGTCTCTGTGTTTAGTGCAAGAAGCTGAACGGGAGGAGGTGAAGGTGGTAGTGGATGCTCAGCTTCCTCACTCAGCTAAAAAAGGCAAAGCGTCAGCCAGTTCCACTCCACAGACAGGCAGCGACAAGAAGGAGAGGAAGGGAAAGCACAAAGGTCAGCCTGCACATAGATTATATATCAGTCAATTTTAACAATTGGAGTTAGTGCAAGCAGGTCACAACAGGAAAGAGAAGAAATAAAATTATCATTCAGCAATTTTAGTCTGTATGTTGAAGTAAAAACAACCCAATAAAATCTAAAAACCTGTCCCACACTTAAAGCACATGTAATCTAATGTTATCATATTTTCTTGGACTTACCAGCTGTTGGAATGATGTGTGAACTGTTCTCTCAGTTTTAGGAAAAGGCTGTCTTGGTTTTATTTAGTTGTGCATGTACAGTAAAAATAATAAAAAAAACAACTTAAAGTTTGTTGAACATCATTCTGACTGAGTTTGTTCTTGTGGACTGACGGCTCAGCAGCGACTGACGACCCGGCTGCCCAGCCGGATGATGGTCTGATCCAGATCCTGACGGTGAGACATCAGCCTACAGAGGAGGGCGACTCGGAGCCCGTGATGAGCTGCACTCAGTCGCAGAGTAAACAAGATCTGCGCGTCACCATGCTGAAGAAAGGTACTCTGACTTCATTTATAACTAAACAAGCTCTTATTTACACCCACATCTATCTGGACCACTGCTCTGGTAGATGTGTTTTCATCTTCTGGAAGGATGATTCTTCTTTTTAGATTTATTTACCGATACTCATTAATAAAATGTTCAAATATGTCAACAGTATTTAATTAGGGAGATTATTTACTGATGGTAGCCATTAAAGGGTGATTGAAGTGATGATGATCTCGAAACATGAGTGACTCAGAAAGTCAGGGGTTTTGATTCCTCGTTTCTTCTTTTTTGCTTTTATTCAGGTATATCAAGTAGTATGAATTTTGATGAAGAAGAGGATGATGAAGATGAAGTTAGCTCCAGTTCTTCACAGCTTAACAGCAACACGAGACCTGGCTCTGCCACCAGCAAGAAATCATGCAAGGTACAAATGAATTTCCCAGCACACATCTGTAACTCCTGCTCGGAACCAGGACCAGCGTCTTGTGCCTGTGAAGAAAAAAGAATCTGATTTCATCATTTTGCTCAGCTTGACTCTTAATAATTTCATGCCTGTAAGCAGAGTAATTGACAATTAGTTTAATTTATTAGAAAAAAAGTTATTTGCCATTTTTGGATGCAAAAGAGTTTTACTGTAATAAATGTATGACACAAATGTGGAATGCAGAATCCAGGAAAAAAGCCTATTTGAGACTGCTAGTCATAAACCGAACGTAGACAAAGGTAGCTTAAAAGAAGTAAAACTCTAGCTAGAAATAGCAAATCCTAGTGTAACCCACACAAAAGGTTACTTCAAATACACTTGCTAATAGTAGATGCTAGGTACTTTAATTTACTTCAATGACTAATACCAATACTACACAAGTATAAAGAAAGTTGGGCCTGGTCAGAAGATTTTAAATTCACGGGAGCCTAGATGTGAGCAACAACGGAGGAGAGTACACAATGCTTATAAAAAATAGGATTTAATATAGTGAGAAATTGTGGCTCCACATTTACAAATAGACAAAAATTGAGCGCTTTTTAAAAAAAAAAACTAAAGAAATAATCCAGTCTTTTTTTTTTTTTTTGTAGATATGTTTATTTACTTTTTTTTGTTTAATAACAACAACAACACAACACAGAACAAAAGCTCAGCAATTCAGTCCAGAGTCAAAAGAAAGGATAAGATAGGGGGCATACATACTTCCATCATCATTCACATCTAAGCGTTTATAAATGCTCGAGACAGGATGGTAGACAAGTGTCCTTCAGCATAGTCCAAGAAGGGCTTCCAAATGCGTCCAAAAATATCAGTCTTAGAGTGGACGAGGCATGTTAGAAAGTCGAGAGGGATATATTCCAAAATAAGCCTCTTCCATCCATTAATAGTAGGAGATTTATTAGAGATCCATTGTAACAAAATATTCTTTCGAGCACAGAAAATTAGGACATTATATAACTTACTCTTGTTTTGATTTTTAATTTGTTTATTTGGTAAACCAAGGAGAAGAGAGACTGGATCGAGATCAATATTAGTTTTGATAATTTTCCTAGTCTCAACCAGAATAGATTCCCAGTACATCTGGATCTTGGGGCATGACCAGAGACAGTGTGTGAGGCTACCTTCCTTTATTTTGCATTTAGGGCACAGTGAAGAGGACCCCGGTTTAAACTTAGACACCCGGTCTGGGGCCAAGTGAGCTCTATGTAGTAATTTAAGTTGCAACGCCCAGGAGCGATTACAAATAGTGATTTTCCTGGCAGAGTTCCAGATACTGCTCCACATTTCATCAGTAATCTCGATATTCAGCTCTCCTCCCCAGGCCTGGGCCAGAGTTGATAAATGACACTTATGACATTTTAATATTTTGTAGCACATACTGAGTGACACTTCACAAGTTCCAAAAAACAGTTTTTCAGTGCCCGAAACATCCATGTCCCTGAGTAGAGTTGTTTCTTTTTTAATAAAATCTCTTAGCTGGAAGAAACGGAAGAGGTTATTTTTCCCTACTCCGAAGGCTTCCATAACTTCATTAAAAGACATTAGGATCCCATCCTTAAAAAGACAGCCCAAAGAGGAAACACCCTTAGCCACCCATTCCACAAAACCTGCATCCAACACACCCGGAAGAAAGTCAGGGTTCTGGACAAAGGGTGTAAATGGGGATGTTTTCCCAGTCCTTCCCTCGATATGTTGAACCGCCCTCCAGGCCTTGACTGTATTCACAGTGATTGGATTGTTACAGCATTTCTTTATTGTTTTCATATTTTTAAGAAAAAGCAGGTTTTTAAGAGGGCAATCACATAACGAGGCTTCTATATCCAGCCACACTGTAGATGAGTTTCCAGATATCCACTCTCGGGCATATATTATCAGAGAACTCAATTGATATTTTTTAAGATCTGGAAGGTCTAAGCCTCCCATGTTTCTTGGCAGCTGTAGTGTTGACATTTTTATAAATGCCCTTCTTTTGGC
>JAVKLF010000038.1:5284585-5302508 GCA_034783495.1 Millerichthys robustus
TGTAGACCAAACATGAAGGGAAACCTGACCAATTCATGTTAGCCACTGTACTAGCCTAGCATAATACCGCCACTTCCCGGACCTAAAATTATCTCATTAAAACGAGTTACGCATGTCTCTTTTTAACGAGATAGCGATCGAAAAAATTTTTTTCCTGCGTGATAACAAAGCGCTTCCATAGCCTACAACTCTCATGAGAACTGTCATGGCACCATTTTGCCTTTTGGCTTATTTTGTCTTCGATCCCTATTTTTGTTTGAAATAATTAGTTATAAATATATACTGCATTCTATTTGAAATGTATTTTCTTTTTCTTACTTGCACCTCATTGCTGCCTATACTTTCAGGGCCTGCGTTGATACATTTAAGCTTTTTAGTGAATCTCCATTATTTTGTGTGTGTTTTTTATTTCAGATCAAATCTCATGGGAACCAAGTTTACTGTTTATGACAATGGTCTGAATCCCATGAAGAGCACCCCAAGCCTCGAAGCTAGCAATCTACGTCAAGAGCTAGCAGCTATCTGCTACGTGAGTTTAAATCTGCAGCTGTGTTTAAAGTTTCTTTAATATTCATTATTTCCATTAGTTTATTAAAATACAGGAGAAATATTGCGTACAGAAGCAGGTATCAATCTGTTTTACACCACAAATTGCTTTTATACAAGACTTTTCACAAACTAGTGTTATAAAAAAGTTTATCTAAACTAGTTTGTTTTTATTTGTAATGCTTCAACATATTTATAATTTTGTCATCAAACTAGGAAACCAATGTCTTAGGATTCAAAGGACCTCGTAAAATGAGCGTCATTATTCCTGGGATGAACATGGACCATGAGAGGGTGTCGATTCGACCGCGGAATGTATGTGGTGCTTCTATTCCTGTATCTGTCTCTACACTAACTAGTTCAGCTCGCACTTTTCTATCCACATCTGAAGCCGGTGGATTGTCCTTCATTACAGGAGCATGAGTCACTGCTGGCCAGGTGGCAGAACAAGAGCACAGAGAGCGTGATTGAACTGCACAACAAAACGCCTGTGTGGAATGATGACACACAATCCTACGTGCTAAACTTCCATGGCAGGGTCACTCAGGCTTCTGTTAAGAATTTTCAAATCATTCATGACAACGACCGTAAGTTTTCTTTGTGTCTTTTTATATTTTGAGCTAAATTTAGAGTGCTAAAACTTTAAAATGTAGCTTGAGAGGCATGGTATTCTTAATTTATAATGCAAGAAAGATCAAATTTACATTTGATTCAGAATGAAGGAAAAACTATGCAAGACTGTTCAGAGTAGTTTACTAATATTAAGATTGAACAAAGTCAGATCGTATTTGCACTGGTTAGTTTGACAAACCTTCAAATCTAAAAAAAGAGTAGAATGCACTACAGTGTTGAACTTTTTTGTCTTGTTTTTTTCTGCAGCTGACTACATTGTGATGCAGTTTGGCCGTGTGGCAGAGGATGTCTTCACCATGGACTATAACTACCCCATGTGTGCCCTGCAGGCCTTCGCCATCGCCCTCTCCAGCTTTGACAGCAAGTTAGCCTGTGAATAGACCCAGGCCTGAAGGTCAGACAAGATCTGGTCCAATTTAAGTACCTTTTTAAAACGTATCTCTCTATCCGGTTTGGGGTTCTCCAAAACACCCAGTTCTTTGGAAGTCCTGCATATTCCAAAATGCTTTGAGGGCCTCACCTTTTGTTTCTGTGTGTGCCAGGGGGCGTGTGGGTGGGTGGGTGGGTTATTGAAAGCAAACAAGCACAAACATTGTTGTACTTGCAAAATTCAAGGACATTGTCTCAATGCCTATTGTTATTTTGTACTGTAAAGGCGTTATTAAAACAAAACGCAGTTTCTTTATGTAGTAAATACATAAATTTAACATTTGCTTATCTGTAAATTCTAACAATCACACATGTTTTAACAACTCACTGGATATTCTCTGACATAAAACACACACTCACACTCTTCAGCAAGCATGAAAATGTCTTACATAGTTGATAAATCCAAATTATCTTCCTTATAATATTTTATTTTTTATTTCAATATTTACAACATGATAATTTTGTTTCATTTTATCATTTAGAACATCTTTCACAGAGTTGGCTTAATGAATTAGCATCACAAGAAAATCCCTTGCTTCCGTCATAAATCAATTAGAGACTTGGTCATGAAAAATGTAAAAGCATGTTACACAGTGTTGCATAACTCCAATGACCTAATGTTTTATATGCGAATGTGAAGGAAGATGGTGCTCTATACTGTGAAATTCTAATGAAATTAGATACTTTTAATGTTCTTTCTTGTGCCTTTTTAGGGTTAATTCCAGTGTGAAGTTTAACTGGTCTGCATTTCCTGCTGTTTGTATATTCACTGGAAAAAAGTTAGCCTGTCTAAGGTATATCATTTGTCTGGGTAAATACCCTGGTTTGCAAAACATCCTGGATCTATTATTCCAAATTACCAACAATTGGATTTCCTTTCATCTGTGTTTTTAAAACGATATTTAATGACCTTCAACACATTACCCTTACAGAGATGTGCAATCATCCATTCATCCATTCATTTTACTCAGTTCTTCCTTCTGGATCATTGGGAGCTGCTGCCCATATCCAGCCAAGGTGGGAGACATGCTGGACAGGTCACAAGTCCATCACAGGGACACATAGAGACAAATGAGACAAACAGCCATTCGCTCTCTCACTCACACCTAGGGACAATTTAGAGTTAGCATCGAACCCAACATGCTTGTTTTAGATCTGTGGGAGAAAACTGGAGTACCGTGCACAGGGATGCTTTCATTACTCTCTTTATTTACAACTGAACATAAATTCACTTACTGCCAACAAAGAGTTTAAATCCACTTTGTTTTGAACACTTATTCTATCATTTCCTTTACATCTTTGATTCACCTTATTTCCCACTGAGAAACAGACTGATACATTCCTCATCAGAGCAGCAGTTAATCTCTATGTCCTTCACATTTTTACTTAGTGTTCCTTTTATTGCTTCTTATGGACCAATATCTTTTCTCAAACAAACAGCAGTAGATTTTATATTGTATGATGTTAAAAAAGGCTGAATGACAGCAAAGAACTATCTCTGATTCAGCTTATTGTTACTGTCGGTTATGAGAAAAACATTTAGCAAATGCGCTATTCTTGTACTCAATTGTGTTGTAACCATTTTAAATTTCAATTTCCAAATTGTTGAAATTCTTGCTGTGAAGTCTGCTTTTCTTACATGTGCCCAGACGTGAACCAAAGGTTCTTTCATCTCCTGTTTTTCAGTGCTCCCATCATATTGTACAGTAAATAGTGTGCAGTTTATCCTGGTGGTATTGACACAGTCTTTTGTTAATGGAAAAAAAATAAACCTGCAGAAAGTCAGACAAGATATAATATATTGTCTTGCATTGTTGTTTTTATTTGATTTTAGTTTATTTGAGCAGAGATTGTATTACAAGAAACAACAATGTTCCATATAATGCAACCAGGAACAGTTCCCACTCTGAACCAGACTGGGGTAAAACCTGACTAAAGCTGACCACATGGAAACAAATATCTGTGAACACATTTCTACTCTGACCAAATAGATGGATTACAAATGAAAAAGAGAAGCAAAACAAACTCATTCTTTAAGACAGTTAAAAAAGTTCAACTGAACATCTCTCCACACAGTTTCTGCAACATTTCCTCTTCTTGCTATGAACTGACTCTGCCGTAAATGTGAGACAGAAATAAAGATGTGATTTGTCAGTAATACAAAATGTGTTTGTTGCATCTTTAGAAAGGAAAATAATTATGAACCACTAGGTGGAGCCAGATAGGTTTCCAAAAATCTTGATATATCCTGTCTGTGGCCTAATAGTGAATAAATTAATCTTTTGTCATCAAAAGGAACCGGTTTATTGACATTAGAATCTGAATTGTGAGGTTGATGTTTTGATGATTTGGGGTATTTCTAACGTCAGGGTGCAGGATTTTCCAGCAGAACAGAACAAGATCTATAACTGTGTAACTATAACTATGAGTGGGAATGTTATGAAAGATTGGTGTAATTAATAAAGTCTCAGCTATATGTTACTGCTCTGAACATTCAGTGTTCTGAAAAACATAAGAGACAAAGTATAAACAAGAGTCACCGGCAGTACAAATACACAGGGATAAATACAGGAAGGCTGACTTCACTAATTCAACTTATTTTCCATGTAGAGGAGTTCTTCATGTCTGTCTTCTGTTTCTCATCCTCAGCCCACTCTGCTCAGTAGTTTTAGGCCTGTCTGCTTGGAGATGGCCCTCACCCCCCACTGGTGCTAACGTTAGCAAATACTCCTCTATGTCCTCTTCTGCACCTTCCTCTGGGTTTGAAGAGCCTTCACAGCTGAACTGCAGGCTCTCTGCTTCTGTCAATGGATCGTCATCATCATCAGCTTCCTCCTCTTCTACCTCTGTGCTTTCATCGTCTTCCTCCGTCTCATCTTCCCGCTCCTCTCCATATGTTTCCTCTTTGGGGTAGTGGAAGACACGTTTTTGGTCACTGAAGCTTATTTGTTTCTTCCCTCCGCTGTGATGCTGCAGCTCTTCGCTCACCTCTAAACCAAGTATCTCCTGTTTTTTCTGAACAGCAGCTGAAGCAGGACTGAGCAACTGTTTTTTCTCCTCTTCCTCCTCCATCTCTTTGATGTCTTCCTCTCCTCCCTCCATGTAGTCCTCCGCTTCTTCCTCTCCTTCATCCAGTTTTACTTCATCCTGATTTAATTCTTCCTCCTCTCTGTCATCATCATCTTCTTCTTCATCTTCCTCCTGCACTATAGATAGCTTCCTTGCAATCATCTCTTCTTCTTCCTGTTCCATCCTCTCTGCTAGCGCCTCAGCAGTGGGCTGACTAGGGGGTTCCTCCTGTTTTAATTTCTCAAACCTACGTCTGTAACTGCGATCACTGTCGTACTCCGGGTAGGTCTCCTCTGGATAGCCTGTGTTGGAACACAAGAAAAGACGGCTTCACATCATGAAAAGATGTTTGGGTTCACCGGAGACGAAACCCCGCTATGATAACATGCTTTATGTAATTCTGCGAAACATTTGAGGAGGCATGTACCTTCCCAGTCTGCATCATAAGGGACCTCCTCAGCCTCCATCTCTGGGGAGGCTTCCTCCAACCGGCTCTCCTGCATCAGTAATGAGATCTGTCGAAGCTGCCTCAGGAGCTTCTCTTCCTTTTTGGATGTTGAGATTTTACTCTTCTGTCTTCTGCAGTCATAGAGCAGCACAAAGATTGGAGGGCAAGTCAGGGTAATATTTGGTACATTAACTTTAACCAGGTTAGTAAACTGTTGTACTCTTTGCTTTGATTTGTAAGTAAATGCTATTTCATATAAAAAATATCAAATGTAGTTCTTTAAAAAACAGTTCAGCACAGTGAGAGCTCTAAGTCTTAGTAGCAGTAAAATTTCTGCTGATCATTAAAATGAGAAATTAAGCTGTAAAATCCATTCACCCATTATCTTAACCCACTTCTTCCTTTCAGGTTCACAGAGACGGTAAAATCAATTAAAACAAATATTTACAAACACAACAACTGCAAGATATAATCCTGACCTTGAAGAACAGTGGCTCTTCCCGGAGACAATCCTCTCCATCATCATCTCTGCTTGCAGAATTCTCTGCTGAAGCCTGGCAAGCTCGTAATCAGAACCTAAACAAGTCACCAAAAACACTCATTCCACATGAAAATGTAAAATAAGACAAAAACACTAAAAATACAAATCAGTGAGTATATTAGTGGTTAACATTTCCTAATATGAACTAAGAATTTGATTGTACTGTTGTGCAACTTTAGCATTTATTCACCAGTTTCCTTTTAAAATAAAATGTTGCACAAGTTTGTTTTTTGATTCAGACAAGTTATTGCTAAAGATTTTTCTTCCACTTGCGTGTTTAATTTGTTCAGAAAAAACAAATTCTCCCTGACAGCATTTACACCTGCACGGTCGTCTACTGGATTGCAGAATATGATTTATGATGTATGATGCTGATGATACTCACTAGTTGTTTTTGGCATGTTGGACAAATTCACCACAGTGTAGATTTCTGATTTATTCATCTTCTCCCTACATGACAGCTGGGAACATACAGAAACACTAATGTATTTAATTCATTCATTTGAATCAATATCAAATAGAAAAAAATATTTTCTGTGGCATTCAGAACAAAGTTTCTGTATTTTATTATCATACAGTCAGTTTACAATAAAGGCTGATAGCATTTACCTTATGGATAATATACAGGATGTAAAGCAAGATCCCAAAGCCATAAAAGGGAATCACTTTAGTCATCAAACTGTATTTTTTCCCCTGTTCCATGCTTTTCACTTTCACCATGGCGTCCACTGTGTGTGTGAGGGAAGGAGAAGGGTCCACATCCCACTGCTCTGGGTCATCTGGGACTGAGATATGATGAGTCACAGAAGGGTGGAACCCGGGCCCAACTACAGGAGACAAAAACAAAAATAAGTCATTTATTACAGCAAGTTTATTGTTTACTGTTCTGTCTAAAGTTCCCTGTTGCAGTTATTTTCATTGCTGAGTTATTGGGAGATTAAATTCTGAAATTCATTCAGACTGTGTAAAATGTCCAAAATACGTAGTTCCCAGAGCCCAGAGTTGAGGCCTTAATCTTTAAATTTTTCCTGTGAAGAAAAACCTTAAACACATTTACGTCATCACAGGTATTACTTCATTATTTCAGATATTAGATATCATTCACATGAAAACAATTAAGAAATATAGGATCTGCATAAATAAAATCAATCAGGAAAAAGCAGCTTCACACATGAGAATATGTGAGGTGGATTTGTGTTGAACAGCAGCTGACAACAGCTGCTGTGCCAGAAAAGACACCGAGGATGGAGATGGATGATGACCTGATAAGGTGCCTTACCCTCAGGCTGGCCTTTTTCTTTTTTTCCTCTGGGCAATAGCATCATTGGCAGGAAGAGAGAAACACAGAGAACGGAGCAGGATATCAGCGTAACCTTCTGGCAGGTTGTAATAGTCATCTTGTCTCAGAAAATAACAGATGTCTGTTAATTTCCCTTGAACAGAAAGGCCACTATCCTCAGATGTCATCTCTCATGTGATGACGTTCCAGCCCAGATTAGAACGGATTAGTTGGCTGCATTCAAGTGCTGTTGGAAATATTGGCTGCACATCCCAAAGGAGGATGCCTTGAACCCATCTGCCATCATTTCTTTTTATTAGCCCTTGCTGCTTCTGCCTAAACCCTTTATTGTGCCACCACTCTGAAAAAAAAATCACAGCAGCTGCTGTCAGTTTAGGATGATTTGAAATTTTTTTTCCCACAGCTGCAGAATGAAATCTTTAAACTTTCCCAGTTCATTCTTCCCCCCATATATATTTTAGTCAAATGTCTACACTCTTTGTTGTAATTCATTTATCTTTAATTAATAACTTCACAGAGGCTGTGAGTCAGTGGTTGGAAAAGTTGTCCTCTAATGTTGGAGGTTCGATTCCATGAGTATGCAGGCACACGTTACGCTGAAGTGCCTCTGAGCAGGACACTGAACCCCTCATTACCTCTAAAGTGTGTCCCATTGCTGCATCAATGTGATTTAAAGCACTGCAGAATGATTTAATCAGATTAGGATTGTTAGAGTTGTGGATTGATGAATAAGGGCACAGATTGCATTTTAGCAGCCTTTAAAAGTAAAATTTAAACATAAATTCAGGCAAAGAGAACAAAGTTTTTATAAATGAGAGGCCACCAATCTCCCTTGCTTTCACATTTTGCAGAAACATTTTGTCTGAATCAAATTTGGGGGCTCAGACTTAGAAGCACAGAAAAAGAAAACAAATATTAATGCAGTCGTGTATGTTTTTCCCCTCGCAGACTATGAAACAGACACACAAACATAACATTTCTTTATTTAATATGAACGCTCAAAATCTTGACATTTGCAGGGTGATAACTGCGAGAACTTGAACGTATCACTTGATTTATCAACTCGTCGACTCAGAAGCGTGTGTGTTTTCCGCCTATAACCAGCAGATGGCGCTGCAGACTCAGAAACAAACGTAAAGCAGCCAGAAAATGGTTGATAATCGAAAATAACTGAAAAGAAGCGTGACGTTTTAACAGATTTGATTTCAAGATTTTTAGAGTTTTTGTTGATTAAGATCAAAACAAAATTCAATCAATGTTTAATATTTTAATAGCTCACTATAAATGGAACAGCTTATAGCTACACAAAAATGTAACTGAAACACATCTGAGTTAATTTTTAACAAATCACCACTTCATCATCACCACTGGGAGGCTTGTGTGAACTGCAATATTGGAAAAAAAGAAAGGAAATAAACTGTATCATAGTATGTCAGCAGCTGAGACATTTTAATCACTTTTTAAATTGCCCACGAACAGTTTAAAATAACAAGAATATTACACGAACATGTCGATGAAAAAATAATTAGATTTCATTGTGTTTAATATTTTACAAATAAAGAAATAAAAAGTAATGCCAAACTGATTAATTTAACTGTATTCAACATAGTTTAAGGCATGATTCATTGCATTTATTTTTTATTTTTAAGATTTGGTACTCCAGAATAACATTTTTGCTCATCAGAATCAGCATTCAGTGTCAAGTGCAGTTGAGAGAACAAGTATTTCACGGCATTGTTCTCTATTTTCTGCCCATTCTGTTCGAAAAGTTGATGCTTGGCAGAAATGCTTCTGAGTGGGCAGTGCAGGTGGCGTCAGAACCGAACCGGGGTGTTTGTGTCAAGTGGGAGTCTCTGGTGCAGCATTCTGTTCTTTCCAAATGATTTTGTATAACTGTCTTTAGCATTTGTACACAGATTGATATTAACTGAGACACATCTGTTCTGTCTATATTAGGGGTGCCCAAACTTTTTCCCAGAGATGGCCAAAATGAAAACCTAAATGAGGGCTGCGGGCCACATGCAGTAATATAAAACATGAAATGCAAGTACTTTTTCAGTAAAGTCCATTTAGTTTTTATGATTACTATGGTGGCCAGTTTTAGCCCGTGTATTTGGAGAAAGTTTGACATATGCTGGGGCAGCAAAAGCTTATGAGACATTTCATAAATTGAAACAATATTTGTGGTCTTATAAAGTGTTCAAATTTACATGTGCTAAAGTATCTCTTGTAGTTACTTGTATTACACGTTTAATTTGAATACAATTCAAAGATAAAGTAAACACAATGAGTGAAGACTATCAGCCCCTTATTTAGACCAATGGATGGAAAGACTAAGTAGAAATACAGCGTTTCTTCTAGGATGACAGGAGATTACAACCTATAAACAGAGCACCTGCTGGCAGGGCCAAATCAAATATCTTGGTGGGCCAAATTTTGGCCTGCGGGCCATATTTGGGCTCCTCTGGTCAATATGAATAATCAAACAGTGACAGCTCACTAAACCATGTTTGTACAAAAATTGTACAAAAGGAAGATTTAGCTTCATTGTGTAAATGGGCTTTTAAAAATGCTTGAAGATTGAAATCTAAAAGTGATTAGCAGAAAGTCATCAATGTTTCTGGTTAGTAACAAAAAATGTCACATGACTGCTGTTTGTTATATTTTTAAGCTGTCAGTGTTTTAGACTTGTCAGATTCAGCGCTGCCTGGCATGAATGAAACAAAATGACAGCCTCTGATTGGATTGTTTGGCGACACAAGTTTCTTTCATTTTCATTAAATAAACACTTAGGATACCAACTCATTTTAAAACTTGTCAAAAATTTTCAAAATACACCTACATCTACTTAACTGATTACTTTTGAATTTGTATGAGACAAGCTTTTCTTTTTTTGGTGGTGGGGGGTGTGGGGGGCTGCTACAGAGAAAAAATGTGACCTGTCAGTTTGTAAAGGACCACTTTACTAATTCAAGTACAAAAAATGATGAGGTAAACAACTATAAAGCAAAAGGGCCTCTCAACCTTGTCGAGCATTGCAAAGGTTCTGTTCTCCCCCTTTTAAGCACTTATATTTTATTCTAAATTAGATTTATTGACAAATATGAAGGAGTTTATTTAACACCAAACATTCCTTTCATGGTGGAATTTTCTGGTAAAACCTGTTACAGCACAATAGTTGCAGGTAGCCACTAATTCAACCATCCCTCTTACTGTATTTCTTCCTCCAATCACTTAACATCCAAATATTAAATCGAAATAAGTTTTTGTTCTTAAAGGAACAAAGTATTTTTTTTATTTTAATGTCTAATTTACTCTTCCAAGCTTTCAAATAAACAGTTTAGGACTGCCAGTTTATTTAGGTTTTTGCAGTTTTCTGTTGGAATTCTATTTAGCCCATCAGGTGACAAAATATAAATAATGCATGGCCACGAGACTGCTGTCATTTCAATGCAGAGATTGTTGATTGGTAACTTGGATAAGTTTGAATTAATTTAATTTAATTTTAATATGGAAATGAATGACATATTTCAGTAACTTGCAGTTAGGCATGAGCATTGTATGTTGCAACGATAAGCCACAGGTGATGATTTGAGTGGCTCTTCTCTCACCCCGTGCCTTTGAATGAGTTGGAGTCATGTCACGCTCAGTAACGCAGAAAAAAAATGTGTTTCCTGTCATACACCCAGGGTGCTCAACGTTTTCTCATAACTACTGGTAGGCTACAATGAAAAATGCACCATTTAGATTGAACCACGGAGGTATATTCTTTGGATTTTACAAACACAGCAGAAAAAAAAACCTTTTACTGGTTCAAAACAAAAAGGGCATATTCATTAAAAATTTGACTCCAACAACATCTGTATATCTCACAGAGATATAGCTCAAATTTATCTTGTGGCCATGCATAAAAAAAAAAAAAACTTTTTCTAGTGTCACTTGATGTGCTCTGCAAAATCTAATTTAATTTGTAGTAAAATACTCAAAAATGTAAAACATTTAAAATATTTTTCATGTGATTCCATGTGGGATGAACAGGAACATGTTGAAAATGTATCAAAATTACAGAGAAAATGTGCTCAGAAGACGTTTTCATCTTCTCACCTTTCACCTGTTATGTTCATGTGGTTTGCAGTGGAAGTAAGTACCTCGCTGGGCTGCGACTGCTGGAGTCTAGCTTTCGATCAGCATTAGTAAGAGTTTTCAAAATGTTTTGAACTCATTGCTGGGGTTCTCACGTTACTTGCGTATGATACAGAAATGCACAATCTTGTCACTTGAACTGTGATTATGTTCAAGAATCACAGAGTCTTTGTGGGTGTCCCCCACCCATCTAAAGAGCACTAGAGCTGTGTTTCGACATCTGATTGGGAGCCCTTCTTTGACAGAAACCAACCCAGGCCTTAAAACCACACTGATAAATTATTCCTATTTTTAAAACTTAGTTCATATCTGCCCATCTTCTTTTGAATAGTGTACTCCTATAGATCAAATCATGAAGGTGGGGTCGGCTGCCAAATTGAGTGCACATCAGGCCAAGTTCAGCATGATAAAAGTGGCTGTGTTGATGCTGCGCTGGTCACCTGGTCACAGACCAACAGAATTCAGTGAGAATGCTCTTGAAAATTTTTAAATATTTTCTCACATTTTTAGTTCCAAACTAGACTTCAACATTCACAGCATAAACTTTAAGGGTTGTCTAACAATGCAAAGGTTAATTTTGGTCAAACTGGGGTTTTAAAGCGTTTAGTGTTGGGTTACCCTGGCCCTGACCCATATGACCCTGTGTGATGTTTTCTGACAGGCCTGAGTAATGACTATCACCTTTGCTGAAAAAGTGCAAAATAGCAAACAAAAAAGAGACATGCTGATAAAACAATTGCTTATGATTTCTTACCCTAAACAAACGTCTTTCTTACTTACTTTACTTTACTAAGAATATGCATTGACAGTAAAGTGAAAACTGACAAGTATTATTGGCCATGCCATACACCCTTCATAAGCTTTTAATCCCAGGAAACAAATATGCATTTGTGTACCCTCTCTGGATGAATAGATTATGGATTATCACTGCCAACCAGCATACAATGCCAACAGAGATTATGGCTGCTGTACATTGAATAAAGCTGATACCACAGTTTGGCAAATTGTGGCACCATAAAGTAGCTCAAGGTAACATAAATGTGCTGCATTATTTGACAAATCCAGGGTATTAGGGATTGTGGCAGTAAGGATTCTTTAGTCATTATGGGCTGCTATTTTAAAGACAGTTGAGTTTCAAATAGCCATTTTCACCCTTGCTCCCTGTTTCTGTTTTCTGTTCCTATTATGCCTGGCAACTCAACTGTGAACTGGCTCAAAATGTATTTCCATATTTCCCCCCATAATTGCAGCATTGTTGAAATAAGACTTTCACCGTTCTCATGGAAACCCCTGAGTACACATCAAGCTGTGCAATTACTCAAAAAATAAAACCCACTAATGTCAGAGTGGTGAAAATATCAGCACACTCCCATTCCCAAAATCCAGCTGGGAAGTTTAAAATTTCTAGTCTGACCACATGTGTATTCACCATATTCAGCCACGAGCTCTTTAAAGAGATGGCACACAGGCTGGGGCCCATTTTAGTGGCTGTCTTTGATCTTTTGTCTCCTCTTGGTGTTTCCACACTGGAGGTATGACTAATTCTCTCTGCAGTGTCTCAACACTTGTCTTTTATCTGTTTACTATGCCTTTCTCTTATCAAGCCTTTAATTGCTTAATTATTCGTCATTGGGCTCAATTAAAACACAACGGAGTCTGCAGTTGTAAAAGTCAACTTTTTCTGCTCTCCCACAGTAAAGATAGGGAAAGAATGGGAGAGATAGGCTGTTGCAGTTGGTCTTCTATTATGTACTTTGAATAAATGAAATTCTGTTATTCTTTGGATGAAAGTCTGGCCTTTCTGATTATTATGCTAACAGCAAAATATAACATTGACTTGTATAAAATGTTCAGGCTCCCCGAGCAGAGTAAGGAATAGATTCACACACACGGCAATCAACGCACCTTCCCCAAACAAAATTACTTTTTAGAAATAGAAATCGTTTTCTTTCTCTATTCATGCAAGTGATTTGTTGCGCAATGTCACCTTACTCAATAGTAGCGAACCAGGTTTACATCAGGTTTTTTTCCTCTCCTCCCTGTGCCTCTATCTAAATCAGTCAATTTATTTCCAAATTGCATGTCGAGTGTAGGAGCAAGGGCTTATGGCAGTATATTAAATCACTGCACTCCTACAGTATATGTTTTCAGAAGGTTTAATTTTTTTCCTCTTTTTGCTGATATTGATGGGGATGCACCTGGCTTTCAGTGTCACGAAGGACACCCTGTCACAAATTTGAGTCTTGTATATTCATGGAAGACAGAAAGCTGTGAGAGGTGAATGAAGTGGATTAATGGAGTTGAAATGTGTTTTACAATATGGGCCAAACCTTGACTGTCTTTTTAGCTGTACGGTTGCCAATCTGCACACTTTAATTTATTTGTGTTAGAAGGACAGACTATCACCATGAGATGCAATTTAAATTTGTCTTGCCTTTGTGCACGGTTACGAACAAAACATGCTCACCCCACTTCTGTTGGGAATTTATATGTGAACCCATCTTTGTGATTGCATACGCTGCACACAGCGTGAATACAAAAAATATTTTCTGTGTGTGTGTGTGTTAGGACACACAGTTTAGAACAGAGCTTTTCAACAAGTATTTTATTCAGCATATAATCATTAGTTTTTATGATTAATTTAATTAAAAGACATATAAATCTTTGAAGGAATTTACATTGCCTGCCTTTCATGCCAAAGTTTCGGACCAATCGTATAAATGTTGTAAAAAACAGACTTAAAGCTGTTTTGTCAAACCCTGAAACACCATAATGTGTGATCTCATGCAACAGTCAGAGTATGTGTTGTAACTTTCAGCCCCAACCACATCAAACCTTAGCCTAATATCTGTAAATTTGGCCATCCATCCATCTTTCCATCCATCCATCCATCCATCCAATCTGCTTTTTGGGTCACAGGGCAGATGATGTCTACTATATTTCCAGCGATCACAAACATGCAATTCTATATATTTATACTTATATTTATAATTGTATTATTGATAAACATTCTGGTAATAAACAGAAGATTTCATCACAGAAACACCAAATTGATGTTTTTTTAGGTCAATCAACAAATAATTCACAAAAACTGGCCAAAACCCAACTATTCTTTAGTTCATTTCCCAGAAACATTTCAAAGGAATTTGGGTTATTTTTGTAAAGGCTATTAATTATAAACTCTTTTTTCAGTAATATAAAAATCTAAAGCTAAAAGCTAAATCACAGTAAGTGGTGCTCCTAAACGTTGTAGTGGTTCTATTAAAACCTTTGTTTAGAATAATACTGAATAAATACTAAGCACCACAATTTATTATAAATTTGAAGCTATTTTTCTAATTGTTCAATTTTTTCTAATTGTTGCACGATTTTGTATTGGTATCCAGTTTGTAATTTTAGTGTGCTAATAACTCCAAACTCGTCTGCTACTAAACTGCAACAAGTCTTCAATCTTGTAATAATATACTGTATGTACCTTTTTTTAAAAATAAATATTTGTACTCTTTAGGTTTCAGGTTTGAGTCTAGGCTGCGTCAGGAACAGTGTCCGGCCTTAAACAATCACCAAATCCTTTGTGCAGGTTCACTTACTTTGATGACCTCTAGAATTTTAGGATTACATTTCTTTTCTTTTGTACTATTTACAAACTTTAGTAGCTGCATGGGTCTGCTTCACTTTAAGTATTAAATGGTTCCATGTCTCCCCTGTGTGTTTGTGACACCTTGAATGCCCTTAACCAGCTTTAAAAGGAGATAATGATTGGTGCTCAACAAAAAGAGAGATTCATTTTGAATTATTAACAAGTTAACTTTGTAGTGGAGGCGCTTTATCCCTGAGGACAAACAGCCCAAATGTTTGCAAAATATAATTAAGCCACGGCATCTTTAAATGTCATTGCTGCCTGTGCCATGTTTCAAATTGTTCTGCATCAACAGAATTTAACGAGATGGCTAAGGAATCCATTTCCTGCAAGCATGTGATAAGCCACACATACAGTGGAGCACTTTCATTGATTGCCAAAATAAAGCATTTTGTATGCAAATGGGGGAATGGAGTGCCTAAGCTGATTCAGCCTCATGGACACCAAATAATGGTCTTTACAATTAATACTTTTACATGCTATCCACTGAAAATTTCATCTTCCATTAAATGGTTCTAAAACATTTGCACATGCCCAGAGAAGAGGGTAAAATGTGTTGTGTTCCAATGGATTAATATGAAAGCCAACAAACAAATAAAGCCATGCATCCATCCCTCCCTGCCCCCAGAGTTTTGGTCCCTTTCCTGTCATCTCATGCTCCTGCACATTTTGGATTAACAGATAATCTTTGAACATAAAGGAAGGTCTGCTAACCCTGGGGGGTGCCATGTTGTAAGTGAAAGAGAGCGCTGGATTGGAGGCAGTGCTGCATTGTTAGAACGTAACATGCTTGTCTTGTCCTTGTAAACATGTGGCTGTATTTGTAGTGCTGATATGCTTAAATACGCCTCCTTGCAGGTTGTGTTACCGCAGAGCCACATGTTTGTGTAGATAAAAGGCACTGGGTAAAATCAATGTTTAAGCAGAAAAACAAACAAAAAAAATGTATCTCTGTTTTTTGGGGAATTTGAATGCACAAACCACTTGTGGTCAGTGTATCTATGGAATCTGCTGTTGATCTTTTGAATGTCACCCGTTTAACGCTGTGATAAAAACCACTGATAAGAGTTTCTTTATTGTTTTGTGTACTTCAGAAACATACATCACAAAAATCCAATAAAGTGTTGATGAGCAAAAATAAATTCAAACAACTTCTAAAACGGATGGATAGAATTTTGTAAAGCATTTCCCGTTGTAAACCATTTTCAAAGGTGCTTATATGGACAATTATTTGTTGGTTTTAGACTTAAAGGATTTAAAATGTTTCTAAATATTTTATATAAATGTCATTTATCACACAAAACCCTTTTTCTTTGGTTTAACTGTTAAATAGTTGTTGTTTGTCCTTATCCTTGTTCCACTCATATCTTTTTCTTCTGAACTCTCTTTGAGGTAAGAGTAAGACAGAACTGTTGGCTGCACAGTTTGAAGAAATTAGAAAGCTGAGGCATTTCAGAATTTCTTTAAGACAGAGAGTGCAAGATGGGCAAGAAGTATGATGATGGGAGTGACCTGCTGATGTGGGGAGGCCTGAGGACAGAATCCCCTCTCTGCTGCCCATGCTGGAATTTTGTGCTTGAGAGGTGTTTAACTTTCTTAAATCCCAAATGCTCTCAGTGGGGAGTGTCATCCTCCCCGTTACCCACAGGGTTAGCGACTGCCCTCGTACCTGGGTGTGACGAGGCATGGCAGCTCTGGCCCAAATAGAGGTGAAGTAAAGCCAGAAGAAGGGAAGTGGGGTAAGATAGTGAAGGCTGTTGATATCTGAGCAGGCATTATCCATGACACCTGGACTCCCAAGCTTCAAGCTCAAAGCCAGTGATTCAAAATCACCTCTGTGGGAAAGCCCTGACTCACTCAGCACATTTCGTCTGAGCCAAAAGTACCACAAGTGAAAGCCAAAGTTGGCTTTTATCACCGAAAGGCAAAGGCGGGCTGTAATGTTTTTGCCTGTTTAGTGTGAGTTTGTGTGTCTGAACCGCTTCACAAATTTCACTGAGGTTTGCAGAAAGTAGTTTTTGGATGTCTGGCTACAACTGCTTAATTTTAGAAGTCAAGTTTTCAAGCACTAACAGAATGTTTAACATTTTTGTTTTCAAATTTTGCCTTTACCTATTTGGTGTGAACTCTGTCTGTTAGCAAAATATCTTTAAAAGCATTGCATAGATTTTAATGACTGTCAAAAAATATTGACTGAATGTAAAGCTTATTAGCTTTTGGAGCTAACAAGATGGCTTCCACAGCCAACTAACCTTAAAAAACACAAAAATTGCTACAGTATCTGTCACATAGTCTACTAAAATCTGGTGTGGTAGTAGCTGAGAGGCTGGGCATAACATTATTTTCAAGATTTAAACAAAATTGCTACAACTATCATTCCTTAATATAAGATAATCTCTTTCCTTCCTTTTTATGTAGTTTGTGTTATCAAAAAGTATTGATCAAATTGAAAATTAAGAAAATACCCCACAATCTCTTCTAGTTATTTGAAACTATCTCTAAGCCTTTATATTTTTCCTTATTTCATTAGTTTTAAGACAAAACCATGATAAGTCTGAAAATGATGGATTTCAAAAGGCTGACATTCAACATTGTAGATATTACCGGATACACGAGATGAAGCAAATAAATAGAAAATGACAATGTCATGGTTCATCTTCTGAATTCAGGCACATTAATCTAACAGCTTTATGGCAAAAAGCTGATAAAAATACACATACTCAATATTTGCAACAAGTGACATCATTTATCCCTTTTCCTGTGAGTGGAAAAAAATGTCATCAGAGTTATTTTATTTTATTTCATTTCATTTTATTTTTCGATCCGAGAACTAATACTGAAACAACAAATCCAAACATTTTGGTCATTTTTTATGTAGATCTCAATGTAGGCAGCATATGAACTCACTGGACACTTTATTAGATACACCTTGCTAGTACCGGGTTGGACCCCCTTTTGCCTTCAGAACTGCCTGAATCCTTCGTGGCGTAGATTCAACAAGGTTCTGGAAACATTCCTTTAGAGAGTTTGGTCCATATTGACCTGATAGCATCACACAAATGCTGCAGATTTGTCGGCTGCACATCCATGAAGTGAATCTCCCGTTCCACCACATCCCAAAGGTGCTCTATTGGATTGAGATCTGGTGACTGTGGAGCCATTTGAGTCCAGTGA
>JAVKLF010000038.1:5317816-5331438 GCA_034783495.1 Millerichthys robustus
CTGGATATTTTTGTTTGAATATATTTTATATGAGGTTTCCAGCTAATCTTATTGTCTATTATTACTCCCAAAAACTTAAATTCCTTAACTCTCTGTACTGTCATGTTATATTTATGTTTAATATTGTATACCTATAGAGATTCCAAACAAAGTGCAAACAAACCAAAACATAAATAAAATTAAATAAAAAATAAAAAACACACACTGATATGAGGTGAAATAAAAGTGTTGGTTGGTCTTCATGGTTGAGTTTAGTTCTGATGCTCTTCCTTTGAAAACTTTGATGGCAGATGTGAAGATTTCTCTCATCCCACACTTCCACAGCACATCTAATATAAACAAAATAAAAAATATTGTGGAATATGTGGGTTTGACTGAACAGCCAGCCTCGGTGTGACATTCAGTAGTTATCCAAATGTATGCTTGCTTGTATCATTCAGCCCTGCACAAAACCTGTTTCTGTCTTTGGCAATTCTGGCAGAACTAATTGTGGAGAAACTGTTAAGATGAACAAGAAACCTTTTTCAAGGCATTCAGTTATTAATCATTTGTACAATAGTAGTCTGAAAGGATGATTGTTATAAACTGCAAACAATAAAGTGCAATAAAGTTTTATACTGAGAAAGAGTTCAATCCTGAAAGTATTTTCTAGCCAAAACTTTTCTTTGCCCAAAGTAACTAGTATAGGCTATTGTTGGAAATTGATGGAATGGAAAGTCTAGACCTGTTTTGCAGATAATTATTAGTTTTTCCCACGTGGCAGTGATGAGGTTGATTCTTTGCCAAGAGTTGGACACCTCTCCAATTAAAAAGAAAAAAAAGACAGCAGGAGGCTACTTTCAACATTACCTGAAGTAATCAAAATGCATAGCCTACTATCAATTTCCTCTTCCGAAGAACTCTCAACCATAAAATTAAATTTAGTATAATTAGTACTGCAGCAATGCTGATGGATCCAGAATGAAACACAGAACCACTAGTTTTGTCTTGAATTTTGGCAGCCTTTCCAACTCTCTGCCCTACTCGTGCTTTACTCTTCTACGTGCACCCTTTATGACCGTGCTCGGCTGACAGCTGTCCCTGTGTCAATATGAATGCCTGTCAGGAGAGATTATACATCACATGAATCGAGGCAGATAATGAGCAAGAGGGAAGGGCACTTTTTAACACCCCCTCGTGTGCAACACATGACACCAGCCAAGCTAATTAAGCAGATGCCATAATGCAGTAATCGGAACCGTGGAAGAGGCTGGAGAATTCACAAACTTGAGTCATAACTGTGCAACATTTGCTGCTCAAGAACTTTTCCACCAACACAACCAGATGGGAATACCAAACTGCAGCAAATGTGTGTTCATGTGCATGCAAGTACCTTCGTGTGGGGGTCCTGTTTTTAAATTCTTAGCAAGTTCATTGTTTTCATAAAATCTTTATGCAAGTCAGTTTATTGTATGTTTGTGAATATTGGACACATACATAGATAAAAATGTTTTTAATTGTCACACACACACACACACACACACACACACACACACACACACACACACACACACACACACAACTCTGTATCCTTGTCAGTATGAAGTGAGAGACGGTGTTACCTGCTGAGATTTTTCAGGGAAACGAGCAATCAGGCATATTTCATGATGCCTGGTTGTTTCCCTCTGTAAATCAGTTCAGGAATTGCAATTAAAATGTTCTCTTATGTGGTATAATTGATGTCGGCCTAATCCTTTATTTGCACACCTGCCAGTGAGTCTGAATTTTTAATGAATTTCTAATTAATGCTCTTTGCACACCTCATTTATGTGTTAGCGAATTATATTGTTGTTCTGTGTCCTGCTGCTAGGAAAGCGCCTACAGAATGTCACACCTGGGCTGAAATATGAAATCTGCCCTTTTTTTTCTCAAGGCAGGACACTGACAATATTAAAGGGGTAATAATAAGTAATGACCGTTAAACATTTTAAAAGGTCTTTTCTATACTCCTGACAGCACATTAATTTATACATCAGTTAATTTGCAGAGAAAAAGGCTGAGACTCAAAAGTTAGAGCCATTATTTGCTAATAACGTGATTTAAGGTTTGATGGTCAACATCTCATGTCCACACTTTAAAGTGGAAGATAAAGTATGTGTTAGAGCTATATCCTTAATTTATAGTTTCAAAAGGACTATCATATAAATGTAAGAATAAGTGAACATGGTTTTAAAAATCTTTAAGTATTTGCCAAGAATAGAAAAATGGGTATAAATACAAAACATTTAGTTATTTTTGTGATGTCATCTCTGTCTTTTCCCCACTTTGGAATTGTGCAAATGTATTTGAGTCTCTGAGCAGCTGCAGCTTTTAACACAAATAAGCTTTTAGCATTGATTTTATGTTTTAGCTCTGTGTTACACAAGTCTTTGTGTTTATAATCCGAAAGCTCACTGCATTGGTGATTCTGAAAGTATCACAATAACAATAGCATACTTTTTTCAGATCAGGAGTTAATTTATCCAACAGATATAATGCACCAGCTGAAGTGGTTTATTACTTGACGAATAAGATAATTATTTGACAGTGCATTGGTTCCTGGTGTGATTATCAGAAATAACCTCATCATACAGACACTGTCATGCATCTCTATTAACTCTGTCTTCTGGGAAAAGTACCTTTAAATACAGCCCCACGCTTCTGTCGCTGATGAGTTTCTCTGAGCTCAAACTCAATGAGCATTTATTTTCTCTCTAATTTATTTGCTGTTGCATTTCATTTCCAGGCCAATTCACCCTGATAATCAGATGGCAATTAGTGAAGCATGACTCACCGAGAGTAGCTCCCGCTTATCTCACTTCCATGACACCTGCATGTTCACAACAGCACAGTTTGGAGAATCATTCTTTTATTTCCTAATAAAATTTGACTGAGTTTTTTAAAACAACATTTTCTATACCATCAGAAATTGGAAAAAATTAATAAAACTTATTTCATTATGACTTAAACAGAATTTTGGATTTTTCTATATCAACAAAACTTCTCAACAACTTTGGCTAAAGTAAGAGGGGAAAATAAACTCACTATTAACATTTAAGAATCTTTAATTCACACTAGTAATAAAATTGCATTACATTTCATAAAATAAATGTTCCAGTTTATATATACAGAGAAAACAGACTGTACATACCCTCCAGTGAACCATTTCAAAAAGAAAAAAACAAACAAACAAAAAAAGAAAGAAACAAATTTCACAAAACATACAAGCAATACAGTGCTCAGCTTAGCAGGCACAACTGTACATCAAAATTTGTAACTGCTCAGTGTCTGGGGAGATGGGGAGTGTGTGGAAGGGGAAAAAAGTTGAACATTTACAACAAAGTCCTTAGGGACTGATAAAGGGGTCTTAAAAAGTATTGCAGGCAAGCAGACGGATGCTTGTCTTGTTCCAAATGCAGCAGAACATCCATCTTGTGTGTAAAGTGTAGAGCTGATTGTTGCTGCCTTGAGGTTCCAACTATTGAACCTGTGTCTCAAAGCTCCCGTTCAGCTGGCCCTCCTCATAGTCCATTTGACACAAAATCATGTTGTTTTTTAGGAAAAACTTGTCCCCCACGCAAAACCTGTGGAAGACAAAAAATGAAGTTGTTGTTATAAACATGAAGACAGGGACTGCCGGCATCATGACAAAAGGTTGTGTGTCGGTCTGTTTGACTCGATCCATGAAAATCTAAAATGTGAAAACAGCAGGTAATGATGGTTCAATTTGATTATCAACCTTTGGTTGGAAACACTTTTCATCCCACACATCAGGACATCTAGTCTGTCAGATTCACAGCCTGTTTCGAAGCCTTCAAATGAAATGAGATTAAAAGCCCATCCCGTTTGAAAGCAAACAAACACCAGCGCTGGCGCAGGTCAACTCTATTTGGTCAAATGGATGGGAGTCTCCAAGGAAACTCTGCCACGGGGTCAGCTTTTCAGATGCCAGCTTGGTTGAAACGTTCAAAATCATTTTTCCTCTAAAGTCTCAGTCAACTGAAGAGGGGAAATAACAGACAGAACATAGCCTGTCCGACTGATGTTCCCCTCTATGCTGCTGTTTGTTTGTGTGACTCTCTGGATACAGCTCCGTAATGTGACTGAAAGCAAGTGACGATAAGAACATAGCTGAAAATAGCCTGGCTTCTGTATTACACCAGGCTGGTAACACGGTAAATAAAACTGGTAACAGTCACAGCCATAGCAATACTGTGCCAGATGAGGCCTGGCTTTGTGTCTGCCAGCTGAGTCCAGAGGCTGCAGTCATAATTCCCTTACAGCAGGTGTTCACTATGGTAACTGAATCTGGCCTGCAGAAGGTTAATGGGCTTGTGCTGTGTGGAGAAACAGGGTCACAGAACCCCTGACAAGCATGCAAAGGGCTCTCAGACTGGTGTCATTACTGACAATATATTAATAGGAAAATGCAATATTTGGGTATGTCATATTCTATGTACATCATACCAATTTTATACCCTTTTCCCTTTGGAGACGCCATGCTACCCCTGTGCTGATCTTTTTCCCACTCCTTTATGCTACAAGGAACTTCTATAGAACTTTACTTCTGCAGCTTTTGAAATCTCACACATAAGAACAAGAGCTAATTTTACATCCCGCTGGCTTTAAAGATTTACAATCTAGCCAGAAACAAAAACAGACTGCTGGCACTATGTCACAGTGGAAATAATTAACAGGGTTTTACAAACGCAGATCAGCCCAATGAGACAACCAAGTTTACATTTTGTGGTCTTCCATAATGTAATTATACAGAAAATTTGATTTGCAGACAAAAACACCTTCTAAAATTTTAGGCTGTTACTCTTTATTCATATTTTTTTAAATCAGTCTTGTTGTGCAGTTATGATCCCAATTCTTACCTCTGGTTACAAAGCTGACAGGCAAAACAGTCCAAATGGTAAACATTATCTCTGGCTCTCATCACCATTTCAAAGGCTGGGATCAGTTTACTGCAGGCTGCACAGTTCCCTGTTGTACCAAAGAGCCTGAATGACAGAAAGGAAAGACAGAGATTAGACCACGGTTTTCTTTTACATTTGAGTCATAAGAAACAAACAAAAACTGAGAATTGGTAAACAAAACTCTATACATAAGATGTAGTGAAAAATGCAGAATGGGAAAAAAATCTTTGTTTTTGTTTTGTATTGTCTTTTTATTGTTGGAGTTCATGTGTGTTCATGTGACGAAGAATTAACTAAATATCTGAAGAATCTGTGGACTGATTTAAATGAAACTTTCAGCTAATTAACTTTTAAAGTGCCATGGCTAAAAGACAATAGAAAACACACATATGTGCTGGTAGGTTTAATGTCCTTCTCAGCACATTCTCTGAGTGCTAACATTACTTGCAAATTCTCACAATATTGCATAAGGTTGTGCATAATATCATTCACAAGGTTTGACCAGCATGGCTGTAACGCTGTTAGAGATGATTTTAGTTTGAAACTCTGAGATGAAAGGCTGGAGGTGATATGCATTCCTTTAAGAAATATTATCAGGCTTACCCTTCTAATTGACTTGTAATATCAATAGTATTATGATATGATTTAAGTCTCCTTATAAGAATTTTCCCACAAAAACAGGTCCAAGGCAACATTTGAACTGTTACAATTTGTATGTCGAAAACACCTAGATATGATTTATAGGTAGCCATTAATTCAAAATGATTTCTGCTACAAGTGTTCAGGCTCAAATCCATTCTCTCTGCCTCCGTCTTTCCTTTCCACGCTGAGAAAAACCTTAGGTAGAGACGACAGCTGTAGCACTGAAAAGTAAACTGAATGTTTTAGTGTGAACAGAATCAAATCTCACTGCAGCCTGTTTAGGTTTATTAGATAGGAGGCAAATGATACTGGTCATAAGCACACAAAAAAGGCACTGGGTAATATTTCGTCTTCCCTCAAAGCAAAGGAACCTCAAATGCGTCTCCCAGTAAGATTTACATTTTCATTTTCCACACGCCTGCCCCTATGTTTAAATTGGAGATTTTGGATCCCAAACAGATTAATATATTCTGCAGCAGTTTCACAGTTTTGCCAGGGAGGGTAAGACAACAACAGATTGTCATTCCAGTTGTATGTTTAACACTTTTCTCCAAACTTGTAGAGCTCAGACAGACGAGCCTGAATTTTGATACTCTGCCTAGTTTTTGCTTGTCCCATTCAGTTACTTTCACCTTGTTAGGGAAAATGTATATCCAGCAGCTCTGTTCCTAATTAGGGGCCATTGCCCCAGAGGAGCAGCAGAGACAGAAACAGAGAGAGAAAGGTTGTTATGTTCCATCAGAAGGATTCACAGGGTGTTAAACTGAAACACTGTTACAATTGGTTCGTGCTTCAGTAAAAATAAAAACCTCAATGTTCTCATACAGTAAGCATCTGCCACCCACAGGGTGCTCTGTAACATGAAGATTGTGGTTTTTTTCAGAGATACACAAAGTCTTTCACTTAGTCAGACATCTAAAAAGAATTCTCAGCATTCGGTATTGATCCAAAAACATAGCAAACACTAGGTGCTACACGAAATGACCTTGTTATTATTTTTCAGCATTTGTAAGAGACAAGTGTGTGCAAAAACACACACTTTAAAAAAATCTATTGTGTTGTCTGTGAAAAAGAAGGTTTATATTCTCTTTTGTTGCTTAATAATTATAAATAAAATACAGTATTTACACGTTTTTTTGCACAGCTCAGTTTTGTCCTTCAGCCCACTCACCTCAACGAAAGAGTATTTTTTTTGGTTTGGTGAAACTTATCCAGGAAAGAGTACAAGCAGAGCCCTTATGAATTAACAAACAAATGAACTATTTAAAGTTGTTAAGGAGAGTATTGTTTGTCTAAACAACTTGAATAAAGATTAATGGGGATATTTATTAACTGAACTAAAGAAATTAACAGTGCTATTGGAACAAGAAAATAATAAGTTTGTAGTAAGAAAATAATTAAAGCCCGGTGGAACAAAATATGTCTCTGAGAATTAAAGTACTTTTGACTTTGAAATTACGTTTAATGTTCAATACAGCAATCAGAACAAGCAGAATCCAACAAATGACCACACATTCGCTTGTAGGAAAGATTTACGCCATAATTCACTTGAAGCAAGTGACAATTAGTTGTGTTGTACTTGATGGCACATTCTTACTGTTTAATGTTTTAATAATGTTGACTCTAGAAGACTCTGTGTTTCTTTTGGATGCCCGTTGTGATACTATTGTTTTTATCATTATTACACGCACACATATAAAAAAAACAATACAGATTGTTTGAACGAAATGAAACTTCACGCGTTGAAAGGTCATGTAACTATATTGCAGTGATCCTAGATTAAATGCATACAAGTGGCAAATTAGCTCCTAACAAAGTCATACAGCCGGCATATCCTTTCCTGTGGCAAGTTGGCAACAAGAGACTCATCAGATCTGCACTGAGCCGTTGATGATGTCCAAGGTGATCCCACACGTTCGACTTGGGTAATAATGGTGATCTGTTTGGCCATGATCCCATGAAGACCTTAGGTCTAATGTTGGACTCCCATGACATATGTATACATCTGTACAACCACTGAACAAACAAATTCTCACACCCTAATTGTGACAAGTGATGTTTGGTCAGGGTCCAGCTGTGTCAGGTTTTGACATGTTGAGTATGCCCCTTCCATCAGTTATTGACGCTGTCGAATTGTCTTTGGCTTAGGAGCCGCACTTATCTGTAGCCATCAGAGTTACTGGTTAGGTTTAGGTAGCAAGGTCTGGGGTTGGATGGTTAGGGTTAATAGAGGTTAAGTTTAGGGTTTAGGGTCATGGTCTGAGTTAGGAGAACAGTTAGTTGTCACACATTCTCTACACATTAAAAGAAATGGCAGCGGGCTCCTCCTCAATCTCATGTGGTCCATAACTGATGGAAGCGGGATACCGGACGTGTCAAAACCTGACACAGCGGGACCAGGAACAAGCGCCACTATGTGACGAGTAGGGAGTGAGAATGTGTTGACCGAACAATATGACCCATAGCATGGCTTCTATCAAACCCTGCCAAGTTCTAGTAATGTGTCTAATGTGTCTACAAGGTATTTTGTTTCTTTCATCGTTGTCTTTGCTGACTTTAAGAAGATTTGGCAACTGCCTGATAACACAATCTTTACACTTATAATGTCACCACCTTTTCCCTATTAGATCTAAATGTCTAGATTGTGCTAACTGAGTTATTCACATGTAGTCATCATTAGTTTGCATGTGGACCAAATTAAAATGAAAATATACCTGGATTCTTTTTGGTGCATATTGTTTTTTGTTGAATAGTTTTCAGCATTATTCTTAACGTTGCTCAGTTCCTGAATGATGCTGAGATTATATGTAGAAATGTTTTTGTTTATATTTTAGCAGCTTTAAAGGATGATGCTCATTCCAGAAGCTTTACTGTGCTGAGTTGGGTCACCCAATCGTGATGTTCTTTTCTCTCTTCAGAGGGGAAAAAAGGCCATACTACCTACAGAGTGCTGGTCACTGGTGTTCACACATACAAAACACTGTGACGGATTATTTTAACCCATCTCTATCACATCCTGTGCAACCACAGACATGGTGCTCACTTTGTACATTCAGCTTGTGAACACACTTGGTGGGGAAGTCTGACTTGCTGCTGATGCTAATTCTACCTTCAGAGAGAGCAGCAGGTCAGTTTTTGGCCAGTTGTAACTTTACAGCTGCATATACTGTATTATTCAAAACACTGTGTATATGAGGGTTAGAAGAGCTTAGTATTGGAGACCATGCGTTTGCAATATTTCCAAGCTTTTGTACTTGTTTCTTCACTTTTGTTGGCATGTTTCAAAGCATGGAAATAATATAATTTCTTATAGCAATGCATGTCTCTACCTGATCCCTGCTACACAAGAACAACTCATTTGAAGAGTTATTACTTAGAAGCTAAATATGTAACTGTGTCTGCTGATGTGGATATAGTGATCAGAGTTAGACAGCAGCACTATAAGGAAGCTCTCCTTCGTCTGTTATTGTCTTATTACTATGGGTCTTCAGAGGAATGAGGCCCTTTTCTAAGTCCTTTCAACTTGCTGCTTTGCTAACTTCAAACCCTGAAAGCTCCTGCAGTGTATCTGCTTCCTTTCTGTATTGCTTGGCTCAGTTTGGACTGTGGCTCTTGAAGTTTTCTACCTGTTCTCTATGCTCTTTGAGACGTCCTAGCCTGTGAAGGGATTTTTTCAGATTTCATAGGAAGAAAATCTGGTAATGCATGCATTGCATACTCTGACCTTCCCCAATTGTTGTGTCATTTTGAAAGTGTAAATTGTCCTCTTCTGATCCGTGTTATCTTCAAAAAAAGCAACTGTTTTACTTCCTAAAAGAGTGAGTAAAGGACAAATTAAAAAAATATTCTATCCCTATCATCTCTCCTCTGCTATGTGATTGGTTTGTGAGTAGCTTATAATGTTCCATATCTTGAGCACGTTTTCTTCTTACAGCTAATTATACACCCTTTTGATGACTATTATGTCATTTCCAGCACAAATGAAAGACAAGACATGAAAGAAATTATATCAGTCTTCAAGTCCTGATTATCATGCAATAACTATATTGGTCCAGGACAAGAGGGTCTAATTAATTTGTTATTCTGACAGAAGATTTTGCCTAAAAAAGGGGAAAAACACTTAGAAAGTGAGTGTTCTGTTAGTGGGAACTGAACTTTCCTCTTGGTGTTTGCTTATGAAGGGCAGGAAGGAACACTAGCAGAGGTGTGTGCGGACACTTCCATTATGTGTGTGTGTGTGTGTGTGTGTGTGTGTGTGTGTGTGTGTGTGTGTGTGTTTGTGTTGCAAAAAAGGTTCAGGAAAATTCTGAGTGAATTCAAGCTGCTAATGCCACTGAAGGACAATCACAGATGGAGCTCCTACAAAAATTAATGTGAGCATGGCAGGGTTCCAAAGCCTGGGAAATGTGTGTTTAATCCACTGCTTGTATTTAATGAAGTGCTAGAGGCTAATTCAGTGCACAAATTCAGCTTCATTACTGCAGGTGAGGCCAGACCTTGCCTTACACCCAGAAAAGAGGGAATGGAAAGACAACTGGAGCCAGTTGGACACTGCATCACCTACTTTCAAATACTTTGGTCTCTCGAACTGCCTCTTCTCTCTATATGCAAGGCAATGTTTTTAATTTGCTCCATAATAGAATTCATCTCAAGCATCTCAACCATTAAGTGTTCTGCATTTGTCGCAGGCTGAAGAGCAGCCGAGTTGGATGGATTTCATTAGACAATCTGGGACAGCAGAGGCGCACAGGAAGCTCTTTCCCTCTCCTCTTTTCATGTTATTCTTGTTTTAGTATTCCTAACTCTTGATTTCATATGTCACTCTCCTTTTTCAACCCTTGCCTGACCTCTACATCTTACCGGTCTAATGTGGGAGAAAGCTTTTCCTTCTCCCTTCACTATGCCAGTTAAGCACTTACAGCTTCAGGGTTGGGATTGCTGTCTTTTCAGCTGATGCATTTTACTAAGTGAAACTAAGAGCTTCATCATTTTTGCCTTCTCTTGGTCATTTTCCCATTTATTATAACCTCATCTGTGCCATCTGCCCCTTCTGGGGGCAACATCAGGTCTTAGTGGACCTCTCACTGCATCTTAAAAGCATTAACTGTGGGTGGGGGCTGATGGATGGTAATGGCCTATCTCAACGTAACGTCCCTGAGCACCTCTCAAGTGGGCCGTGAGCTCCTTCCAGGTCAGAAGAAGAGCTAAGATGAAAGTAAAATGTCACTAAAAACCATGGGTGAGACGAGAAAAAACTTAACATATTACCTCAGATGAAGACCAAGGCCTTTAATTAAATAGGTAGGATGCCAGACCTTTGAAAAAGGCAGGCTTTTATTATTTATTCTCATTTCTAACTTGATTTGTCATTTTATGTCAGACCTTAATTTTGTCAGAGGTGCACATAAACCCCTGTCCCTGTTTCCCTATATATGTACTGTATGTACCAAGTGGACCGGAATTTCTTTTATTTTAAGTGGAGAAATGATACACTACTAGCAATACGCAAAATAGTTCCTAATATTGATTTTTTTCTTCTACAGAATTTGCCTAAAGGACACCTAAAAATGTTTATAGTTTGATGGTGGATTTCAAAAAGAAATTGCTTTGCATGGATGAATAAAGTTACAACTAGTCTAAAATCATAGATGCCCTGGGGTCTATTTAATTAAAATCCCCTCTTAATGTAATTGGACAAAAATCCTTTTGTTCTTAACAAGTCTTTATTCTTCTACCAAGATGTGTCTTTGTGGAATAAGGAGCAACAGATCAGATCGATCTGAAGTGGTTCACAATGAGTTGTTCACTTTAGTGGAATATGTCACAGCAACAAACTACTTTTATTTTTCTTTTGGAACAAAACATCTACTTTTTATTTGCTTCCTGTCTTGTTTCCACCCAGCTTTTATGAAAATACCAAGCTTTTTTTTTCTTTTTGAATATGTTGGATTTGAAGTATAATTTGAAAAAGATATTGTTTCCTAAAGCCTTTTGAACTAAGACATTCTGCCAATCTGAAGCTAACTAGGAGATAACGGGTCAAAGGAATTGGAAGAGATAGCTGAGAGGCAAGCAGACACAAAATAAAGGAACACACTGAAAGGGGGTAAGGTGGGGACAATGCTGGAAAAAGAGTTTTGGTAGAGAGGAGAAGGGGGGTAGAGGGTGGAGGGTGGAGCGGGCCACGGGGCACCGGCATCCCTAAGTCAGCCTCAGGGGGATTCCCTCTCAGATAAATGGTGGGGAATGTGACCTAACGCCCAGGAAATGGTCATGTTTAATTTAACAAGCAGATGGCAGGGGCATATGATGAGTGTGTGTGCATGTGTGTGTGTTTGGGGGCGTTAGTGGTAAAGCAACAAGCCTGCCTGGAGGATTGTCTCAGCCTACAGCTCTTCTAATATTGAGGGGTTTCATGACAGAAGTCTTCATATTCATGTTAACAGGAACAAGCATGAAAAAAGAAATCAGCAACAGAGTCATGGTGTCTTTTTTAATAGTCCTGCAGTACCATCAGTGATAAATAATCATCTGAAATAAAAAGATAAATTCTGTCCTACTGGGAAATTTAAATATTTACTTATGTGACAAAAAATACTTTCAAAGATAATATTACGGACAATGAGGCAAGCTAAGAGCAAGGTACAAAAAGTACACTGATTGTGTTTTCTTTTTACTGTTAGGGTTTTGTAATATATCAGTTGCATAAATCCAGGAAAGTAAAAACAATTTATCTTTGATTTTCTAGTATGTTTTCAAATTTTGCAATCTACAATTATCAAATCTATTTTTAACACCAAATGATACAAAATTTGTATTAGGGGTTGCTAAAGAAAACTAATTTACCAAGAATATTATCAGTAGATATAGAACTCCAAGAATTTTGTTTCACTTTTATTGTTTTCAGAATTTGTTCAAGGTTCCAAAAACAATGTTGCCATCTGCAAAATACAAGCAGTGAAAGAAAACAGATTCTTTGTGGGTCCTGTCATGATGTTGTTACAACACTGAAAAGTCTTTGCATGATTTACAAAGATTTTAACTGTCTTTTAAAAATTAATCATGAACCTGCAGGAGATAAAAAGAAAACACTTTTTAAGTCACACAGCTCTTGTAAAGGCATGGCTTTTGTGTTTGTTGTGAGTGAAGAAAAATGATTGTGTTTTTCTTGCCTCAGGTAGTCCCTGCGACAGAGGATGAGGTTGGCTTTCGTGTACAGGGTGGAGCCCACCTCCCCCAGGCGGCAGTCGCAGCAGGCACATTTGAGACAGTCCTCATGCCAGTATTTGTCCAGGGCCTTGAGCAGGTAGCGGTCTTTAATCTTGCGATTGCAGCCAGCGCACCCCTTCTGTTTCCCTTTGGGCTGGACAGAGAGCATCGGCACACCTGTAGCGATAAGGAGACAAACAGCCACGCGTGATTTACGGCCTGGGAACACGAGTGACTTTTCATGTTCTCTTTTTGATAAGCTGGCTGCTTCTCAAGGTGTCTAAGCCTGGCCTCGCACACGGCCACGGCACGCTGCCTACCTGCTTCATATGCATTAAAGAAAACACTCTTCCATGTAGATAGGCAACCAGGTCACTTTGGACTACATCACATTCACTCACTTGTTCAACTAAGAACATGCTGTGTTACAAAAGTTACATGATCACTGGCTGGGGGCTTGAGAGGAAGGGTTGTGTCTCATGAATTACTGAGAATAAAACACAGAATGTGTATTTAGCTTGCTGTGGTATTTACAACAAGCTGTGCAGCATGTTACTTACCTAGCATTTCATCAAAACCCATTTCACTCAACTGTCCGCAGCTGTAAAAGCACCTCATGGGCTTTGTTTGGTATAGATTAACATTAACCTTTTAAAAAGCCTCTGACCACAAAAACGTTGCTACCAGGCCCCAGTGAGATATGTTATGGCCTAAGTGCCTTTTAGCATACACTCACTCTGTGTGTTTCATAAAGACACACACACACACGCACGCACGCACGCACGCACGCACGCACGCACGCACGCACGCACGCACGCACACACACACACA
>JAVKLF010000038.1:5340307-5360107 GCA_034783495.1 Millerichthys robustus
TCGGAGTGATTGAATTAGAAACACTAACTGTTTCTGCAGATGCCAAAAATTTCCTCCTACCTTATTATACTATATATATATATATGTATATATATATATATATATGTATATGTATATATATATATATATATATATATATATATATATATAAATAAATATTTGTAAAAATAGTTTTAGTTTAATATTTCATTATACTGCACTTGAAATGTGGTTTTCCATAGCCTCAGTTAACAAGTTTTAACTTTCCCTGGTCCACTTTTGCTGTGTCACTGTCTGATATGTGAGCAGAACATAACTGTGGTTCGACTGCAGCACTCATTTGAACATTTCTGCGACTCTTGTTATCACAACAGACAATGTCAAGACTTTTTTGCAGTAGTTATGTTTTAAACAACTGATTATGTAAATATCATGACACCTGTGGAACATCTCCACTGCTGCTTCACAGACTTTTTTTCCACTTAGAAAGAAAATATTAGATCATATCTTGTCCTTCATTACAAATCCCCAACGGCACTATTTCAAATTCCATAAATATTATTATTTGTGCTGTTTGCCAGCATTAATGTCAGTTTAACAAGTCAGATCTGGTTACCTCATTAATAAATGACTGGCAGCGGTGGAAAAACAATCCTGTTTCAGTCAAGTCAATACTTGAAAGAAATGCACATCATGCTATTATTTTAGAAGCAATTACACAAGAGCTGCAGTTTAGGACACATTTAGTTTTTATTTGTTCCACTAAAATAAAAGACCTGATAGAGATGATATAGTTATAATGATACATATATAATTGATATAGTTGTACATCCACTCATCAGATTTTTGCAGTAATTCTGCAATAGGTCACTAATCCTCTTTGCATCCTGTGATGGCAGAAACATAACCTTAACAAAGCGGATCAGAACTCTCGGTCAGAACTGAGTATTTAGTAAATAACTGAACAGTGTGTGAAAGAAACTGATGAGATGATAGAAGAAATGTGAACATGTGGGTCTGTAATAACACCTTTTGTTTCACTACAGTTGTGAAAAACGATTTTAGTTCATTGATCATGTATTTTTGGATTGTTTAAGTTTTACTTTTCACACATGCAACTTGACTCAGAATGTGAAATTGATACTACTAGTTTTAAAGCACACAGGATGACAGATTTCGGTGCGACAGCAGGGATGATCTGCTGCAGCCACACATCTTGTTCCAGAGAACATGTAGGAAAACACGGTGAGTGCGTGGCCTCTAGCAGTAATAAAAGGGATGCTCTTACAGCTCAAGAGTGCATAATTAAGTTTGTGCACCACACTGATGAGTGCAGCCATTTACATCGAAGGTAGGTGGGTGCGCTCGCTAAAGCGGGGTCTCTCATGTCTCAATTCGGTCCCTTTGAATTCCACTTAGATCATGAACATGATACAGATCTGCAGAGCTTGTAAATGTGAAAACGATCAGGGCTGATAGAGATCTTAGAGGTTTTTGTGGCAACAAACGAAATTGTCTCTAGTGTGAATTTTGCAACTGCAAGATCAGAGTCAGATTAGATGAAATTAAACACTCACAGTTCAAAATTGCATTAATGTGATTTTAAGGGGAAATTTTTGTGTGTTTTAAGAATTTAAGATGAATGGTGCACAACATTTAATTTGTACCAACTAGACATTTACCTATTCTGTTTCGTAAAGTGTATTTGAGCAAAAACGGCAGATTTGTGCGTTACATCTGTTTGAAACACACAACTGTGACTTGTGTTTACAGTGTAGCAGGAGCGATACAGGTGACAACAAAAAAAGCTCAATAAAAAACAAATAAATAAAGACCCTGGCTTAAGAAACACCACACAAAGCAGTATGTTTGCAATATTGTTGAAGGCCTAGAGAAAAAAAACTAGATCTAATTCAGCATTTCAAATGGGCAAAGTTTAATTTTGAAGTACGAGCAAACCAATAAGCTGAGAAAATGGCAAATACAAAAGAGCAAATTGCATTCCTTTGTAAAAGTGAAAAGACTTAAGGAACATCTAAAAGTAATCTCCAGCTGGAAATTAGAAATCAACCCTCAGAAACTGAATAACAGAAAAGAAATATTACTGTCCACTTTCTAAATCAATATAACATTGCTACAAGACAGTATTGCCATGGTAACACTGGTAAAGAACGAAGCAATTCTTATTATTTCAAAATAAATATCGGAGCCCGGAGCCCAAGTTTTATTACAGCAGCCGACAGATTGCCAGTCTGCATTCAACTGAAGCATTGCTTTTCAATCACTTGTGTTATGAAGGTACAAATTCCACTGGACAGGATGATAACGGGATCTTAAATTAACCAGCAAAGGTGACAAGAAATGGATCACGGGATAGAGGTTTTTCCTCCTGCTCCATTCTGTAAGAAGCAAACTGTAGTGATGTTTATATTCAGCAAAAATATGCCTTCAGCATGGACCCACTTTTTTCTCCTGTAGTTAAGAGAGAAAACGGCTGAGTTGCTTTTTCTCTCCTCTCTCAAATTAGACGCAAATTGGAACCTTGTATCACAGGGTGAGGCAAAACGTTGACACAGAATATTTTGGTACATGTGTTGCTATTCATTATCAACTATAACCTGCATATTAGGTCATTTTAAAGAGCAGAGCTTGTATTTATTCATTGGTGCTTTACAAGATAATGACTAAATCCTTTTTTAAAGGAGGTTAGTTTACAGTTTGTGTCTAACTAATGGTATGAAAGACACATAAGATTCATAGAAACATAAATTATCTCACTCCAAAAGGTTTCTGATTTATTTCAAAAAGTTCTGAAGAAAATAAAAATTGACAGCTGTAATTTAGAAACGTTATGCTCACATGTGACTTAGAATTTTCATACAAGCTCTGATGAGGTAAGACAAAGGATCGCTTTAGTTTCTAACCGTTGCAGTTCAAAATGCTGCAAAGCTTTGTAAGATATGTCAGTGGTCAAAACCAGTCCGCCAAACCAGCAGCATCATTACACTGTTGCCAACTTAGATCACAGAGTTTGAACCCACCACCAGACCAACTGATGATCCGTTTTACAAACGGACTGTAATGTGAACACTTTGGCTGTCTGTGCAAACGCATGCAGGTACAGAAGTAAATCATTGAAGAAAAACAGAGTGCTCGCACACCCGTGTGGCCACCCTTAAGACAAATCCCACCTTTCCCCTTGCATACACACACATCTGTTTGGGCACTTAGAGAAAACATTAGACAAGAATTGACAAGCCTATAACTTTAGAGCCAATAAACGCTAAGAGGGCACCACGGTGAAAGAGAGCAAGCCAAGCTGCTCTGATGACAACCCTGCCAAAATGCTGGAGCTGTGGGGTTGGGGCCCAGCAAATAAAGGGTGAAGCTTTTAGGCAATGAGCAGCAGGTGATCTCAGCTTTTCTGCAAGTCCTAATGCTCCTAAAAGCCTCTCTCCCTGCTTCTGTAATTGGGCATCAGTAGTTAATGTAGTATTGACTGCATTACATGCTCCTGTGCATCCTTTCCCACTAATGCCATTTGCATCACCTTGTACATTTACCATATTGCTTAGCCAATAACTGTTAAAAGCAATCTGATTCATGAATCATATGGGAAACTTTTAGCAAGATAGACATCTAAAGAAGGCAATTTACAGTTGAGTTAATTTGAGTACATTAGCACAACATGGCTGCAGCCAGACAGACCAATTTATGTCTCTGCAGCAATCCTTTTATTGGTTTTTAGATGTGCAAGTGTAAGGATGAACCACTAAGACAAATGAAACATCAATTTCTAATCGTAAATAATGGGTTACAAATGCATCCATTACTTTTCATATGAAGAGAGAGACCTGAATAAAGTTCTGGGAAATACACTGAGAAATCCAACGGGTTGTACGGTGCGTGGAGACTGCCAGCAGGTGGTCTATCCCCCCAAAATAAGGAAAAACAACTGTTTTTCGCACCATATAAACCTTTGGTAAGCCTGTTGTAAAAATGTGGCAGAGTGTAATGAATGCAGTGCACATCTGAGCATCACTTTAATCCGAAATGGGACGTCATTAGAGGCGAATTTGATTTAAATTAAAATTAATTAGATTGCCTCACCCATTAACCTAAATACATTGAAATAGATAAGTAATGCAAGCAGGCCTATTTTGATGGGAAGGGAGTGAACGTCGCAGCGGCGCTATCCATAATTTGCAATCAAGTTAAAAGCTCTGCTGTCATCTCCCATCCCGTGCTGATGTCAAAGGGCTGCCTCGCCAACTTCACAAACGCAAAAAGCACTTAGAGGAGGGAAGAAGCAGAGGAGCACCGCAGTCTCCTCAGAACTGTAGTTAGCCCACATCTGAACGCAGCACGCAGATGTGGGGCGAAATCAAAACACGCAACTCTTCCCGAACCGAACTCTGGGGCCGCGCGTTTTAGGAGAACTTCGTGGCGCAGAAAAGCAGCCACAGTCTCTCCAAAAACACACACGAACCCTGTCTGAGGGGGAGCCGGTGAGCGCGCGGGGTCCGGAGGTGACCGGGGAGCACTTAAAGGTGGGGAAATGTGAGTGGTTTCCTCAGGTTATTGCAGCTTTTACTCACCCTCTTCCTTGTCCAACACCATCGTCCTGAGGAACGAGGAGTCCTTCCCCGGGCGGTCCGTCCTCGGCTCCAGCAGGGCTGCACGCTTCGGTCTGCTCACAGCTTCTCCTGGAAATGGCTTTGAAACGCGCGGCTGACTAGCCTGCACCTCGATGGACACCCCCCACCCCCCAAAAAAGAACCACTGGAAAGATGGATCGCTCCCTGCACGTTTTATCCCCTCTCTTCTATTATCGATAATAATTCAAACACGGAACGCGGCGAAAAACACGAAGAGAAACCCCTTCCCGGGCTGAGCTGGAACGCAAATAAATCGCGATCACACAGCGTTTGTAGCCTTTGACAAATTCCATGCGAGAAAGAAGAAAAAGAGAGAGGTGTAAAAAACACGGGGGACAGAGGGGGGAGAGAAAAACAATAAAAAGCGGTTTAAATCTATGCGGGTAAAGAGCGCGCGCACACACGGCTGAGCTATCCTCTCCTCGCTGTTAATGCTCTTCCCCTTCGCGCTCTCCTCTGCTCCGAAACGGCAACTAAATTCAAACAAATCCAATTGCAAATCTGTCAACTGCTAAAAGCAAAGTCGCGCCGCCTCTCCTCTTCTTGCCTCCAGTTTCGTGCGCCGCGCTCGCCTCTCTGCCGCTGCTGAATAAATGCGCGCAGTTTCCAGAGACCCTCGGATTCCCCTGTTAATTAAATCAATTCATTATGCTCAGATCTGATTAGCAGCCCTTCCCCCCTCTTTGAATCAATTATTCAATACACAAACATAATTGCTTGTGCCAGAGGTGTCTAAGTATTAGCTTATTTAACTCCAAGGACACTAATTACCCCTAGGGCAAGGGAACTTTTCTCATTAATTCTGACAAAACACAAAAGCACAGCTAAGGGAAAGTGAGGGTGTGCGCGCGCGCGTGCGTACGAGGCTGCCTGCCAGTCTGAGCGTGCGCGAGACGGGAGAGAGCGCGCGCACGCACGTGGGGTTGTATCGACGCGTGCGCACGCACGTGGAGTGAGAGTGATGCTGCTCCGTCGGTGCTTGGTAGACTTTGAGTAAACATAAAACGCGCTTTTTGTTTCCTTCCTCTACTTATTTTTCCTCTGCAGGTTTGAAACCATCTAATTGCGGCCTATTTAGCTGTTAATTAGTGTCCAGACACAGTTATCACACAGGCTGCAGATAAAGAGACCAGCACAACAGATGGGCCGCGTTTTTGATTAGTGGGCAGATAGAAGGTTCAGCTTCGAATCTGGTAATATAATTGTTGCCTGTTATTGCCAAGATGAAAGTGTTGCTGTTTCATGGTGGAGCCTTAAATAGCACCACTTTCACTTGCCCTGCGGAGACTGTTAACCAATTAAGGGTGAGATCCAACAAAGATTAGCCATTTAGGAGAGTGGAGTGGAGTACAGCTACAATAATGCTGGTTTGTCAGCGGCCAGCAGGCTGTCTGTGCTGTGAGCTTGCTCAGTCTGTCCCTGCCTTCTGTTACATTTTGCACCACATATTACATCCTTAAAGCACATTATCCTCTCTGATTCTCTAAAACAATTGTGATAGCCTAAATAAAAGTTATACAAGTGCTCGAAATGACTTGCATAAAACCTTTGTTTTTAGTGCTCGAACCACATCTGTGAATTTCTCTTATATGGTGTAGAATAAAAATATTAGAACGCAGCATATAAGTGGGACTATTTTGAGTTAAACCACATTGCAATGTTCTTTTATATTCTGTTATAATTTCAGCATATGAATTTCAAATGCCTCGCTGTTTAATAATTACCCGTCCTTACATTTTAAATAAACATTTTACTGGGCCCTCTAAATTGATCATGTGCCACAAATCTAACATCTAAAAGCTTGCTGTATGGTGCCCATAGGGGTATTTCAGTTCTCAATGCAGGCTGCGGTAAGATTGGGTTGGCCCTGAAATCAATGGTCTGATCCCTCTCCAGCCAGCTTTCTGGCTGACATGCTTGACTTTTCGTCTCCACGGTCGCATGGATTGATGACTTATGACCAAGGATGTATGTCTGCTGACCTATGGAATTGAGTGAGTGACACATAATTAATCCAATCACACAGAAAATGGCAAAAAAAAAGGTCTGAAGAATGGTTTGGTATCATCAGGGCTCTACTTCAAAAAGCCATTTAACATTTGAATCAGACCAATCAATGAAGGTCTGTAAATTGGGTTTGTATGAGGAGTTGGGAATTTACAAAATGATATCATTAGTGAACCACATGTTGTACAAGATTTGTCAATAAAGTTTCATGTACCTCCAAGCGTCACCTGTATTTGCAATTTGGACTGCATGATAAATGAAAGTAATTGAAATAATGTGTATGCGTATATTAGAACATTAACAAAGAACTTTTCATCAACACAAATCACCTGTCTGTAAAATCACAACTTGTTGTGATTTTGTGGGTCAGGACAAACATCCAAGCCCCCTCAAAGTGTCTTATAGGTACACGCCCTTTGCCACTTCAAACCCAACATTTGGGTCGGTGAATACTAGAAACAGGCCCCTGAGTGAGCCTTTCTGATTCACAGTTAATTAGAATTCATTTCTGAGCGTGCATTAGCCATGCCCGTCTATTTATGGGTGGCTCTCAAATGCAGCCACTACAAAACAGTGCACTGTAATTAACCCCACCTAATCAGATAGCACACTTGTGTTGTGTTCCTGTTCATCCTCAGGCGCACAGCCGTTGGACAGGGGTTTCAGGGAGACGACGAGCCCATTCTATAGTTCAGAATGGCTAAGCAGATTAAAACCTCATATCAAACATGATATTTACAGGCAAGCCTCAGTGGAGAGTGCTCCTTTTATGTGGAACGTGGGAGAGCGGCTTCAGGGTTGGGCTTTTAAAGCCATGTTCCTTAATTGTATTCTGCCTAAGTGGGATGAATGGTGCTTTTTAATCAGAGTACTGATGTGGCTGTGTGTTGTAGAAAATATAGAGTCGGTGCCTGATAGTTAAGATGCTGAAAGATATCCAGGCCTTCCAGCTTCTACCTTCACAAGCATTTTAGTACCATGCTGACACCTGAAAGCTCCAGCATTTCTTCTTTCATGTTTTTGTTACTGCAGAAAGTCAGTGTTCAAAACAATTTAAAAGTATGTACCTAGGGATTATTTTCTATATGGCTTAAATGCAGACATTTAGCTTTATTTGTAATTAGTTATTAAAATCTCAAAAAGAAAAAAGTACTTTCAGAAAACAGTAAGACATGATGTACACCGAGACTTAAGATCTGCTCCTCCTAGTGGTTGAATTTGGTTACATTTCCCTGTAGAGATGTACACAAATGTCTTTGATAGAAGAGGTTTAACACATCACATAATAAATTGTAACCACTTTTCATTCTCTTCATGGAGCTCCTCACCAGGTGGGTGGAAAATAAGAATCATCACAATCTTTTTGATGTGACCTGACAGACTCAGCATATAGAAAGTAATAAAACCAGTTTAAGCCCTGCTGTTCACCTAGTCAATTTGAATTTCATGACCAATCAAATGTAGACAAGGTGTCACTTTGTGGGTAGGGAAGAGGGGAGAGTGAATCCCTTTCCCAAATAGCTAATCCAACTTTAATCCTAGTCATTAGGAATTAGACATGCCGAACTGTCCGGCCGTGCCTCTAAATTACAATCAAACGGTTACCAATTACACAAATTATTGATGGTAGATTCTCTTTTCAACTGCAAATTAAGGCTATTAAGGAAGGCTCCTTTTTAATGCAAAAGTGACTAATTAACCAGCGGATAGAAAATCTGCTGCCCAGATATCAAAAAGTTCTCAGCACACATTGCAGAAACACAAGGGAACCAATTAGTTTAATTATCAAAACAGCTAATTAAAATTGCACAGTTCCTAATTAGTTCTTTGCTTTTGCCTCTAATTGACAGCATGGAGATAAATGGGCTGCCGATGAAAATGGGGAGAGGAGAAAAACAGGAGAAACTTCGGCAGAATATTTATGCTGACTTTATCTCAGTCTGTGTGGCAGCCCTTGAAAGTGGAAAATTAATGACCTTAATTCCCAAACTGTTTTTCCTCTAACCGTGCTCCCCTCTGCGCTCCTGGTGCATGCTCCTTTGTATAGGCCTGCCACCCTGCCAACTGCTGGAATGGGAAAAAGGGGGTACTTGGGGGTGGGTGGGAGCCACGATTCCTCTCCTAATGTGACAGCTCCCATCTAACAATGGAGAAAGATGAAAGAATGGAGCAGATGTAACCACTGGGAGAGTTGCATCATGGGACTGCAACTCTGTCGCACTGTCTTTTGTCATTTTTACATTTTATTTTTTAAAAAGCACTTCTATCATCCACAGGGACAATAATTTGTCCCATGAAAAGATAAAGGTCTGCTGAGTCAGAAACAAAAAGACATTTAACTCCTCAAAAAGTATTTAAGGTTTTCTATTTGAATTTGAAATTGAATAATTCAGTGCATTTCAAGTCAGTGGCCACTAAAACATTTCACAAACATATGGATTTGTTAATGCTGCCAAGCGGCTTAAAAACTGGTCGTACATCAGAAAACCTACTGTTATATCCTTCAGATTTATCGTTACGGTTCTTACTCCTTATTGGTATGATATTTTTAAAGGTCCTTGAAAATAAAGAAGAAAAATGGATTTATTTGAGAATTGTGACGTTGCCAAACCTGAACAACAACCATTTACCTCAAAGGATTTTGTGCTGGTGACTCTTGTGTGCTTGTGTGTGTCTGTGTGCGTGGTTCCTTTCCTCGTTGTCTGTCCTTCTGGCAGGCATCATTTCTTTGTCTGTGTTCCTGCAAGGCCAACCTTGTCATGTGTAATCCTGTCCCTGTCTCTGGATGCAAGTAACATGTGGGTCCTCTTGGCACATTAGTAGATAACTATCAACTAATGGCTTTACTTTTAGGACTGTGTTAAAATGTAAATTACATTAACGCTCAAATTATGCATCCCATACGCAGATAGGTTGGACCAGAGGCCACATAATACCGGGATAATTCAGTTAGTGCCTTCTACATGCAGTGTAAATGCACTCTGATTTCACCTGCTCTGGTTCAAATAAAGGGTGAACCGGTCGGTGTCTGGAAAACTAGGAGCTTACTGCGAGCTGGAGAAGAAAGCCTTGACAGCTGTCCTTGGATTTCTTTTGTCTAACTCAGAGATGAAAGGGCATTCTGCTTCATGTCGCTTTTAACATTTTACTCATCTGTCTCCTGATGTGAATTTATGTCTAATATGTGTGAGCAAAATTCCTGAAGTGGGCTTAACAACATTTATAAAGTGATTTATCTGCACTCATCCTATCTGTTAGAGAATTACACTCTGAAGAGGCTGGTTTGTTGCAAAGCCTTGGCCTGGAGCATCTCGCTGCCCGCGACTGACAAACACACGCCTACCACTAATTGATTGTCTTGTGTTTTATTTATGGTGCAGTAGTAATTAGTGGACAGCATAATGTAAGCCATTCATTAGCACCTGGCTACCGCTATGGATTTCAGTGCTTTGTCTCAGATGCACACATCATTAGGGAGAAACAAAGACTGGAATTTATTAGCACGGCTTCTTATAAATATTTCTCAAGTCAGTGTAGAAAAACAGGAAAAACACAGGCCTGTAAACTTTTGTCAGCATTTGCTCAATGATTCCATTTTCTCCAGAATATGTTAAGGAAGAGCTGTATAAATTTAATTTTAATTGTTTTGTACACACGCCAGTGAAAAGGAACTGATTGGATACAGTTCAGAGACAGTATATTAATACGTTATTTTCATATGTTAATTGCTTTGCATAATCTCTGCCATTGGTTTGGAAGTACCTGGTATTGAGAAGGGGCTGAAGAGAATAGAAGACCCCAATTTACATAAAACCAACTCCTCTGAACATTAAATAATGATACATCTGCAAGCTAAAGGTGTGTTCAGTTAGCAGATAGTACATCTTTATAATTTATAGTCCAGCTGTTTCCATGCTTTTGAGTCCATTTTCTTCCCTGCCTGCTTTTAATGAAATCTTGTTGCTGAAGAATTGACTGGAATAAATTGAGATTTTAATCCCACTGACTTTCTAGCATGGAAATGCACACTGGTAGGAACTCATAATGGCAGACTGTAATCAAAGACACTTGTATTCAGTTCTGTACGATAATGAATCTCATCAAATGGTAAAGCTTGGGTCGTGAGTGTGGGGCTCAAATTTCAAGGTTTTTGACCATCCCCATTTGAGGAATTCCTGAGGGACTGTGTGATTACTCAAGTTTAGCAGTTTATTGCCTCATCTTTCAATAGCCACTGAAGCACAAAATTCTCATCTAGGTTGCTCTTTTTTTCTCTCCACTTGAAGAACAGGCCAATATAGACTGCAGAACAGCTGCTCAGATCCAGAGGAAGTGCTGTTGGCACTGCAGCATTATTAGCTGCCACCATCACTGTCCGTTCACTGTGTCATTTAAAGAATGAGGACTAAATTTCATGACCAAAATCACTGGCGTGACTTTAATTGTCAGAGCTGGGTCATCTACAGTGGCACAAAAGCACAAGGCCTAAACGCATATCTTCTGAGTGGGAGATGCGTCGTACTTTATTTCAGTGTCAAGTAAAAAAAAGGTGAACACTGATCTAAATCATTTGAAGTACAACTGAACGTAAAAGTCAAATTCAGCTTTAAACAGTCCAATAAGGTCTAATTATGATGCAATAAAAACATGGTCAGTGAATTCTAAATATATAATACTAATCTGTAAAAAGTTGTCTTTTAAAGGAAGCCACTATGATGCACCAAATCTTTACTTTGATTCATTCCACAACCTCAAAATGCCACATTATAAGGACAACTTTACATCAAGGAAAATGTTTTAAAATTTCTAACTTTTGAGACATCACTACAATACAGGGCACCTAACTGGAGCCCTAAAGGGTAATTAGGTTTACTGTGGATCAGTGGGTCAATTTTACAGAGGTTCTCATCAGAATTCTGAGAGTTTGATTCCCACTCTTGCAGTGTGCTGATGTATCCTTGGGCATAATTCTGTACCCCTAACACTCTTGCCATGCTAATCAGTATACGAGTGTGAATAAAACAAAACAAACCAAAAAAATGTTTCAAATAATTCATTATGCAGCACTTTGTAGAAGATCAGGTTCAAAAACTGCATTCTAAATGTGCTAAAATGTATTTAATATTGTCTGTTTATTCTTAGACTGCAATTTAGTTAACAAACTGCAAACTTTTTGATATATTTTACCAAATTTATTTTATTTTTTTGTGCTGTTTCAGTCTATTTCCTCTGAACATCGGTCACACAAGCGTGATTGATGTGATGCTGTTTTATATTTGAATGACTAAATGTGACCTTTGAGATTAGAGGAGAAGTTGCTTCCAGGGGTGCTGAAGAGAGTCCCTGCTGCTATGAAGCTCATGTCCCTTTGATCCCTCTGTAATGAGACTAACACCAGGCGTTGTGGTCACTGAACACATTGACACACCACCAGAGAGCAGCGGCTCTACTGCCTGCTACTAGAGGTGGTTCTGTGTGTGTATGTGTGTCTTCAGGTTGTGCCTGGAGACATTTAGTATATCCACTGGGGTTTAGTATTTGACTATAATCCACTGCTTCATGCAGTAATTTGCAGTTAACATACCATATGAATGATGTATGCAAATGCTCCCCATTTGTCATGCCAATTAAAAAGTCTCATGCGGCTGAAACACTCATGACACGCCTTGTTTTCTCCATACAGGCAAAGTTAAATCAGTAAAAGTAAAGTTCCGTTTGTGTCAAGCTGAGCAAAAGTTTTCACTGGAGATATTGGAGGGCATTCCCTCTGACCTGAGCACCACTCCAGTGAAAGCCAGCTCTCTTAGACATCTTTAGAGATCCACTGAAGATCAATCATGACCGGGGCCGTCCCCACGAGACCCTTAGTAACAACCACTGATTGCTTTCTGCTGTGCAGGCCGTTAAGTGGAGTCTGGCAATGGCTCCTGGACAACACTTAACAATCAATCAGAGGACACAACCACTTCTCATTGCATCCCAGTTCTTTCCCTGCATTACACACAAACAATAATTCAGGTTGACACGAGTGACACTTAAGAATCACAGCCAGAGCATGCCCCATGATTTAGCTGGAGAAGGATATGCTGAACCACAAAAAATTTAAGCTCCCAGATTTACCAAAACTCTTCAGCCAAGATTACTTTACACCCATCGCTGTTTGCACCATGCTGGAACAAAATGACAGACTGAATCTGATCTTATCAAGTGTGTTTAACTATCCAGGATTACCAGTTTGACACTGACAATGGAACATGAATGCCATCTTCATCAATACTTAGAAACACTCAATATCTCATAACACCACCAAGGTTATGAAACATTTTTGTAAAAAGATTTTCCAACACAGGCTTGAAGTGCAAATGTTACAAATATTTAGTATGTTGTGGGACCATCTATTTATCAAGGACAAAACACACAAAAGATGAAAGAATATAAACATAAGAGAAATGAGAAACAGTGCTTCATGCTATTCCAGTTTAACTAAATGTGTAGCAGAAAGTCCCCCATAAAAGCCTAGACCTAAAGTTTGCCTATTGATTAAGGATTCCATTGACTTAATGAACCTTCAATCCTCCATCAGATGACTGGCCAATATATGCACTAATCTCTAGAACGGATGTCTGGCTGTGGTTCCTTTTAAATGAATTGATCTACTCAGCTCGCCCCAAATGGGGAAATGGGCAAGTATTGATATGATTCTGGACATGGTGATGGATGTGTGCGATGGTAAAACACAAGCTACACGGGTCAGTAAGCAGAAATTCAGAGAAACTTTTAGCAATACTGTATAAGGACAAAGTGAAGAGATTTGTGTTTCTGCCAAATCTAGATCTGCCTGTTGTCTTGCTTTAAAAAGGGAAAAAATACCACAACAGTTCAGAATAAACACTGATTTTATTTTTCATGTTTTAAAGACTGTTCACATTTAACCATCAATATATTTATGAAATTATTTAACATTTTTTATTTTTCTTATCAAATTTCCTACTGCTTTTGTTGACATAACCCACATAGTTTTGTTAAATAATCCAATTTTAATTTTGCACAAGTCACTTTACAGCTGAACTCCATCTCCACAGTAATTCCCAAGCTTCACGAGAGCAACACAAATGATTAGTATGATATTCAGTTTGTGCAACAAATATTTATCTGAGTCAGATTCCACCAAAGGGAGACGGAGACGTCTGCATTCACCCCTCTACCTTTGTTGCTTCCTTATTGAGAGAAATGCACAGGATCATTGCTTTGGCACAGGTTAGAACGTCTAACTGTTCACTTCTAACAACAGAAAAACATTGTTCACTTGTTTCATGATAATAAGTGTGACTGCCATGAATAATCAGCAGTGTGTTAGCTAGCTGTATTGTGATCCTCAACACTGGTGGGGCCTCAGATGGCATCAAGTAATTTTGCCTGTCTTCCCCTCTGAGAGCAATGCAGCTAGGAGTGTTTGATGTCCCTTTGGTTTATTTCAACAGCAGAAAGGCATTCTGAAAAAATTGAAACAACCTATTTCTTTCTCTGATCTTCTCCTGCTGTACATGCTTGTCAGATGTGTTCAGTCTTCCCCTAACAAACAGTAACGAGTCAGCTGTGCAGGTCAAAGGACTTGACAAATTTAAACCCTTATGTTATGAACTCATTTGTTCTCACAACTTAATTTTATGGGGGAATAATTGCTCAAAAATAATAAACAGAAAAAAACAGTCTGAGTCAAGAAAGAGAAAAGTTGTTATTACAAACAGGAAATTGTGCCAGTTAGTAACAGTAACAAAGTAACAGCCATAGCAGCTCCCCTTTAGACCAGATTTTATTACTTCTTGGGAAAAGATGTAAGCTTTGAACCACTTGACATTTGAGGTTCCATCCCTGATGCCTTAAACACTCATACACAGAAAATGCAAAAGAACAACTTAATGAGCTGTTGCCAATTAAACCTAAAAGATGCATAAAAACGGGAACTGCCACAGTTGAACACCTGGACTTCAAGGGTCTGAAATTTAGTGTGGCAGAAGTCAGTTCTGCTCTCCAATAAAACATCTGCTTCATGGGCCATTTTCAGTTCTCCTTTGTTTTTTGCTTGGGGTGCAGCATTATGCACATTTACTTTGTGTGAAACACTTTAGAGACAAGGCCAAACATTTTTTGAGGTCATTTAGGTAAAAAATAGAAACTCTGGAAGCGAAAAAGTATCTTAAAAGCAATCAACCTGTATTTGAATGTGGCTCTCTAAAATGTTACACAAATAAACATCTTTCAAGCCTGTTCTGGTGAAGCACTTTGCCCCAGACAGCTCCTGTTTTAGTGGGAAACAGGAAAAAGCCAGAGCTATATCCTCTCTTCTTCCTTCACTTGCTTTCTGACAACAGTGGAAGAAAAAACTGAGATAAAATCAGTGACAGCTGAGTGCTTGCAAACAGTCAAACTGTTCACATTAATGTACATCTTCTTCTTTGTTTGTGGCAATGCACAGAGGTGCAGAGCCAAGCCAACATTGTGGCAAAGCTTATAATGAACTGAGCTGTTCTTGTATCTCTTGTTGTGACAACTCAACTATGGCAGGAAACAGAGTGGATATGCTGTACTGTACTTATACTGTGCAGAAGTTTAAACCAGATGTGAATAAAAGGCTGCAAAGTAAGAACACATTTATTAATGTTAACCCTATTCCTTCTTCTGATAAACAAAATAAAGTGAACTAAGGGAAACGACCAATCGATGAATCCAATTAACACAGTCACATGTTGTCACATGGTCACATGGTCACCCTTCGCCTTTAAAGCAGTAAGCAGTAGTTATTCCACATCCACTTGTCCACAGTTCAGTAATCCCAAATACAGTTAGTAATGTTGATATCAGGACTCACAAGCTATATGTTTTGCATTACCTCACAAAAAGTATTGCGAGGTAACGCAAAAGAAAGAAAACAATCCCCATGTCCCCTACCAGGCACCGTATTTATACAAATGTAGTATAAAAGAGTGTATTTGCAAAACTATCCTGCTTTATCTAGAACGTGGGCATGTGATGGTTGTGAGTGCAGCTTACAGTCTTTTCCATTGTAAGGGTGTCTGAAGCAGCTTTGTTGTGTACGTGTAAGTGTGTGTCTGTGCACACGGGTTTGTGTGTGCGATTTCCACTGAGGACATCTTCAGGAGCAAGCCCTGTTCACAGTGTTGTCACGCAGACTCTCCACAGACTGCCTGAATAAGAAGAACAACAGAATTTGGACTGAAGAGATCAATTATAGATAGAAGAAAATGAATGGAAAAGTAATTTAATTTATTATTGACTTGATGTCTTATATCATGTACAAAAGCAAATGAAAAATTAGATTGTGCATTTGGATGAAGTTTGATTTAAAGAGCTTTAAAATTATATTTAATTAAACAAAAGAGAAAGTGTCATGGGTATGCAAAGTTTTACTTGGAAGAGTAAATTAATCATTACAGTTGGGGATATAAATATAATGTCCCAAACTTAACCTTCTGTTTCACCATTTGTCAGATTAGATTGACAGATTAGGGAAAATGTTTTTCAGTTTTCTTAACTGTTTCATAACAGTTAACAAAACTGAAAAACATTCTTTCTAGTCCTCATCTGTTCTAAAACATGCTCCTACAAAAAAAAAAAAAATAATAATAAAATTCAGATCCTTTTAAACTTTTGTCTGAAACCCAATTCCACTTCTGTGACACGTGTGAATAAACCAGGGTGGGAGTTTATTATTCCACAGATACATGTTTATGATGGCTTTAAGAGAAATTTGGCTTTGCAGCCATATTTATGTGACCTTGTTGTTATTGTGTTAAGATTCAGAATTAATTTAGAAATAAGACAAATAATTTGTTTTTCTTTTGGGTAAAACTGCCTTGCTGCTCATCTCTTTGGGTTTTACTATTGATTACATTTTAATGTGAATCAGTGTCAAAATGTAACACAGCTGTAATAAAAGTTTAACAGCCATTTATTGTGTAGCAATAAGAAATTCATTAGAAAACCAACTAGTTCTGTCTATTGTGAGAGCGAGTAGTTAACCTGACAGTTCGGATTCTTTTCTTTCTAATGAAAAAAGGTGACTCATTTCTCATTTATATGCATAAATACCAGGCATTCAGCAGACATCAATTTAGAGTTGAAATAAATCCAGCCACAATGAACCTCTTACCAATTTATCTGTGAATTTTTTGATGGATAGTCAAAAAAGGGCAGAAACAAACAAATGATGACCTTTTTCTTTTTAACTTCATTTACCCACGTAACTTTGCTGATGGCAGTTTAAATTTAACAGGCTGACAATCATTGATTTTTAATATTTCATGCTTACAAACATAAAAAAGAATCTTAAAGAGTCTTGAAAACCTTGGAATAAATTCATAAAAAAATACAAGAAAACACCATACAAAATATTCTAATTCTTTTTCAAAATAATTACATCTCGTCCATAAATTTATGATTATTTGTGAAAGAAGTTGTGGGCATTTTTATTCAAATAGATATTTATTATTAACAACATCAACAACAATAATAATGGTTTACAGTGTTTGATTAATTGTTCTTGTAAGAAACAAAGCTGAAAAGCAACATATTTTGATTTCATAAATTGAATTTTTCATCTGTTCATAGATTTTATCCTTCGAACGCTTTATAAATGTATAAATATTATTCACTGTTTTATGTAAAGATTTTGTACTGTGGGATTGATTTGACATGAACTTGATTTTGCAGCAATGTTTTGTCATTCTTACAAACAAAAATAAAGTAAACTTTTGACTTCAAGACGTTAAAAGCTGAAACTTTTGGTCACACAGCAGCCTCAGGAAAGTACATACAGATTCTAATTAAGCAGAAAAGTCTTTAAAGCTGGATTTTACTTCGCTTTTGCATGAACTGTGATGCAAAGAAGCCAAGAGACAAATACGGAGGAATGAGGAGGAGCACAAGTAGAGGAAAAGAGGGAGGAGAAATCAGGGAATTGAAGAATAATTTATATGTGAGCCTCCAATGACAACTTTAGGATGCTGTATCCTTTTTGATTGTGTTGCCTGGTGTCTCGAGAGACAAGATGCAAATGGAGCAGGTTTCTAGGTGAGGTTGGGTGCAGTCACACGCCCATGTTGGGACCTGGTTGTGCAGTTGCTAAACAAGTGTTCTTTCTCATGCTTGTCCCTGGAGCTGAGCCTTATGAGTCCTATCATCTGCAGTAGTGTGGTACTTTTACACAAATACTGAAATTTGCAGCTGGATTTAAAAGATAAAAAGGTCTACTTCAGGGAATGTCAGATTTTGTTATTTTTCTTCCAATTAATTTCTGTTGCAAGTGCAGGTTCATGGTCCCTCCATGAACTCCCCTGTGGATCGATTTGGTGCTTTGTTTTTTGCATGGAGGTCAATGAGTTAAAACTTAAGAAATATGGGATTGTTTAACACATTTTGGCCTTTTCGGCAAAAAAGAAAAGGAATTTCATTCAAGTTTATTCTTTAAGAATGGATGGTTTGTTGGCTAATCCAAGAAATGCTTAGCCATTGGCCGGAGCTCTTGATGTGTTAAAAAAAACTGTGTTGACTAATTGACAAAATCAATGAAATGTAAAGATAAAATCTTCAGTGTAATTGAAAATGAAGCGTCATGTATCTATAGATCTGCAGCAGAATTTTTATTGAATTGCTTTTGCATGCCTGAGGTATGCTTTGATAAAGTGACCCAAATTCTTGTGGTGAACTTAAAAAATCAAGTCATTTAAGTCTGTGATTTGAAGTTTAACTAATTGTCTAATCTAGGGAGTGAACTACTTAAGTTTTTCTTCATTGTGTAGGAAAAGCTGCATGCTGTCAGGCAATGCTGCCTGCAGCCCTGGAACAGAATAAGGTGCTAATAAAAAATGTGTGACTCTACTAATGAATACAATTCTGCAGTTCTGCAACTCAAGCACTCAATTATCATAAGACATTTGCTAATGTGCTCATTCAAATGGGCAACACTTTGCTTGGAATAAACTGTATGGGTTAATGATTTGAGAAAAAGAGCCTGATGACATCCAGCTCTCTTATCAACACTTCCCCAAGACTGGCACGAAAGATGGTGGGTGGATATGATCAAACCGGCCCATAAATGAATCCATTTAATATTCATTGGTGTCTAATATGGCTACAGAGTCACTGAAATGCACCATTTATCTGTCAATTCTTCATAGTTTTATACACTGATCCACATCCGAGTACAGACCAAGGAAACTGGCACCCTGAATGGAAGTCACTCTTCAGATCTAAGTGAAAGGAAGTGATGCCACTGCTCTTTGTTTGAACATCTGCTTGTGAAAGGGGACAAAAAGAATAAAGGCATTACAGGATATTTCCAAGTGCCTTTTGCTCTCAGTCTAAAATAGGTCTGCTCTGACAACCAACATCAAAGTAAGTCATTATGGCAGTATATGATCCATCCATTAGCTGCACACTCAACTTCCATGGCATTAATTGCTCTTTCGGCGCACACATGAGCATACACTTCTTTGTACATGTGTATGTGTGCAGATATGCTTATGTGTATCTGAATGGTGCATATGTGTGTGCCCTCACACACTCAACTGGCAAGTTCAGACAAGTAGAGGTGTAAAATTAAATCCCTCAGTGCAGTGGCATGCAGATGATGTGCTTCAATGGCCTAGCTGCTCTTTGCTCCATTGTAATTGAATAACCTACAGAAAAGTCATCACATTCCCACTCTGCTATTCCCTCTCTGTGTAACATGTAAAAAGTCCTCTTGTAGCTACCTGGGAGAGCAACCCATCAACAGCTGTTAGAGCTGACTTGAAGGTTAAATATTAGGAAGGAATCCAATTTCTCTTGTCTATTCAGCTCAGCGGTGTGTTAGATTGCAGCTGGACTGTGCTTACGGAGTGTGGGATATGAAGTGGGCTAATCAATCCCCTCTGCTTCATTCTCAAATTCCTCTCATATCAGGTCCCTGCCCCCCGGGCAGGCCTTCTGCTTTCCGAAAGCCAATTCCACACGAAATAAGAACTGTGACCTGCAGCTAGAGGGTGAAGTTGAGTTTTCCCTTCATGATTAATCTCTTCTTGGGTGGTTTTCAGAAAAAGGAAAGGGGGAGGATAGAGGGAGAGAGAGAGAGAGAGAGAGAGAGAGAGAGAGAGAG
>JAVKLF010000038.1:5379572-5395641 GCA_034783495.1 Millerichthys robustus
CGGAGCTGTCCACTGACCACTACCTGGTGGTGAGTTGGCTCCGATGGTGGGGGAGGAAGCCGATCAGACCTGGCAGGTCTGGGCCTCCCTTCTGAAGCTGCTACCCCCGTGATCCGACCCCGGATAAGCGGCAGAAAATGGATGGATGGATGGATAAAAGTGAAAAATTGTATCACTTTAAATTTATCATAAAGTGTCACTTTTCTAGTATTTTTGAAAAAAATAGTTGGTAATGATCAAATATATATCTACAAGGTTTTACTTTCTTCTCTCCATGTGAGCTGCTTGACGTTCTGCAGAGCACTGCGTTGAGTAATGGTGAGCTGGGGCTTATTTTTTAATTATTGAGGAATTAGAGAGTAGCACTGGTTTATTTGTGTATCCTGTGTAATAAGAAAACATTTCATAGAAATGAGGCTTTATTGGAATAACTGCTGTTCAGTAAATGTAAAAACACCACATAATATGCTGAGATTCAAAAGATTCCAAACGTGATCGGGCTGTTTTGAATGGCATAGGATGGATCTTATTTCCTGAAACAGGATAGAAAGGGTCTTGCCACTTTGATAATAAACATTGCAATGGCAACATCACTAAAATTCCAGAGGGATTGCTGAACAAGCACACTAAGCTAAAATTGTGAAGCATTTGTCCTCCCGGACATTTTGATGCAACGAAATGTGAGATGCACTAAATGTTTCGAACAAAAAAATTTAAATAACAATAACAATTCAGAATATTTTATTTCAGATATTGCGATGGAAAACATTCAGTTGCTTCTTTCAAGTTAAGTTAAATTTTTGATCATTAAATTATTCACAACACTTTTGTTTCTACCTTTTATGTCAGAAAACACATCTCAAACCCTCAACTGAAGCAGGAATGCTTCTCTACTGACAAAAACAAAATGCTAACATGTTAACACAAAGCATAACACAAAAATCACAAGTGATACTTTTCTGAATTATTTGAACTTGTTTAAAATTTGACTGGGCTTGCTTTAAAAGCTTCATCACATTGTACTGTCTTCCTGTCCTCTGCTTTATGGCGCCTCGCTCAAAACTGAGTGCCACCAGCTGTTTCAGGCACTCAACTCTCAATATTTGCATAACAATAGTTGATAGAAGTATACATTTGCACTTTCACTGTAGATTCTCAATGCCTCTAAAATCCCTACAATGTTTGGATGGGCAACTGGCTCATTTCTGGTTGAGTAGAGTTGGGTACTAAACATTTACATCATGGTAATTTTTAAAGACTTTAAGCAGCTTTTAAGCACATAGTGTAATGTTTAAAACTTAGCGCGCAAAGTAGATATGATATATATACTTCCATTTCTGAGTCTGCTATGATAGGGTGTACCGTTGAAGGAACTTGAACAAAACATGCTCGGTTAAGAAAATGCAAATTCTACACAGAAGCACTAAACCACAATGCACAACAGAAACCACACAACATCCTTTCCAAACACTTGTCCTGTACACTACAGTAATGTGAGTTAATGTACTTTACTGCAACTATTATTGTCTTTTATACATAGAGTCTGTTCAAGGGCCAAACTGAAAACTCTGTCATGCAGTACCTTTCAGATGACATAATAGAGATGATTTTTTTTATGTTACCAGTATTTCTTAAAGACAGTAAATAGTGTTTGCAAGTTGTGTGTGTGTGTGTTTTTGGGCTCGCCTGCGTGCCTCTTGAGATGCTCTAACCAATTATGAAGACATGCTCTTTCGTCATCTACATCTTACCATGACAGTCCTCACAAATACCAGACCACAAGGGAAGTGAAGGTCAGTGTTCACTGTAAATGCACTTAACTCCTTGGTCAAAACGCTGCTGTCTCCTGTAGCTATAGCCTCAAAGTCATTTTAGACAGAATTGACAGACTAATCTTGCCCCTCCCAGGCACTCAGTGAAATGATGCCTCCTTCTAAGACTTCAGATCTCTTCCTTGCTTCCTCTCCATCCTATTATCTCTCCTCTCATAGTTACAGCACAACCAGAACCACAACTGTGCTCACATGCATGTAGGGACACACACAGACTGCACTACAATGGCTGTCACAGGGCCATTTCAATAATCCCCAGCATGTATGTTTAATAGTGACGGCCCAACAGGAAATGATCGGCAAATGAAATGAAGCAGCGGGTTATTACGTACCACTCTGGTGTCAGCCTCGGCCTCCTCGCCATTAATTTTATCGTAACTCATTTCTGCAGCCAGAGTGAAGCAGGATTTAATGTTTCCATTCTCCACTCCTGTTCTGCATGACAAATTGTTTTAATAAACATATACTGGGTCATAATAAAGTAATAATAATCCCACCAGTCACCTTATATCACTTGAGTTAAATTTTCTCATAAGCTGGCACTGGTTACAGTGACAATTACATGGTGGCCAATCCTCAGCAAAGCAAACACAACGGGCAGATTTAATATAGTTTGTAAATATGATTAGTGTGCTGTTGTGTTACTGGACTCTAGTATTTACATTTCTCTTCAGGCCTCTGTACAGTAGAGGATCAGCATTAAATAAAACTTTTTTTTCTTGCTTCCTGTTCTCTTCGTTTTACCAAAATGTCTCCCTGAGCTCGCCTGCACAACTTAATGAAAAATATTGTTGACCGGTAATGTTCCGCGAATCATTCACCATTTTTAATTTTGTGGATAAATGGGCTATTGTGAAACCCCCAAAGATTTCTTCCACCGTGTATGTCTGCGTGCATTTGAATTTGTGTGTATGTCCTTGTCATGACGTGTGTGTTAGCGAGTGTTCATGCATTGCGTTGTTTTGTGTGTGTGTGTGTGTGTGTGTGTGTGTGTGTGTGTGTGTCTGTCAGATGATTTTCTTTGTGAAAGGAAAGAATGTGTTCACATAATGGCTCACGATTATTGAAGGAACAATTTTCATGCTACATTTCAATTACTGCCTAAATGTGTTTTTAAGCTCATGAAGTCATCCAGGACAGATAAATTCACTATAGAATTATATCAGATGCATTTTTGTGTGTTTAGGAATCTCATGGTAACCTCATGACCAATAAATTCAGGGCTTTTTGTGCTGCTGACAGACAGTTTTGATTGACTTACTTTCTGGAAAAGGGAAAGCGTTTTGATTGACTAATTCAAACAGCGCCTGCTTTTTAGTTTTAAATAACAGTACGCACAAAGAAACTAAAAGTTTTTGAAATACAGGCATATGTTTCACCAAGAGTAATCTAAAATGTCTGAAAAGGCACCAACACATTTTCATTGTTTAGCACATTTTCTGAGCTAAAGATTTTTCACTAACATTTTATTGTTATTTTGCTCATTGTTCTTACCCATACTGGACTCTATTCAAATGTGCAACACTCAATGCCCCCAGTTTAGCCAATCATTTCACCAGGATTGACCGTATAAAAAGTATTACCCCTGAAGTCATCCGAATGTAACTGTGCTGTTCTAAAGTTCTATGTTTTACAACAGCTATGTCATTGCAGGAGCATTTCAGAAGCAAAGCATAGGCTATTGCCTGTTTGGTGCTCCTTTACAAGTTGCATTTCAATCTGGATAGACTCACACAGAGAAAAAAAAGCAGTTAGAAGATTTTAATGATACAAGTTTTGGCGCTCGAACCCGGCAGAAGACTAGTGAGCTGAGGATCAACACGGGCAGGTGATCGGTCCAGTCGAAGCTCAGGGTAGTCTTCCCCCCGGGTCCGAATACTGGTGGTGGAGCGGAGCCTTGAGATGATGGGGCGCAGAGGGAGCCAGGAAGGTGTCCTTCGGGATGAAGGTGGGGATGAAGGTGGAGATGGGGAGGAGGCGGGACGAGCGCAGCTGACGAGCAGGTAGACCCGAGGCAGCCAGTCCTTTTGAATGGATCCGTGAACATCGATTGGCTGGAGCGGCGCGGCGCGCCAATCCTGATAAGCTGCGGCGGAGGCGTGGTGAGTGGATGATGAGGATCAGCTGTGTTTTGTCTCCCAGCTTGAATTTACGCCTAGGCTTCATAAGTAATCTCAGCAGGTTAAAAAAAAAAGAAAAACATTCCAGTTACTGAATGTAGCCTATAAAGTTTCCATTCATCCATCCATCCATCTATTAATTTTTAACTTTTTACTCAGTGTCTGATCCCTGCGTATTCTCAGACCAGAAGATAAATATACGCACTACTCCAAAAGTGCTAAAGTTCAATAAATGAGCCAAATGAAGCTGCTCCAGTTTGTGTTTCTGTTACTGGGCTCCTTTCATTTAAAGGGGTGGTGTGAGTACGTCAATCATTTTAATGCCCTCAGTGTTTCATATGGTCGTTGCATTTGGCAGGTGTGGCTGGTCCATAAGGGCCGGGTGGGGTGCAGTCCCAACTAAAACTAAATTAATTTGCCCCACAAAGTAGTTCCTCCTAATAAACAATGCAGAATGCCTATTTATTTAGCTTGCCATAACTGTTTTGACAATATTAACTAGAATTTAAAATGGGTTTTAGTGATTTGTTCCCACTTGTTGTTTATTTAGCGATTTACAGTTATAGGGCAGTAGAGCTGCATTTGTAAGTGGATTTATAATATTAATATAAACTCCCACTATCTGCAACTTTCGGAACAATCAGCTTCTCCAAATCCAGTTTTACTGGGGCATTAGAAATTACTATAGATATTGTACTTTCTGCATTGCATTGATACGAACACTAGACCTAGCATCCATCCATTCATCCATTATCTGTTCTGCTGTCCTTTTAGGGTCACTGGGGTCACTGGTGCCCATATCCAGCAGTCAGGGGCGGGGCTAACCTGGACAGGTCTCCAGTCCATCACAGGGCCTATCATGAGTTCACTAGATGCAGGAAGAGCACTCAGCAAAATCGTTGTCCAACTGAGGAGATACTCTGTTTAAAATGTATTTGGACCAGACAGAGTGGACCTGAACAGAACACTGAAGACAGAGGAATAAAAAGTTGGATTTTAACCAAATCTGTGGTGACGTATGTGAAATACTGTGCTGTGTGAACTGATATAGAATTGCTAGAGATGGTCTAATTAAATTTCTCTAGCATGAATGATGAGGCTGTCTTTTTGTCCCAAACAATAAACAATAAACAAATAATAAACCACAATGGTAGAACATGTTTCAGTTTGGATGAGCATGCCTATTTGTTAAATGTCACTATTTTAGTTCTCCTTGGTGATCAATGCATGTTCTTCACTCAAAATGAGTATTGCCTTGCAGTGTCAGCATCTTGTCTGCAGTTGTGTTTGGGCTGACATATATTCGTGGAGGTCTTATTCTCTGTGAAGTTGAGGGCCAGTGTTTACTTTGAGTTGTGCGTATTCTAACTTGTCACGGCTCAAAACGTCAACACTAATTGTTGTCGAACATCCCTCCAGTTTTGAGGGAGTTCAGGACAGGAAAAAAAATCCAAATCTTTGCCAATCATTGAAATCAAAGCTTTTTATTTTACTCTGTATAGTAGCCATTAGTAGCCACAATTTTCCTTCACATACCCGTTACCCATCCACAAACCAGACTGACATGAAAGTGCTCGCTTCATCCACATCCATAGCATTGACAGTTGAATGAAATATTTATTTATAAAATCTAAAAACATGTATTCACCCTTGACACAGGATTCTGGGAACATTGACTTCAGAAGAACTGCCCCCCCACCAGAGCCTGGCCCTCCTGTGAGTCAATTATGATGACTTAAAGGAATGCCTGACTCTCTTCAAGTGTCTACTTGGCCCTAATTTTTTTTCTCAGACTCTTTTCATCTGATTCTTTTCTGATAACATAAAAACAGTTCAGAGCATCTCTTTTAAATGCACATGAAAATGAAGTCAAAATGTGAATATCAGGATGTTTCAGGAAATTTGTCCAAGGCTGAATCCTGATTTTGGGCATGGATTATTTTAAGTTGGTATAAGTGACTGTCAGTCACATTTACATGCAAATTCTAATCTTCTCTTTAGAAAAGTTTTATTGCTTTACAATTTTAAAGTAGTGGTTAAGTTGTTTTTTTTCTATTTGTAATGTTATTTGTTACCATAGATTGGTATTCACTTCCTGTGTTTTATGCCCTCATTATGGAGACATGAAGCTCAGCCTTCACAAATCACATCCACATCTTGTGGTATTTCAAACTTACTGTTTTGGCTTTTATTTTATTGTCCTCTTTAGTAAAAACATGATTTTCATTTAAAGCTATTTTTCACTGGTTTGTTGTGTGGATTAGAGTTAAAGTGCAGAGACAGGCTACATTATTTTAGACTTGAGGGAGCACATGTCAAGAACTTGAAATATGAATTGAAATGTTAAGATATTGGTTTCAACCCAAAAAAGCAACATTTAAAGTGAAGCTTTGTTTGTGATGTTCAATTTTAATTATAAAAATAATGTTCAAAACTGGGCTTTGTGTCCCCCTTCTGATGTGGCCAAGATCTTGTTCAAAACCAACTCCACTAAAAATAAAACTTAGTTTAGCCTGCCTCACGTGAGCAGGAAAATTACATCACAAACATCAGGGAACTCTTTATAAAATATTCCAGTAAAATTTCCCATTTTTTTTTTTACATCTTTTGGGTTCTCTCGTTGAAACCACTCATCCATTTCTTTTCTGTATTCTTAAAGTCCTGCTCACTATTACACGTAGCTGATGCCTTTTTCCATGACTCATTGGGCGATGGGGAATTGCACCGTTAACAAATTTGTTGTATGGTATTTTACCGGGCCACAAAAGGTCATGGTACAGAAAGCGATGCACAGAATTGCTCACAAGTACACACAGACACACACCTATGGTCATTGGAGCTACATTTAACTTGACAAAAATTACTTTGGATTGAGGGACAAAAACAAAGGTAGCTGAAAAAAATCCATGGGTGCACAGGAAGAACATACAAACGCCACACCCAGGTGAGATTTGAACTCATACCTTTTTACTGTGAGGGAGTACACTAAATCTTGAAGCTTTGGAAAAGGCACCAGCAAGGAAAACTAGAAGTCCACTGGTATAAAGTTAAACTAAGAAAGTCTGGTTAAGGTTGGTTATTTTCTTATAGTCAGCTCTCTAAAATATTGAACTTTTTTGGAAATGTTCTAATGCATCTAAAAAAAATTTGAGTAGGTCATCAGGTCAGTGCTCTGCAGTTTACACTCATCTACAGGCCAGCGGTCACTCTTGCAGGGATGATGTTCTCATCCTTGATAGGGAGGAATGTTGGTTTGAGAGAAGAAGAAAGGAAGCCAAAACCACCAATCGTTAGCAGAGATTGTAACCTTCAGGGCCAACCTTCACCCTCTTACAATGCTGTTTTTGCTAGTATGACTCCGCTCTCTCTGAACATAAAGCAATAATCGGGTCACTAACAATCAGTCGTTGAGCTGACGGTCCCTTTTTGCGTGAGAATAACCATTTCTGATTGTCATCTGTAAATTTGTTGATCCACTTTGTGAAGGTTCTACTTATAAGGTTGAGTTTACCTGGAACTCCTCAGACTGAAGAACACTTTTGGAGAAGGGAAGAAATGTTTCAACAAAAAGAACCCATCCAGAGGACCTACTCAACTTTTTTTGGATTTGTTAGTGTGGAATAATTTATAGTTTAGTACTGATTCATGCATTTCACATAAAACTTGTTAGATGTTATAACTGAACAGACTGTTTAACCTTCTGAGTTTTAGACTATGAGTAATCAAAGCGGAGTCAGAATGGCGCTGTGTTGAGGTAATATAGGAAGTTCAGCAAAACTGAAATCAATATCCACAACCCGATGAGGGATGGTCCAGTTTAATGTGTTTGAGATCTAGAAGTGTTTAAGATCCTGGAAAAAATAATTGGAATGCATAAGCTTCTCAACATAATAAAGGATAATTTGCCTTGTAACAATGAGCATTTACTTCATCAAAATGCTGATACCTGCAAGAAAGCGAGACTTGCTAAATGATCAGGTCAGATTAACCATAAACAGTTTTTTCCACAGTGAAAGCCCCTCACTCATTTCACTCTCCTTATACTTGCTGGATAATGCTATTGTAATAAAAAAGTTGAAATCAGCCGCTACATTCCCAGTGATAGGAGCAAATAAAAAAGCTCTTCTCTGGAAGTTGGAAAGTGTTGTGACACTGAGATCCTCTGCATGAAATTACCTAGTTCTTTCATTAGAGGCAGAATAAACTCAACACTTCCCATTTAATCTAGCAGACTTTAAACTCAGCATCTTGACATTCATGAAAAGAAGCGGAGGAGAGAGGCTTTAGAGACCTCCCTGAAGGGCAGGCATAAAGAGAGGCAACCAGAGATGGTAATGTAGCAGTGTGTGTGTCTCCGTGTGTGAGTGGCGGTGGGGTGGGGGCGGTGGTACTTCAGGCAGTTGAGAACTCATTTCAGACCCAATCCTAACCCTCTCAGTCATCTCTTCTTACAACTCAATACTAAGGACCTGTGTGTCTCTCCGTCTGACACTCTGTGTAACTCTTCATTATCCTCCAGCCAAATTCAAAACAGCCCCCTCCCTCACCTCATTGTGGTGCAGCAAGTGAGGACCTTCTTTGTCAGTGCAGAGTCAAACAAGCTGCCCCCACCCTGCGTTTCCAACATGGCTTGAATGTTTTCCTGTTAGTTTAAGTCTCATCTCAACTAATTAATATTTTTGCTTATAGCTGCTGTAGTTCCCACGAGAGGCTCCTTAATTAATCATTTATAAATCTACACAGTCTTCTAGTTTATTAGACTCTGCCTTTGGCATTGGTTGACTGCATGGGGAAACCGCAAATGATTAGTTACAGGAATGAAAGCTTTTTTTGTTTTCCTCCCCTTCCCTCTCTCCCTGTTGTTTGCAACTGATTAGGGCCTCATGCAGAGGTATTTCTACAGCCCTGCTCTGTACTTTAATTCATTCAGAGCACCTGACACATTACTCACTTTACCACCTCTCTGATCCTCTGCCTATTGTTTCAAGCACTGTTTTTATCCAGCTGCACTGAAGCATAACAGTCAGTTCAGATTTACTTTTGACCCAGTCAAAGCCACATCACCAAACATGGAAGAAAATAATTATAACACTGAACAAGATCACTTAAGCATGGGGTGCGCTCGAGTCGAGTCACTATTCAGACTGTAGGATTTCTGGTCATCTTTTCAGGATCTGGTTTGGACAAAGTGACTGAAATACAATCCATTCACTGTTAAATCCTTAAGGCCTTCACATTTTGCCGTGTGGCTAAAGCTGTAAGTCATTTAGTGGAAATGAAGCAATATTTTCATCAGTTTAACAGAAATTTTAAGTAATTGATTTAACTGAAACCAGCGTGGGAGGTTTTCATAAAGCCTTTTCACTTTAAGGAAAAAAAAACAACGCCTTATGCAACAGGGCTCCTTCATCCAATTAGACCTCCGCTGGCTGGCTCACACCAGCTTCTCTTTGCTCAACATTCCACCTTATCACTGCCTTTTTATCCCTTTTATCATCAAAGTGACTGCACTTTACTTTGGCATATGGGTAAATCTAGCAAAACCCTCCTAGAGAGATGGACTAATTATGTTATAAGAGTCACACTGTGCAACTGTGAACAGCCTTCTTCACATTCACCAGCAGTGAATGATTCTAGTCTTGAAAAAAGTGAACTTAAATGTTCAGTCTTAAACTATACTGTTAAGAAAACCATGAAAGTTTATGATGGCGAAACGTTCCCTCTAGCTGAAAAGTATTTAAAATTTTCTGTTTACTGAAAGCGGCAGAATGATGGCTCCGTTGTTAGGCTAACTGCTAACTCTAAGTTGTCCTTAGGTGAGAGAGTGAGTGGTTGTTTGTCTCGTTTGTATGTGTCCCTGTGATGGACTGGAGACCTGTCCAGGTTAGCCCTGCCCCTCGCACTGTGACTGCTGGATATGGGCACCAGGATGGATATTTCCAAGAAGCCTCATCCCTCTGTTCAAATACTGCACAATATTACTTAACTGGACATAAGTGGACATTGTGAGAATTATCACAGTTAGTTGTTAATCAGCACAGCAGCACACAGTTCTCTGATAAAATGGACAGAAAAACATAATTTTCTGAAGTGCGTGAGCGAGACAGGAAGATCTGCAAGCAAGGTAATTACATTCACATTCACATACATAGTCACAGTCAATGTGCTGCTTTTTTCAGTGCATAAGGAGCAATTATTTCTATTGAAATGTTACAATTTCCCTTTTTTCAAGTGGTGATGAGTTTATTACCATTCCTTTGGAGACTAACACAATCAAAAAAAATCACAGTAGACAGTACTTCTCTATCTCTGCACTGTCTTTGAATAAAGAGATATGCTACAGTGCTCTTATTGCTTCTGTTGGTCTCATTATTACACGTAGACTCATTAGAAGGAAAGTATCTGAATCTATGATAAAACAACAAAAAACTGCATTATGAACAGAAGTGAAGAGAGATCATGTGGCATATAAGGGCTTATAAGTTACAAATAGATCATATATGACATGAAAATGCATACACCTTTGATTCTGAGGAAACTGCGCCGCTTTTAGAGCTAATCCAACATGCTACACTCGCTGCCATTTTGGCAGTTTCTTTCAGGAAGGACATTGCTTATTTCAAAAAGTCAAAGCCAGATCACAGTACTCACATGTCAGAACCCACAAATCTCCTCAAGCTGAGGTTAAATTTTGGGACTGTGGGCCTTCATAAACATGCATGTTAGATTTATTGTTAGTTTTTAGTTCACCTTAGGCGTGAGGGACTGTATGTATGATATTTAGTGTTGTGTGTGTCTGTGGTAGCCCTGCTTCTTATCTATTGACTGGAAGGTGTGGTACACCTTAACCCCGAAGGTCAACCTAAGTCTGGAAAATGTTGGATAAAAGGACCAGGACTGGACACCCCATTTGTGATATTTGTCGCGATTCTCCCAAACTGCATCACTGAATAGCTTTTGTAAATTGACTGGAGGCTGCTTTGGTAGACATGGGTCATTTGTCTACAGTCTTGAACAATTGTCTAGAGCCTAACCTCCTTATATTGTAAAGTGAACATGACTTTAGTGAGACAGACTGTTGCTAACCTGGCTTGCATTCAAAAGTTGGATGTACTAAGATTGGAGGCCAGCAACTGTTGATCAGCTGAAATACTTTATCAAGATTAATGAAAAATCCTTTTACTTTTAGAACCAGAGTAACTCTCTCTCTTCTTAAACCGGTTGGCAACAAACTCTGGTGTACATTTTCTATTCTACCTGCTGGCATGAAGTGAAAACAATGGGTAGATTTAAAAAACATTATGCAATAAAACAAAACCTCTCCAGTTTTAACATGTTATATTGTTTTTGTTATATTTGCAATGAAAAATAATACATTATGTTTGACTGTAGGTCTGTTCCAACTCTTTTGGAAAAACAGTTATTTGTCTGGCTCCAGTTTAAGTGTTGATCAGACTGAGTTGTGAGTTAATTTTAGCGTTAGCATTTTAAACTGAATAGGCTTCATGCTCTGGATGAAAATTTAAGCATCTTGAAGCCAAACAATTATCCAAACCATAAAATCTCCTGCTGCACTTAGTGCCACCCAATTTTCTTTCAGTATTTGCACATTTTTAAATGGTAAAAAACAAACACACAAAGAAAATACCCACTCATGGTTTACCAGTGGGAGATAATGTTGGTTTTTGAATGTTGCCAGTGAGGAATTTGTGTCAAAATATTAACTGCTACTGCAGGTGTGTATCCAATGTTTTTGTTTCCTATTATCTTATTTGATCTTTTTCTGAGGCCAGTTGCTGTTTGCCAGTTATCACTGGACCACATAGGGGTGGAGGGCATCTTGTTCTTTGAATGCACTATTGTTTAAAACCTGTTAAATGAAAGTAAACCATTCACCTGTTCCTCGTCTTGTCATTTAATTTAAACATAAAAATAAATAGTCTTTTGTTTTCAGCAGCAGTGGTCTTTCGATCCTCTCAAAATTCCATCAATTAAATGTAAGTGTTCACTTTTTATTAAATCTGTGCTTTTTTTTCTACTAAACACTGAACGATGGATGAAAAAATAGCAAAGGCACAAAAGAAAAAACAAAAATGTTTAATTTGGATGTTTTTGTTCTTGTACATCAGATGATTATGCACTTAACTGCTGTTTGTAGGTCTGAGGCCGTTGCTCAATAGTTAAGTGAAGCACACAGCAGATGTTGTTGTGGATGTTGATTTTGGTGTTATGTGCTGCTCTGGGAATCGACACACATGTGCAATGTTTTGCACTTTGGCTCAACAACACTCACATGTTTTATAATGATTATAGAGTTTAATTGCTGCTTCTGTTTGACACAATGTCGACAAAAGCTTCAAAACATTCACCAAACACATTGTTGGAGATGTTAACACAGGTTTGGATTTATTATGTCCAATTCATGAATATATGTAGTTTTTATTTTTCATTTGGTAAATTATCAGAATAATAAAAGTTGATGCAATGTCTGTTGAGCAATAAACACATAAACTCATTTATTCTCATAGTTATTACCCACCTTGGAAGTCACAGGCGAAGAGATAATGTTTTTGCACTTGTCTGCGTGTGTGCATGTTTTGTGTCTGTTTGTCACTAAAATATCTCATGAACCACCAGATGAATTTTAATTAAACTTTCAGAACATAATCCTTAGATGTTCACAGCTGCTTAGCTGATCACCACAGCTAATCAGCCTTAGCCAACAAAACATGACTGTAACTCAGACATCTGTACTAAGGTAGAATATGATGTGGTTGTACCTGAGAATCCTAGACAACACATATTCTGAGCGTGACATCTCACAATATGGAATGAGATTGAGCAAGATTTTCAAGATTTAACCAAAACAGCCATAACTCTAGCATTTCTCAACATAAGATGATCTCAGTTTAGAAGTCTGGTTTGAAAGTGGTGGGCGATTTGCATTCCTTCTCTGAAATACAAGGCCATTCTTTAGTCTTGGAAACTGTTAAAGTAAATATGACTTTAGCTTGGACCTGTGTGGTTAGATTCAATACTAAAATAATGTAAAAATACATTCTTTTCTGAAGTGTAAGACGGAGCCTTAGGGTGCTCTTCTATTCATGCATTGTTGTTGTGATTAGGTTTTATTTTTCAAAATTGTAGAAAAACTGAGCTCAGACTTTGGTACACAACAAAAGCAACTAAAAGTAATATCCTTCAGAGAGTATGCTATCATTGTGCACCTAAACCCACCTCCTTCATTATTTCTTGCTCAGTCTTCCATTACTCCTTTGCTTTGTTGAACACCTAAATTAAAGCAGGTGAAATATTGAAATCTGTTTTATGAATGATGCTGCTTGTTGCCTCTGATTTGTTCGTGCAATAATGAAACTCTTATCATTCCTGTGAGCTATTTGGTTGTGAAATTGCTGCGCCACAAGCCTGACACATTAGAAGCCATGATGTGTTTTGGAGCAGATATATTGTCGTATGTGCAGCAGTGTTGTCAATTTGAGACTGTCTCTGACTGATAGTAATAGACCTGGGGCGTGTTTCATGAGGTGAGTTCATCACTGTCAGATGACAAGGCTAAAAGGTAATTGCTGTGATGGTTAAGTGGGTTAATGCCTGCTTTCTCATCCAATCATATGCAGCATCAACTAAGCAAAAGGAGAGCGTGCAAAATAAGACAGGAAGATAGCTCCAACTTAAACTGAGATTAAGTGTAAAGCAAAATTTTTCACCAAGATAGAATATGAATATTTTAAACTTGTAATACAACACAAGACAGCAGAAATAATGTAAAGCAAATGAATAGGGTGGATTTTCCTTATTTCGTTTCCATAAAGTTAATTTATTTAGAATCTTGTCTCTTTAGATAGATAAAGATAGATGAAGTGTTACGGCAATAAACAATAAACAAGGCCTTTTTTGTTACAATTAAACAATTTAAAATTCCTTTATTTAAACATGTAATACATTTTGGATCTTTTTTCCTTTCCTGATCACAGGGAGCTGGTGCCTGTCTCTATGAAGTTAAAAATGTTTCAAAATGTCAAAATTTTCTCGACATTTTGAAACATATTTACCTTTGTAGTCTCCAGCAGTCACTGTGTGAGAGCTGGGGGACACCCTGGACAGGTTCCAAGTCCATCACAGGGACAGAGACAAACAATGCAGTCATTAATGTTCTCATACCCACCTAGGGACAGTTCAGAGCTCACAATAAACCTAACGTGCACGTTTTTGGTCTGTGGGAGTACCAGGTGAAAACCCACTCATACACATCCACCCGGAACAGTCCCAGGCTCGGACACGATCCTGCGACCTGGCTGAGAGGCAACAGCTGTTGTGCCGCCTGGATCATTTCATAATATTCTTATTTCTTAATACATAAAAGAAAGTAAGTCTTCTAACAGTCTTCTAATTTTGGGGTTCACCAACTATAGACCGAAAATGTCTGATGTTGCAGTCATGTGGATTTCTTTTGTAAAGAGCTGCTCCTACTGAAGAAATCTGAAGAAAACTCTTCAAATCGTAATGACTTCTAAATATATAGATAAAAGGTCATTCTTTATTAGGAGTAAGTACTTTTTAGAGGCTTAAGAGCAGAGGAAAAAAATCTATCAGAAGAAGAAAAATAAGTGAAAAATCATTTGAATCCTGAATGTTAGTTAATGGATTATTGTAGATTAGATACAAATAAGATGCAGGGGCAATGTTTGTTTTTGACTTCATTAGAAACCTACTTACATTCCATATAAACACAATTATTTCCATTATTTAAATGCAAAGACCTGTGATGGACTGGAGACCTGTCCAGGTTAGCCCCACCCCTCACACTGTGACTGCTGGATGGGCACCAGTGACCCTGAAAGGAAGAAGTGGGTTCAGATGATGGATGGATGTACATGCAAAAACATTTTGCTGATAGTGAATGCAAAACTGCAACAGCTCTGTCTTCAAAATATCTCCAAATGTTTGCACAAATTAGCACAAACTGTAAAATTTTTACTATGGATATTTTCAAGTGATTCTGTCTGAAAATTTAGCACATTCAACATACCAGACTTCTGTCAACCAGAATACCAGACTTGGTCTGAAAAAAATATTTTGAATGAGTATAAATTGTTTACAGTTCAATTGTAGGTATTTCTGCTATATTCAAATATATGTAGTTTTAATATTAACTGTAAATAACTGCTGTCAAACGCATTTTCAACACAATCTCTGCCTATAATAATATTGTAAATTGCTAAAATATGATTAGATTTCTCATATACAGTTTAATCTAGTCAGTGTTGTACATATACCACTGAGTTTTGTATTTGTTGCAATGCAAATCCTAAAGAAAACATTTGTGATACTGACATTTAGTTTCCAGTAAAGTAGATAAAGGAATCAATACGGCAAGCAAGAACAAAACTATTATGAATTATCAGTGTTCAGACAGTTCTGACAGTACCAGCCACCCTGGTGATCACTGGTTATGAGGAAATTGTGTTTGTTCAGCTTTGTATACTTGTGGGCTCAGGTGTGTACTTTACTAGTTAGATGGACAGTAGAGTAACTCAAGTAACCCAAGTAAACAAACTCATCTGTTGCAGATAGTTTTCTTTAGGTTTGACACTTTTTCTTTCTGCCACTTGTTTGCTTCTCTAGTTTTTAAGCACATGCACACAATAAACAATATAGAATAGGTTAGTCAATAAACAAAGTTAACCTTTTAAAGATCAATAGATTTTTTAAAGAACTTTAAAATTCCATCTAATAATATGCATGGTTATGACAGATTTATTGAACAAAAACAAAAAAAACGTAATGTGAAGCGACGTCCGAGTATCAGATGAGTCAGTCTCCAGCTTTGATGGATACAGAAAAACTTTAAAGCTTGGGATTTGTGACATAATGTCCTGTCTAGTGGTCCTAATCTGCTCTAATAGAATCTTGATTTATTTCATGTTGACATGAGAATCGCTGTTATTCAGTCGTGCTAAGGCAACTGGAGTGTCAGCAGTCCAGTTGTATGTATGTATGTATGTACGTATGTACGTACGTACGTATGTATGTATGTATGTATGTATGTATGTATGTATGTATGTATGTATGTATGTATGTATGTATGTATGTATG
>JAVKLF010000038.1:5403318-5414414 GCA_034783495.1 Millerichthys robustus
TCAAGCTCCCAGGCCTCTGGTAGACGACCCGAGCTAAGAGGAAGAAAGACCACCCGCAGTGGGTGAGAAGGGAATTTATATATATATGTGTGTGTGTGTGTGTGTGTGTGTGTGTGTGTGTGTGTGTGTGTGTATAAATGTATATATGTATGTATGGACGTATGTTGTTCACTTACCAATCTGTCTATACAAGAGCTGTGAGTAAATACACTGAAATTAAATTCAAAAGATTGTATGTGAGAAAACAAGTCAAGAGAAAGCAGGACAACATAATGAGATTCTCATTTTTTTTCTTTTTTTTTTTTGGTGGGGGTGGAATTGGATTATAGAGGACTTATTTGTATGTGATATTGAGCACTGCAAAATAAATTCACACCTATTCAAATTGAAATCAGACCTAGGTGCATCAGATAATCCCTTTAAGATAGTATGAACTGACAGCCCAATCCCACACACTGGAAATAAATAATCTGTCCCTAACAAAACCGATATATAGTCTACCTTGCCAAAAGCATTCAAATATTTTTTTTACAAATATTTACCAGTCAAGTGTGTGCTTGATTCTTTTTTCTCCCAGAGGCATAAACAGTTGCATCCATATTCATAAGGAATTTGAGCCTGTCTTCCAATCATCATGTCACAAAGAGTCTTAGTAAAAGTGCTTTCCCAATAGCTCAGTTTGTGGCTGGATGAGGAAACCTGATTTTGTTTTGAATCCCAGAGCCTTTTGAGACGTCAGGCCATATCAGCGAGGACTCCTGTGATGGCTGCAGTTATACAGCATGGCGGCTCCAGCTGCTCATAAGTTCTTTTTGAAATGGCTTATTTCTGAGTGAGTGTAGAGACATAAGCCTGAAAGAAGGACAAGGTTTAGTGTGAAGATGAGCAGTGGGTTGCTGCTGCAGGGATGTGATGTGCTGCTGGTGGTGTCAGTGGTTGTGGCGAGACTGTGAGAGGCTCTAATGTGAGAAGGGATGAAGCAGAGAAAGACAGGGAGGTGTTGGTGGTGGGTGGGTGTAATGTAGCCTCAACGTGAACCCAAGCTAGATGTGAGCTTCAGGCACATTTCTCCCGATGCTGCTGGCATTCATATGAGCAGCTTAGTGATTCACCTCCCTGCTGGCTGGAATCACACGGGCCTGCATGATGTCCACTCTGGCTCTGTGCACTAAAAGTCTTTTGTGGTTTTGATGACATGTCTGCTACATCAATCTAAGCTAACACAGAGTCAGTGTAGACAAAAAACATCTTCAGTAGTCCTTTTTTATCTCCACCCAGTTGGAATATTTAAATCATACAAAAGTCATGACAAAAAGTTGTAGTTCATCCCATTTCATCTCTTGCCCCAATCATTTAGCTCTATACTTTTTCATTTTACACATTCACACCAAAGGCAAGATTCCATCATTTGTTATTATGCAGAAAACTGGTAAGTATTTTTTAAATGCACTTCAACAAAGTGATATGGACCTAACACTAACAAAGAAGCCCCAAAATTGTTTAGAGGATTAGAGAGAATTTAAAATAAAGTAAAAAATATTTGCTTTGGTAATAAGTATTGTTTTACTCTTTAGGAAGTATATACATATGTCTAATGGTATTAATTTAAATATTCTTTATTTGTGGCTAAATATGAGGTTATAAGGTTAGTTTTCAATTTTTACACATGATCAAAACAAAATGGGGAAAGTCTGAATCTCTGAAAAATCATTCTACAAGTTTTTCAGAAATGCAAGAAATGTAAGAAACATAGTTACCAGGAAAAAGTGTAAATACAGCACAATAACTTTATTGTGAAAAAACTATTTATTTTTATTTTACATTGTTGGTTTCAGTGTTACTGATACAATTCTTCTAAAACGAGGGTTTAACTTCTTAAATATTGCAATAAGTGTTGTCCAGTCTATAGCTAAACATTAAATGACAAACTTTTACTTACCTCAAAATCAAAAATGAATTACCGTAATTAAGTCTTCACAGGCGTATACAGTATAAACAATTGTCAAAAAGTGCTTTTTTTGTGACTCTGCATGTCTGCAGACTTTCTTGAAGCTTCTTCATCCTGTCCTATTCATCATAAAATAAACACAAATCAAACCAGGAGAAAATTATTTCAAATAGCAGATGATCTCTTAGTAACAACAAGAGGAAACTTGATATTAAATTTGAGTCCGACATGCCTCGTGAATATTGCTGCACAAGCGCTCACTTCACAAGACTTAGTTTAAACTTCAGCTCGCACTGTATAAAACTAAATTAATTTACATGGTTCATTACTTAAAAATTACAAACCAAATTTAGCAACCCAGCACAAACTAGTTCACATTAGTTTAGCAATTTCTTCCACCCACTTTGTGGCTAAAGAACAAAGGTCCTGGATGGGTCTGGCATGCAGGCACTTCCCTCAGTTTTGATGGACAAAGCAAGAGCTTTCAGTTGACATAACTACTTTTTACTTAGTATTCCTATTTCCACATAAATATGAGGACACAGATGTGTGTACTGATCATGTGAAGCACACAGAGCAGACAACCGCCTGCACTCAGGAGAAAATGCTACAGTTTTTATCTGCATGAAATAGCAATAATTTGTTCTCTCTCTCTTATTGCTTTCATTTTGAGTTTTGTTTAGTTTAAAGCTCAGAAAATATTACTGCTCACTTGAGGATGCTTGCTTGTATGTGTTTGTGCACAGCGTGGCTCATGAACAAACATTTTGGCCCAGTTTTATGACAATAATTGAACAATACAAAACCTAAGTGAAATTGTTTGTAAAATGCAGGAGTTCACCTCAAAAACTCAGTTTTTTTTATTGTAGCTGAACTGAGCTTGGAGGACATGTGTCTGGGCTGTGTCAAAACAAGAGCATAAATATCTGATTTAGTTTAACATCAAATTGAAAGACAAGAGAAGTTAAGACAGTACCTGTCTGTTATGAGTGTAAAATGACAATATTTTACTCTCCTGTCTGGGTTGCACAGACTCAAGCTGTTCAGCTGTGATGTCAGCTTGAGTCTGTGAACGTGTTTGTGAGCAGGCCAAAGAACGAGGGCTGAAATTGGGCCAAAGACAAAACAAGTTCATCTCATCAGATAGAAGCCATATCTGTAACCCTCTGGAGCTTTTTTTGTTGTTGAAAATCTTGCACCCTCTACCAGTATAAAGTCTCCAGAAAACACTGACAGAGAAAAAAGTTATTTGGGTTTTAATGAGTGACCTTTCTATGAAGCAGCAAACATGCATTTTTATGCCAGGGCATAAATAGCTGAGCTACATAACAATTAAGGTAACCTTTCTGTCGGAATAAGAGGCAATTGCTCAGAGAACTGAAATAACATGAATGATAAATTATTTTTGTAACCCAGTGCACAGACGGTGAAGAATAACGAACAATGAAGTGGGGGAGGGAGAAGTAGTGCCTTGTCTCAATTGTAAATCCCCGTTATAATGCCTCGTTAAAAAGATTTGGGAAGGCGAAACAGAAGCAGACACTCTCTCTCTTTCTTAAAGGTAGACAGGTCTCAGTGGGATTCATTAATGTGTGTCCCGGTGGTAGTCTTCCTCTTACAGCACAATTGCCTGGGTTAGCACCAATGCTGAAATTACACCTAATTGGACAATTACTCAAACTCAGAAACCTTGTGCAATAAGCCAACAAGGCTCCTAATAAACACCTTGTCTTCTAATAAAAACAAGGAAGTCATTTGAGACACCCAAGAGGCCCAATTTTTTTATCTGTGCTAAATTTATTTTTAAAATAATTGCATGTGCTATGAATGAGAATATTAAAAAGGTGGTTGAGAGAGGAGAAGGAAAATCTGTGTGAGAAAGAGAGAACGAAAGACAGCAATGCAACCCCACCTCAGGCTGAGTGTTGCAGTCTGCTCTCCTGGGGGAGAGCTCATTTGTTCCACAGATAAGCACACTGCACACAGCACAACTTTAATATTACTGCTGTCATGCCATGCTATAATGAAATAATTACTGTTTTCTCTTTCTTTCACCCAACCAAGCCCACCTTCTTCCCATTTTTTGACCCCTCCCTCATCTGCATTGGTCGAAGACGTATTTGTGAGACAACACGTAACATGTGAGACATCCATTAAAAAAAAAAAATACTGTTAAAAGACATTCTGTCAGCCTCATGTCCTTTATGTTGCTCTTTACAACTGGTGGACAGGTATGCCTCCATGAATTAAAAGGAATAGGGCTACACTCTGGAAAATATTAGTTTATTTGTTGAATAGAGAAACGACAGAAGATTTTTTATCTGAACCTGGTGAGAAAAGTCCTCATAAATGAAAAAAGCTTGTTTTAGACTCGTTTGACTTTATTTGTTGGACATTTATTTTGTTGTGATTGCAGGTGTCACTTATTAGCCTAGCTGTTTGTTTACAATGTCTACCACAAGTGAATGTGTAGTCCAAATGTGAAGGACTCTGTCGTGACAAAAAATGGAACTACAAGAATATTGAATAAATAAAGGTGTTTCATCATTCAGAGCTTTTTATTATGAGAAGTCCTGTATATTTCAGGTTTGGATAGCTAGTTCAGATAATTTTGGAAAAAGTCCCTCCTTTTAAATTTTATCAGAAGTCTCAAACATTTTTGTTTAGCTGGAGGCCTTGGATGTCCTGATTTAGCCTACTTTTAAAAACGTGCTTCTTCATCATGTTTTCAAGCTGATAATTTTATTGTTGCCAAGTTCAACTTTTAGATACTACAAGGACCTCCTTCTTACTGCTGACTTTAAATTCACGTCCCCATTCTGACCTTTTTGTGATGTGTAACAAGATTAGCAACCATTTTCACATTTTTCTGCTAACATTAGACAAATGGACAAATGAATAAATAATCCCAGCTGACCTCTCATAACAAGGGACAACAGCCTAACCCCATCACTAGTGAGGGTTCACCTAAATACCATTCTCTACCATAGCAGAAAAAAAGAGAAATTAGAGAGAAAAAAAGACATCAGGAAGCAGGAATGAGAACCCACAAGAGGTGGACAGTGACAAATGGTGTGGAAAAAACAACACAGGCAGCCATCTGAAAGGAAGACAAGAGTAATACTCACAAATAATTAACTGGGTAAATATTGGATAGCAGACTGACTAATTACTTCACACGTCTCACTGCGCTCCCATTATTGTTGCTGTCGCAGTTAACCCTTTCCTGCAAGGTGAGGCTGTGCTGTGGCCTAAACAAACAGAAAATGGAAAAATCCTTTACCTTCAAAAATGATAGATGTTTATATTCTTAAACAAAGGATGAGACCTTCGACGAAGATTTAAGCCACCTGAATAACTAACAAGGAAGAGAAACTTTGAAGGATGGTAACTGGTTTACAAGCACAAGCCAGATATATTTTGTTAAGTAAAAACAGCAATAAAAAACATGTATTGTTTTATTTTAGATACATTTGTTATTCTACATTTACATTGTATGTTTTGTGCACTCAAGCCTACTAAAAAAACATCAGCATGAAACTGATGCAATAATAGAATCTGAAATCTGATGAAACTTCTTGCGTAAAAATTTAATAATTTAACTTTGAATAGCATAGATGTCAAACCAAATGAGATAAACATTGCTTTTTTATTGTAATATAGCGTGTGATTCACAATATTAATAATATAATAATATTCTATTAACATTATCTTTTTTATAGTGCATTTATTTTGCAGAATTGTTGTATTAGAAGAAATTAAAAATAAATGCTAAAAAAACAAAAGAATGAAAGTGAAGAAACTATAGTACCACTTACAGTGGTAAGTTTGTGGAAAAAGTGTAATGAATTTAATTGTATTGTCTTGCTTTCCTTTCTTTTTTCTTGCCTCAGATATAAGTCAATAACTGTCTCTCCAAGTGTAACTTTTCTTCCAAGAAATATGGCTGTTTGAGAATGAGGCTTTTGTGTTTTAAAGCTTTAACATGTTTAGAAAATTAAAAAGCAAGATCTGTGACTCATCAGAAAGCAAAAGGCATTTAATGTGCACAAGCGAGCAAAAAAAGACTTCACTTGAAGAAACAACCTGATTTTCAACAGTTTTTTGTTTTAAATGATAGAAAATCAAGCAAATCTTTATGAATTCATTTTGTTCAACTTTTGCTGGTACTTAGCTGACACGAGGCCATGTTTTACATCCAAAGCTGAAATGTTTGATATTGTGTTTCTTTTAAGACCAAAGACCTATTTGTACCTCAGTGTGAGTTTGTGGCACATCGAAGTTCCTGCTGACAGATCTGAGGTAAACTAGTGAAGCTCCACACACAAGGACGTTTGTCCAATAATCTGCAAGGCAGTGGTTAATGACAGCAGCTGTGAGGCAGGCATGCACCACTTCCAAGCTGATTTAAGTTTAACGAGCCACTCCAGAGTGCTATTGATTCAAATCTATATTTGACAGGATACACTGTGAGCTTATATTAAACGGGTAAGAACACCTCTTGGACTTTCAGAGAGCTTTGTCAAACAGAAGAGAAGACATTAGACAAAAATAGAGTCTTTTGTTGCATGACTGGTGTTTTGTCAGTGTTCTGTGGTTGAGGTTCTAATTATTTATTCTGATATATATATATATACATATATATATATATATATATATATACACAAGCAGCATATAATCTAATCTGTAATGACTCTTAAATAATTAAATTTTAGAGGTAAATCTAAGCTAAAACTACTGTTTAAATAGTGTTGCATATACTGTAACTGCTTATAATTTTAAACTGAAAGAAATCATTTATTTATTAAATAAATAAATATCACACACCAGTGCAATTGATCTAAAGTCTCTCCTGATGTCATGTGAAAGAGAGGTGGTTGGAAACAACCCAGAGTGAAGTGGATTGTCTTTTTTTTAAGCAGAGAATCCAGAAGAACTGAGAATTAAAAGAGGCAAACTTAGGGAAACTAATTACAAATACCAAGAGTTACTGCCACACTATTAGACACAACAATCTGTTGGAGAGTGAGTGGTGAGCTGAGCTGGATTTACTGTCGGGATGAGCTGCTGAAGAACAGGTGTTCATACTGATTGGAGCAGAGCCAGGACAGAGGAGGGTGGAAGTTTGATGCCTGCATTCCACAGACTTTAAGAGATAAAAATGACAGGATTTTTAAAAAGAAGGGAAAAAAAATCAGGCTACACCCAGAACACCAGGCCATCCCATGATGAACACAGGCAACAGACAAAACAATCACACACATTATCTAGTTTATATTCTCAGATACTCTGGATTTAATCTAGGTTCATCAACAAATGTGATGATGTCGCAGTATTTACTCTAGTGTTGCAACAACTTTAGTGCTAGTTCTGTTTGATTTGCTCACAATAAAATCTGTACGTTGTTGTTCCTCTGACTGCTCCTTTCTGCAGGGGTCGCCACAGCAAGTGAACTTGCACTAAACATGACAGTTGTCAGATTAAATCACTCTTCCTCCAAATTGAAGTTCAACAAGCAGTTCACTGATTTGAATAGTAAATGTTTGACATTTTTGAGATGAGTGTTTTATCTGGACTGAAATTGAACCAGGAATCCAAGTAAACCTTAATGTTTTTGGTGCAGAATGTTTAAGTGGGTAAGAGTTAAACTGCGTACAAGATCAAACGTAGGGTTTCTTTTCTGTGCTTGTCCAGGTTGCCCTTGAGTAACGAATCCTGGTGAGCAGAGGGAGCCAACATAGATTAATCTTCAGTCACCCTAATCATTTTAGGATACTTTTAAGCAATATAAAAATTAGAAAGCATATTTCTCTCAAATGATTGGGTTGGCCGGTTTACAAATATATATGGTGGATTTTGATGTGAGAACTCAGTTTTTGCCAGGGACTAGTTACTTTTAGACGCAGTCACCAAAATCAAAATGCTACATTTCTTTTTTGAAGATATCAGCTCACGAGATGGACAGATGTTATTTCCAAGTTCATGTTTCGCTCCGCCACATAGGGTAAAAAGCTATCTACAACAGATAAAACACTGACTGCTTATTATCTCCCCACACAACCCCATTTCAAAAAAGCTAAAATCTCTTTCTTTCTCAAACATTGACTTTGAGACAATATTTTATTAAATAAAGCAACTGAGATGAATCTCTTCTTCTATATGCAATTTGGGAAAGTTCTGCATGTAATACCATCATTTGATGAAAGTGATGTTTGAGAAATACCTCCATCACATCATGCTTCATTGTACCATTTACAGAAAGGGTTTTAGTGAACATGGCAGCAGCCATAACTAGCTGTAATTTTAAGCAGCACTTAGAGAAATTGCACAGATCAGTCAGCGATAGAGCTGTGTCATAAATGCTGAAGAGTACCTGAAAAGTAACCTAAATGAAACAAGAGAAAACCCTGCTGCATTTCTTTATGACAGGAGTTTAACAAACCACACAACTGAGCGAGGCAGCAGAGGGTTACAGAGAAAAGCTATTTTCTTCACTTTTATGATCTTTGAACTTCTTTCCCTTTGTGGTAAGCTGTGTGGAATGAAATTAAAATGCCTTCTTGATTAGATGCATTTTTTTTGCAGTGAGGATAACAAATGTTTTCAAAATCCACGATGAATTGGATTCTGTTTTCCCCACCAATCCAACTGACAGCTTCCTAATGATGCCACATTAAAGTGGTTTTCCAGCGCGTGTGATGCAGCTTTAACTAGGTCCCGGGGGTATTGTTAGTTATCATTGCCTACTGCTGGAGTGAGCCCCGGTGAAAGCAATTTTAGCTTTCCTACCAATCAGTGGTGCAACATGAGAGATGGCCAACAAGAACAAACGGCCTAGCTTACAACTTCCTGCCGCTGATCTTATCTGAAATCCTGCTGCTGTCCCAAAAGGGCCTACTAACGCAACGTGGCACCCCCTTCCTTTAAAACCAAAACGCCTTCTGAGGGTATTAGATATGAGCACTTATGCCACAAAACATGTGAGAGGCTTTTTGGGACAGCGGAGGGTATGATCAAACTACATGAAAATGCCATCATGTAGTCCCACCACAGCCAGGGGTTTATGTGTTTCTATTTTGGCTTGTTGTGCAAGTACTGCTGGGACATCAATACCCTAATACCTGCAGGCAAGGTAAATTCAAATCAAAAATAATGATTTTTTTTTCTACCCGCCGTCTGTGATGTATTTATTTCATGCATCTGGAAAAAAGGTTTTCTGAGAAGACAGCAGTGTCACTAGCAGCAACTAAGTGATTTAATAAACTGCATCATGTTATAAAGTATTTTATAAAAATACTAAAAATATATGTATTCTACCTGCTGTACACTTTTTTAATCACCCACTACCAAGAGGTAAAGGCAGGTTAGTTAGTTAGTTAGTTACATTCAAGATGGCTATCACAGTGAACTGACCTTAAAAAGACAATTTAAAATATGGCTACAGCCCATGTGGTGTGGTCATAACTGAGACTTATTCTCACACATTCTGAGTGTGATATCTTGAAAAATTGTACATTTATTTTAAGGTTTTGTAAGGTGTGACTAAAATGGCTACAACTTCATGATTTCTCAATTTAACCTTTCTGCTGTTCTTGGATCAAAACGACCCCTGAGGCCGCAGCTTTAAGACTGAGGTCTCAGGGGTCATTTTGACCAAGGGGCAGCAGGAGGGTTAAAATAATCTTATAAAACTCTGGCATGAAAAACCAAACACAATTAGTATTTATTCAAGAAATACTAGGCCTTTCATAAACCTTTTGTTTTTGTTGATACACCCTTCTGATAAAAAGATTCACCAAACGATTGCTGACAAAAATCAGACGCTTCAGAGCAGATATTTAAAACTATCCAGGTTGAGGAGCTGTATGCACATTTTGATCATGAGTTTGTGAGTGAATGAGAGTTTCATCACTGTCAAAACAACCAATTTCTCTGGTTCTCTGAACTGAATCGAAATGTGAAGGAATCAATTAATCTGAGCGAGTCCTTTGTGTTTTATCCAACAGCAGGCACCAAACAATTGGCAGCTGATGTCTGGATTTTACAACAAATTGTATTTATTTTAGATTGCAGCCAACTATTTTAGTCAGTCCTATTATTTTGGATAAATCTGACAGATTTGTAAGCAGGTGAAATATTCCCAGGAAATGAAACACATAGCAACTTTGAGATGCATTCAGGATGGCCTTTGGCTTCAGTACCATGATATAGCTAACACACTCCAGGGACATTCAGTAGTGATCTTTCTAAAAAAGTGAAATGCAGATACAGTAGTGGTGCAAAAGCTTGTAAAAACATTGACACTTTAGACACAGTTTAAGGTCTCTTCTAACTTTGGTTATCATAACACCCTGAATTTTGTTCTCACTGGGTGTGAACAGCAGCAAAATAACTGCAACCCTTCTACGGAGATACAAATCTTACTATTAGATTGGGGAATAAATTATACCAGACTGATACTAACAACAAATCATTTGTTTAAATTTGCAATGTGAAATACATGCAAATTAACCCAAACTGTAGTTTAGACGCTTGACAATATAGGTTTGTCTAAACTACTGTTGAATGGCTACAAGCAGCAGCCCTATCAGCATACCTTAAAACACAAATATAGACTGATGTACCACAAATGTACAAAAGTGAGTTTCAAAAGGCTTCCAATCTTATCCAATTTGTTCTAATCTACTTTTGATTTCTCTTACAATAAAGGAACCAACCCTGATGGAAACTGTCCCATTCTCATTATAAGCAAACTCTTTGTTTCACATAAATCTTATGGTTGACATATACCATAAAAAGGTACGCCTTAAGTTATTTTTTGATTGTGGAATGATGTGTTCTATATGTGAAGATAAATTCACATTAAGCAGGATGACATCAGTAGTATTACTGTGCTAAACAAGAAAAATGTGCATAACTCTTATTTGTCTGTTATATGTCAGGTTCAAGACAATTCATATTGTACTTTTTAAGTAAATATTAGTCATTTTCTTAACTTCCTGTGAGCCCACCACCTGCAGGAGGGGCCATACAAGTCGGGTGCATGACACCATGGGCAGTAGCCAAAGGCAGGGACCTTGGCGTTCTGACCCTGGTTTACCAAAGCTGGCTCTTGGGACATGGAATGTGACCTCTCTGGTGGGGAAGG
>JAVKLF010000038.1:5417101-5432499 GCA_034783495.1 Millerichthys robustus
ACACACACACACACACACACACACACACACACACACACACACACACACACACACACACACACACACACACACTGTTCAAACTCGATGGTCTCTATTTAATGTAAAAACTAGGCACACATTTACAAAACACACATATTTTCCACAGGAAGCTCACATTTTTAAAACTTGGTTCAATGTTTTGAAGAATTCCATGAAAAAGTAAGAAAAGAAAATAGCTGATTTTAAACCAGTCAGCGTTTTCATTTTATTTACTTTTTGGGCTACCTAAGTGTCTTCAGAGAGCAAGAGAGATGTTGCATCAAGATAATTATAGTCAAACATTTTCAATATACATAGAATTGTTTGCGTGTTTGAAGTTTAAGCTTTAAAAACCAGTAATAGTGGACAAGTATTCAAAGGCATGTGATGAGAGATTTTTCCGGGTGGTTATCTCCAGGTTCTCGCTGCCTTTTTCTGTGTGTGCTGGGAGATTGTGGAGAAGTCAGTGTGCCAAGCGCCCAGGGCTGCCACATTGACTGCTCTCCTTTAAAACCACGCTGGCACGGAGCCCCCTATCGAAGCCAAGGCCTGACTCTGTGAGCATTCATTATAGCATCCATTAGAATAAACATCTCAAAATCCCCCAAGACCGGCCCCCTTTGCTTTTAAGTGCATTTTGACAAGGCTGCATGCAAGCTGCTAAATGAGAACAGTGCCCACATTTTATTGTATTTATTTATTTATTCATCTCTGTATTTATACTTTTTTAGGCAGAGCTCTTGTGGTGTTTTTACACAAAATGCTTTTAAATGTTTGTCTCGGAGTGTTGCGGTCTCTACGGAAAGCTGACAGTAGTGCCAGCAAAGAGTGGAAGAGGGCCTAATTGCTAATCTGTGCTCCTCCTAAGTGCATCGACACACCAGTATAAGGTACAAGTCTGCTTTTAAAGAGGTTCATAACATATACAATGTTTAAACCAGTTAAATCAGGTTTTGTGTATGCCTCAGAGAACACACGAGTACTGAACAAAGAGCTGACACAGAAATGATTTTAAGGATTTTGGGGAGTGTTTCTTCTAATCTGTGGGGCACGTGTAGAGTTTAATCAGGGTGAGCTAAAAAGTGACATTTACTCATTGATGCACTCCGTGCAGGCATGCTGATGGTAAATATTCCAGAGAACCTCATGCAAGGGGTCATTAGTGTAGAAAGTCATAAATATTGCAAATCCATCCAGTCTCATATTAGATACCCTTTAAGTACAAACCCCTGTTGTGTAAAATGTAACTAAACATAAAACACAACACTTTGAATTTTAGGATTTTTTAAAATCTACATTCACAATAGAACATAGTAAACAGTTTAAATGTTGAAACAGAAAAATTTCAGCATTTACTTTTGAGTTTTATGGCAGCAACATTGCTCAAAAACGTTAGGACATGGCCATGATTAGCCCCTTCTTTTGTTAACATCTAAGAACTGAGGAGACCAGTTCCTGAAGTTCTTTTGCAGATGAATTTTGTCCCATTCCTGTCTGATGTAGGATTCTGACCGTTTAACTGTCTTGGTTCTTTTTTGCTGGATGTTGCTCCAAAACCTACATTTACTGGTCTGTTTGGTTCTGCAAATGATCTTTTTTTACACAACCAGTCAAAAGTTTAGGCACACCTTCTAAGCATATCTGCACATCTCTTAAACATGTTTACTATGCTCCATTGTAAATAAAATGAGTATTAGAGTTGCAAATAATTGCATTTTGTTTTCATTTATATTTGGCACAACATCCTGAAAGTTTTAGAATTGGTGTTATGTACTGAGTTACTTATTTGGCTTGCGTCTGCAAAATCTAAAGACAGTCAAAACTTTCTGTTTTTTCACTCAGTTTCCCCATTTTTTATTTAAAGAAATGACAACAGAGTTTTTATGTTACATTTTAAAGACAAACAATAGGATCTCAACAACAAAGTGCAACCCCAAGCCTGAGAATTGTGTTTCTTCTCTGCTGCAGCTGCACTTCTAACCAAAAAAACTCTGTTTGAGGGAGGCAACAAAAAGACAACAATAGGGAGCAGCGAAACAAAACATTATCATCACCGTTATTGACAACAGCAACAGCAGTAATAACAACAACAACAAAGGGCATCCTGGGATATCAAGTCACATTTGTTTCTCCATTTGCCGTGTGAAACGCACTGTAATAAGGCCGCCTTTCTGCTTTGATTTGGAGTGCCGGGGCTGTCGGTGGGCTGTGGACAGGAGGGTTTCATCAGCTCACTTCTTACATCCTCGACTTCACTCCCAACCTAACTAGGCCAACAGGCCTGACACTTTGTGTTCAAGTACAAGAGTCTCAAACAAATGAAATTCAGATGATTGGTAAAATGATATGATACACAAAAGCAAGTGTCATCAGGCTGTCATGTTTGCCTTGTTCCACCCCCCACCCCCAACCCCCATCCCCACCCCACTTGGTGTGTAGCAGCAGCCTTGGGCGACATTGACTCTCCTCCCGTTCCCCCTCCTTTCCTCCACACAGTTCAGGGATGCTAGTCGTCTGCCTGACTGACAGTCAGAGGGAGAACGAGATGAACTGGGCCGTACACCCCTTCATTCAAACAGAGCTATAAAAACGAACCAGTAGTCAACAACTCATAAGTAAATCTCTTTAAAAATGGAAGTGGGGCCTCAACAGTCTCTATAAAATAAAAAAGTAAAACGTGCATAAGAAGGTTGAGGGGAAAAGAGAGCCATGATGTTTCTCAGAGAGAAGGGAGATAAAAAAAATGACAGGATTTAAGATTAGAACAGTATTTTGCCTTCCCCTGCCCCTCAGGCCAGTATCTGAGTTTCAGATTAAGTCACTCACATATTCACGTATTGGGGATTTAAAGCCAATATTCTGCAGCAATACTAAATCAGTAGAGTGTGAGTCACTTCTCTCCCCTCCTGCTGATGTACAAGCTATCACATCCACCTAATCTAATTAAGTAAACAACTCTGCAGCGGTGAGGGATGGGCGTCTTCTTAGATCAAAGGTATTTTTCTTCTGCATCCTTTGAAATTTTTAAACAATGGCACTAGATGATTTGAATAAAAGCAGCTTTCAGTTAGATTTTTTTCTTTTGATTGAGGCCTGCAACACATTCCTATCTGATGCAATTCTTGCTATTTCTTTGCTTGCATCTGTGGATGCACAGCTTTTTATGTTTGCATTGGTATTTATAATTCCTCTTATATCTGAAGCTTCTTTCAGGTTATAATTAGAAAAACTGAGTAAAGGAATAGATCAACCAACTTCATTGTGTCTGCCGGTTTATCAGCTCTCTCTACGTACAACAGGGGGAGCCGTGTGGACGAAAGAAAGATTGTGTTTGTTGGAAATTAGGCAAATTGGATCATTTGCTGCTTGGATACAGAAGAATGATGTTTCTCCCCATTCAAATTTACAAGCAAAGTGCCAAATAATGCCAGGCAATTAGGAAGGATGGTTGCTACAGAACAGGGAAAGAAGTGATTGCCTATGTGGATTATGCTGCTTTATCCCAGCCGGCGGAAGCAGAAGGGCTGACACTGAAAGGTGGTGTTATACGAGCACCAAGGACAATGCCTTAAATGCCACACTTCAGCTGCAAGAAGGGCTTTGTCTCTAATTAATTTCCAAAGATTTTGGTCGTCCACTTTCCTGAAGGCCAGCCTGGTGGAAATTCAATAGCAAACTGCCCTCCAGCAGTTAAAGCCCCGAACAAATGTTCTATATCATTAAAAAATATCAAATATCTTTTGTGTCCTTGCTTCTCTATGACTCGCTACATCCACTTCAGTGGTCCGAGTTTCCTGATGTTAAAACATTGAAGCGGTAAAAAGTTCATCATCATCTACAGTAATTTAAAAAGTGTAAATGAAACCAGGACACGCAGGTTTTCTCCTGTTTTAGTAATCTTTTTTATTTTATGTGCTGTTGTCTTCCACCAAAGATGAAGTTGGACTAAATACGTTTTTTGCCCAAATCTTTATCTGTGCATGTAACATTAGCAAAATATGTCATCAATATTTAATCAGATTTTAATAAAACTATGTTGTTTTTCTTTTAATGTGTGACCAAAACAGCTATATCTGTTGTTTCTTGTCATAAGATGCGCTTGGTCATTAATAAATTGATGTGAGTTGTTTCTTACATTTGTACTCATTTATTTGTTGCTAGCAAAATAATGAGTTCAAGATAAATTTTAAACATTTTTCTTTGTCTCCTAAACTTTGCACCACAAATGTGCCGCTGTCTGATCTGAGAAAGAGCTACAGGACAGTTTGTCTGAGCTCTGCCATCTGACAAAAGGGTTTAGTGGCAACGAGGGATGTGGTTCTGGATGACAGATTTTAATTACAGGAACACAGGCCGGTGACACTCGAATGACCAGTCGCAGCTTACCATCAGCCAATCATCGCTGATAACCAGATGATGAGCGCACAGCGACCAATTAGCTGTGAAAGGGCAGCAGTGGCACATCAGCTACAGTACCGCTATGCTGCATGATCTTTGTTGTAGGTGCAAATCTCAGAAGGCACTCTGTTGAAGGCCCGTCAAAATGGTTAGATGTGTGAAGCTCCAAGTCAGTAAGAAGGCAGAAGTCTCTGTAAGCTAACAACATGAATACAATCATGTTGGGCTGTACTAGAGTTTTCTCTCATTTGCTCATGCTTTTCTGTCACATTTGACTGTTCAGTAATGTTTGTCTTATATTTTCCACCTGTTCAAGTTGAAGGTTTTGGGGAAGCTCAATGCTAATAATGGACTTTATCAATCAGCAAAGTGTGTATTCTTTTGCTGTTGATCCTTCACCAAGAGGTAGTGATGAGAATTTAATGTGTTTGCACTAATTATTTACATGAAACGGTATCTTTACAGCTTTTCTAGGCTCAGACTAGTTTTGTTTTGACATGAAATGCATAATTTTATATCTGCTATGTGATTTGGTTACTTCCTGGTACAACCCCTGGAGGCGTGGTTGACCGGAAATGCAATAAATGGGGGGGGCTTTTGTTTCGGTGCCAGAATCCAGTCGTGCAGCGCGATGCGTTTCTTGGTCCCAGCTGGAGTGTGTTAGAACTTTGCAATGGTGTAAATAAATATTCGATCTTATTGTGAATCTGTCTCTGGTAACCCACGCAGGGATCAAAACACATATTTTTTATAGTATTTCAACAAATTTTCATTTTAATCATTTAGATTTTTAATGGGTTTTTGTCAATATCTTACCTGCTGCAGATAACACTCCGAATGACTTCAGTTTAGACCAGTGGTCCTCAACCCTGGTCTTCGAGATCTACTATCCTGCATGACCAAGTAGACATACATCTCTCAAACTAGTCACAAAGTCCTTGTGGGCACCTCAAATTTGTCTTAAACCTATCTGGTTTTTCCTGAATACATTCCAACATGTTTCAGAAGTGTTTTGAGGTAAATGTCCAGGTCTGAAAACCACTGTTACGTCCCCTGGCTTGGTCTAGGAGTTAAAGGGACTAACATAAATCTAGACAATGAAGGAGGAGTCAAAATGGCATTAAAGATGTTTATTTTCTGCCATATGTTAAGTTTCATATCTGTTCAGACTGAATAAAGACTTCAGGGAGAGCTCAGGCCAACATAACAAACAAAACAACCCTACAATAAAAATGAAATTTAAACTTACCTAACCCCAATGGAAATAAAATATACAAACCTAAAATAACCTTACCTAACAAGCACATAAACAGGAGAAAACTAAGGTTAAACAAAAGGCAGCTCTCCCCTACAAGAGCAGTCTGACCACTGTTACTTATGGTATTGAACAAAGAACCTTTCAGCTGATACAATGTGTATGGCAGTCAAATGGCCCATAGGCCTAGAAATGCAGCTTCACAGCCGTTAAATAGGGCCCAACTGATTGACTGGCTTGAGACCCAAGGAGCAGCACCCAATCACCAGGGAGGCACCGGAGAGGAGGCGGAGCCTACAAAAAGACACAAAGCATTACTTTAATGCAAAAACAAACATCCACCCTGGGGATGTAACAACCACATTGATGCTAAAATTTTTTTTGAAAACTGGTCTAAATGTTGTTTGTAAAAGTCCATTCCAGCAGATTAAATCAGAAATGTGGAGGCGACTGCAGAGGTGTGACAACATAATAATGTGCACTAAGAACACAGTTTGCATACCGTGCACATAAAAAAGACCATGACTTTTAAAACTTGACCACCCACAATGCAGCCACGTGTCTCAATGGTCACTTTCAGCAAAATCAGTGAAACTGCAGCAAAAAATTCATGCATTATCTTGCAATTTTTCTGCAATTATGAGAGATTATGTTTATCAATTAGTGTTATATCCATCACAGTTCCGTGAGGTACAATCTTTTGCTCAGGCATAAGGACAATTTTGTTTTACATATTCCATATTTCTATCACAGGAGTTTGGAAGCAGACAAGCCATGTTTAAGGTTCTGAAAACACATCAACGTTGGTGGAAAAAGCTTTTTCTGCAAAGTGCTTCAGGTGCTTGATCACTCACCAGTATAGCTGTTGTAGCAAGTGTAGTTAATATCGTTAGCTGTGATCATATTTGCTTTAGCTCAGTGGGTGCTCCACCACCGAAGCCATGCAGGGCTGAGAGTGTGTGATGCAGCAGCACACAGCCAAGGCCGTTCCTGCTTCACACAGAGTGAAGAGTAAAACCTGAGCAGCAACACTCTTGTTATTCTGTGGTTGCAGCCTGCTGGTCTGTAGATACATAAGCATTTGGATGAGTGGCTGAGAGTAGCACGGTGTGAACAGTAACACCCCGGACAAATTACAAATCGAGGTAAGAAGGGCCTCTCCCCCACTGAGCCACGGTGGCATCACAGGGGTGGAAAATGACAATTCCTTGAAAAGGTCATACAAGATGCCTGCACTGTGATACGAGCTTACAGCCAATCTGACAATCTTAATTCAAATCATGACATTCCACACCCCAAAAAACTTGAACGTTTTCATCTCACCGTGTCAGAACAGCAGTCTGACCTTTAGCATGCAAGAACTTCACTGAGTTTTAACAAATGCTAATCACAGCTCTTCATTAACTGGTTTCTTGCACATCTTCCCACTTGCAATTTATTCATTTCACACTATGATTCAAAAGAGTAATAGGATTTCTCATATTAAATTCTATTAATACATCTATGTTCTCAATGAACTCAGCTATCTGATTTAACATATTAGATGTTAATACGGAAAAGTGGTCATGATGAAAACAAGTTTTCTGGGATTTAATTTGTTTTTGCACAGCTTTCTTTAATTTAGTCATTTTCATTTGAAATTTGAGTCAGACCATGTCTAAGTTCATGAACACAAATTTATCAGTAAACTGAGTCAAATGTTCTCTTGTACACAATAAAGTATGAACATCTTTAAAACTTGCACATGTTTTTTTAAGTAGGCTATGGATGTTTCAATTATGAACAGTGACAATACAAAACTGAACAAACTTGACAGTGACAGCGAGTCATTGTGACTTCTTATCTCTTCTTGCCCATTAAGGAAGGTCAGACACAAGAGTCGTTTCTACCTTGACAGTCAAAGGAGGACCCAGGTAGTCTTATTTCTAATCTTTGACAAACAGATCCAGTACTTCTTTTTTTTCTTTTTAGGTGTTAGCTAATCATTAGAGCAATTTTAATTTCTGTGGAGTGAGTTTTCTAAGCAGCACTAATTATTGATAACAACCAAACACAAGCGAAATTGATTTAAATCTGCAACCTCATGCATTTTTAATTGAACATTATCGTTGCATTAACGGCTGAATATGCAGCCTGCTTTTTCTCACATTTGTCCCAGCCTTAAGTGAAAGTGCCTTAAATTAAAAGGCTATAGAAATCAATACAAGTAGCATCCGTGAGAGAGTACACCATCAATAGTCTGCCTCCTAATGCATCGCTCACCGCATGCTCTGCTCTTCAGTCTAAAAGCACTTAATGTGCAATAAGCAGCCGCCCACCTCAGGTGCTGCCAAATGATGGAGATCATGTGTCTGAAGAAGCTTTATGCTTGGGCTCATGCAAGAAAAATGGATTATGTGGCCCTGGTTCTTTGTGAGAGTGACATGTTGTCAGATGATGCTTCAGGGAAACTGGCACCTCAACAAATTCAAGTTGAGATTGAGCCTCAGTGATTCTTTCATCTTACAGTAAAACTAACAGTTCTAATTCCTGGTTCTGTTTGGTACACAGTAACTGATACAGATTGTGATCGGGCAGAGATTTTTATAAAGTTATTTGCCAAGTGGGAAGAAAAGTGTGGAAACTACTGAAATATTCTGACATGAGTAGATATGGAGGCCTGCGCTGTCCACTCTGAGTCACTTCGACAGAAAAAAACATTCCACAAATTGCCTGTTCTCTTTTTCTTCAGGGTGCACTTTCTTACTGTACTTCCTCTTCCTTCGGTCAAAGTTTTTATTCCACTCAAACACACAGATTTGTAAAAGAAAAATGGTGAATCTGCAGCGCCAGCGAGTGAAGCTGCGGAGGACTGCATGAAAAGCAGTCATTAAAAGCTTGACTCACACACACATTCCAGCTTGTGCAGAGCTGAGATAATTTGTGGAAAATATCCAAAACTGTTGTCCAACAATGTATTCCTAATTGTCTCTACACTCACACACACTTGTGCACATGCATAGTCCTTAGCACTTAAGTTCTTCTCTCACACTGTTCGAGTCAAAACTAAAAAATAGATGAGATCTTTGTCACTCAAATGGCTGCAGGTTTCTTAAGTGCTGTCAGAGTACGGATGAGGCCAACATGCATTATGGAAGATGGTGGCTTACTAAGCACCCCGGCTCTCTGCCTGTTCCACAGCACAAAACAGTCTAATGGAGGTGAAAGGCAGTTTCTTCAGCAGCCCAAGATTTTTAAATAATATCTAAAGTTGGGAGATAATTAATCTCAGAGGTATATCACAGACTTAAGGCCTTTCTGCACTGTCTGGTGCAGCTAATTCCTCCCATCTGGGGTGCTGAAGAGCATTTATGAGAGTTTACCAGATTAGTCCCAGACACAGGATCTTTAAAGAGAAACTGCTTGTTCTTACCAGATTGGAGATCTGTCCTCAATGAACAGCAATGTACGGGATGGGCTAATAACAGCTTATTGTATGTATGTTTGGTTTGACTGGAGAGCTTAAAAAGATCCAGATGGAGGACAGAAAGCCGTTCCCTTCTTGGAGTCTTACCAATGACATTTGCAGTGGATTTTGTTTTAGAACATGTACTTCTAGAAGAAGCTTAGATCCATCCGTGGCAGATACACATCGGAGCAAATTAACTAAAGCTACAGTATCACACTTTTTGAAATTAGACTTATCTTAACATTGTTGCAGTTGATTAGATGGCAGAGATCACTGGCTTCTTCTCATTACAGCCACCAAGCAGTGTGGTTCACAAAGGCCAGATTAGAACACAATAACAGATGAACAGTGATATTTGTCCCTTCCCAACAAATATATTCACTACTAATAATATATCTTCCCAGTTTGGGCAAGATCTCGAGCTGTCCTGATAAGCCCAAGGTCATCTGTTCGTGGTGTCTGCATAGGAAATGAGTTGAAGCTCCCAGCAGACTCAGCAGGAAGGCCTGGGAGAGGAGTTAATAGTCACTGCTCTGGTTTTAAAGTCTATCAGCAGTCCTACTTGAGTTCTTAACTTTCTGATCATGGCTGCAAAAAAAGGTACAGAAATATGGGAAGCAGGAGACAAAAAAGACAGAGAAAGGGAGATTTAACAACAGAGAATAGGAAAGTGTTCATGCGGCACCATCATCCATCCATTTCCCATAATCATTTTCAAATGTCCTCTCTGTAAGGCTCAACTTTCACTCTTTATTCACACACCAGAAATTCAAATCACCCACGGTGCTTCAGACTGCATCCAGAGTCGACTGTGTTAGTTAAGTGAATTTCCTCATGTGCCATTTTGGGTGTGCACCAGAAGCCGTCTTACCCACAGTTTGTGTCAGTCACAGCTGGCAATGACGAATTATTAAGGTGGATTTGACATGAAATGTTGGACGTAGTCACCCTCTACCTTTTCTCCACCCATTAGTCTCTGAGAGGCGCACTTGACAGGGAGTGCCATCAGCCAGCATCAGCTCAGGCAGCAGCACGCTCTCTCCTCCCCCGCAGATGCACCTTGGGCCTGCAGTAGTCTCCTCCTCTTCTTTGTTCAGCGCATCTGTTCAGCATCAGATGACAGCACTGATTAGACTCACTCAGGGTCTTAATAAGACAACCAGAGTACAGAGAGCCAGCACAAGGTGAACATGGACATACAAACACAGCGATTTAACCAGCTGTAATCACTACATGCTCTTCCTGAGCTTATTTTACTCCACTTATATGCTTGGCCTGACCATGAGTCTGGCTTTAACTGGAATGAGGTCTGAAAAATGTCCTTTACTATTACCAATCTGTTTGGTCTACACAATCGTAGCATCTCTGCTGCTAAAGTACACCTTGCATCAACAGAAAATAGTCATTTGGATTTAGTTGATTTCTTTTTTTATTAATTTGAATGTTTTATTAATTTGAATCTATTTGCTGGTTCAAATCTTTTTCTCAAGTATTTATTACAAAAGGGATGTCATTAAACTTCAAAAATGCTTATAGTTCAGTTTTGAAGTGGATTTCTAATATTGTGATATTTTTACCACAAACAGTCATAAAATGATTGTGTATTTTCAGTCAAGTTAAAACAAAACTTCAAGTGTTTCTCATCTGGTTTGTTACAGAAACTGCATGTTTGTTTGCACAGAATATTTCTTACTGTATTCACCTTTGTTTCAACAGCTTGTTTGACTCCAAATATACATATATGTTTAATATACATATATTATATACGGCATATTTCAATGTTAGCATTACTTTGCTTATATTGAAAAAATACAGAAAAATATCTGAAAGTTTTCAAGTGTGTGCGAATGCTAGTTAGCCTGTTTTCTGTGTTTCCTAAAACTTAAATATATGCACAGAGGATTTAGAAAAAAGGAAACAACATTGTTTTCCACAAGTGCAACGAGCAGGATTGCAGAAAAAAAACATTTAGTTGTTGTTGTTGTGTTCAGTCACATGTATCTCTGAGTGGGTGTGCAGCCATGGCCCTCTATACTTCGGTGTTTCTGCAGGGTGAACTTCTCCCAGTTGCCTTCACCATCTCCCCCCCACTGCCTCCTGGCGGATGCTCCTCACTCTCTGTGTGTCCCAGCCCACCTGTTCAGCCCTCATTACTGTCAGCCCTGTGTTAATAAATATCCAGGTGTAGAGCGCTCCTCTGTGCCGGTACTTCATCACCGAGGAGCTCAGTCTGCTGGTCGCCCCCTCCTCTCCTGCAGCAGGGCTGACAGAAACCATGATTACACTGTAAGCACTGTAGTTATTCACCTTCTGCCCAAACTTCGACACCGCACTCCATCTTACGCACCAGCACAGGGACACGCACACATACAGTGTCGACACGCACGTACACACATCCTTACAAGAACACACTCCCACTGACAAACAAATACTTACAGATATTTGGTCTTTCATTCTCATTATTTCTTCTCTTCAGTACACCCGCTTGTGCAGGCAACATGAGCAGCACGTTGCCATTTGCACTCTGAGAATATCCCTGCAGCAATGTTTGGTGACTACAAATTATTATTGTGGTGTAGGTCCACAACACCAGGCATTTAATTATGCATAACATCAAAACATGTTGCTTTGAACTACATTCTAACACCTTTTTGTAACTTCTACGATAAAAAATAACAAGTTTGTTTATTGTTTGATCAGATTTTATTTTTGCTTTAACTCTGCGTGAGGTGTGAATCTCCGCAGACCAAACTGCAGGAAAAAAATTTAATTTTCATTTCTTTCCTCTGACAAACTGAGGCAGGATTTATTGTGTCATGAAGTTTCAACTCTGTTAAACGTTTCATACATCACTATTTGTTTGAGGTGTGGTGTTTGCTCTCTGCTGACAATGTGTCTTCAACGTGTTACTTTTATGCTGACTTTTCATAAAGCTCTTTATCAAGTGTTTAACGAAACAGCTCTACAAGCTCACAGCATCTCTTCTACTAAATCTTATTCAGCAGCTTTGTCTGCAATTCACTCCTACAATTCTGGCTCAGACCAGATTTAAATTAAAGTACTGTCTGACAGTGCAGTTAGAAATGTTCATGTTTTGAAGTAAAATAAAACAAAAACAACCAAAAGCAAAAAAGTACAACAAAAATAATTGATCAAGACTCAAAGTAAAACTTGCAGTGAGTTGATAATACGTATGAGTGCACTGACAGATGTCGTGTACTATACACCTAATGTACTTTTACATATTTTGTAACAATTTTTGGCAAAATGCTAAACTTTTATTGTATACGTTGTTGTGGCCATTGCAGATGTTTTTGTGACCACCTCATAACTACATGTCTGTTATTATCATACTGGTTAACAAAATCTTTCAAACAGGAAGATAATTCAATCTTTTTATGTGATTAATAATGCGAAATACAACACAACCGTCCATCCATCATCTGAACCCACTTCTTCCTTTCAGGGTCACTGGTGCCCATATCCATCAGTCACAGTGTGAGGGGCGGGGCTAACCTGGACAGGTGTCCTGTCCATCACAGGGACACATAGAGACATTCACTCTCTCACTCACACTTAGGGACAATTTAGAGTTAGCAGTTAGCCTAACAGTCATGTCTTTGGTCTGTGGGAGGAAACCGGAGTACCCGACAAAACCCACGCAGCACGGAGAGAACATGAAAACTCAACCCAGAAATGTCCCCGGCCGGGATTCGATCCGGAGACCTTCTTGTTGAGAGGCAACAGCTCTACCCAATGATCCACCGTGCCGCCCAACACAACCGTCATACGTTAAATAACCACAACACATAAATCCTTCACTACTGGCAAAATAAAAATAATTATTTGCTTATGTTATATTTACTTGATTACTTTATTTTTCTGTTGTGCTTTCAATTTTAAAAAGTTCTGCTTAAAATCCACCGTCTTGGTCACAAAATTTGCCATCCCAACTTTAAGATTTTTAGGTTGCTGTCAACTTGTCGTGCAATCAGTGTTTGTTTTTTGCATACAGGTCTCTGTCTCGTGCACATATGAGGTCAGTGTGATGCAGGATAAGTGGGTCAGTCAGGCCTGTGTGAGGGCTCTTGTTTCAGCAGCTCAGAGCAGGTGGTGCAGCAATGGCAGCGGCCAACAGAATGACAGTGAAGACACAACTACTTGACTCTGGAGGAGCAATCAGACTCTAAGGGGTTTAATGCACTGCTTTGGGTCTGAGCCACAGCAATTGGGTTTGATAGCTGTGTCATTAGGAGAAGGGGGTGTCTGGAGGTCTTCAACAGCCAGGGATTAGACTGTGTTCATGGAGATGGAAACGAGGGGAGCAGGAGAAGAGGACAGGAGAATCCATTTCTGCACTTTTTTTTATTACTCAAACTGCTTTCACCTTCTCAGCGCCCTGCCAAATTTAAACACCTTTGCCTCAAAGTGATGAAAAAGTTTCCCCTCGTGTGATGATCTCACTTAGAGGTCTCCCCCACGTGGTTCTGAACTTGTTTTACATCAAACATTTGAATTTGGTGCCATGCATACAATTATGGTTTATTTCTTCAACAATAGCTCATTAAGAGAACGTATTTTCCCTTTGGTTGTAGAGACCTCCTCCTCATTTTACCCTGTGTAATCAGTTCCAGTCTGAACAAATCAAAGGTTCTTGGAAAATGTCAGTTACACATACACAAACAACAAAATTTTCTATGTTTGATTTCTTTTGACAGACTCTAAAGGTTTAAGCCACAACAAGTAACTTCTTCCAGAAACGTTCACAAACAAGCTGAGACTGTTGAGTATGAGCTCACAGAGCAGTCAAGTATCTGGAAGACGGCGTGAGAGTGAAGGAAGTCAACCTGTGATGGATGTGATGGCAGATGCTGGGGTAAGAGTTGTCATCGGTGCTCCAGAACCTTGTGGAGGAGTGCCAGGCACACGGCTTTGATTGAGCTTACTGCGGCTGTGCTGTTTGCCGCTGTGTGGCTTTGATTAGTACCTCCATGAAAATGTATGCCCTATCCTCAAAGAAAACTGGGGGAGTAACTACCTGTCAGGAAATTCACAAACAAGGCTACTTAGAGTGAGGGAACTGTATATTTTAAAGTCTAATATTACCCGCCATCTCTTTTCATTTTATACCAAATCCTCGCCGATACCCCACCCCACTACACCTCGCAAAAGGTCCTGCGATTAGGAGGAGGTGCACAATAAGGAGGGAGGTATACTGCCCCCCCCCCCCCCCCCCCCCCCCCACACACACACACACACACACACAGATATATGAGGGAAAAGGTACACAACAAAGGCTGACTGCCAGATGCTGTGAATACCAAAAATCCCCGTGACACAAAATATATAAATTAATCAAAGTGCAGGTAAATAAATAAATAATGTATATGAGGAGCTAATTAAATGTGTTTATTCCTGTTATCATATGCTGCCCTCATTTCCACCACTTGAAGTCATGAATCATTAAGTGGCTGCTAAATTGGTCTCTGGGGCTGTCCTAGTGGCAGGGGGCGGTCAGATGCTGTCTGGCAGAAGGCAGGTGCGTGGCGGACGGACGGATGGCCTGTGCTCCCGTAGTCCTCGGACAGTGGCGGCTGACAGAGGGGAAGCAGGCATCACGCTGAGAGGTGAGCGGCCAGAGGAGAGTCTGTAGCAGAGAGGCTGACAGGAACGCCCGTCAATGATCCGGCTATGCTTTGATTAATGAGGGCATTTGAAAGACAATTAGTGGGAGCAGATTTGCCTTCAACTACCTTATCAATCAGAACTCTTTTAATTCAATGTGCAGCGCGCTCTGCACCAAAATGAGTGTGTGAGCAATGTGCATCAGGGCAGGAGCAGCTTGCCTGTCAACAGGAGGTGGTAGAGGAGTCAATGAAATACAAACACTACTTATTTGAAGTCTTAAGAAACTTGAATTGTTGGATTCTTACATCAGTAAAAATGTTAGAACACACATGCAAAGTCCATTCTCAGTGAAAGTCTATTACAAAATGAAAAGCAACATTTCTGGTCAGAGACAAGACATCTACTAAAATGTGAATGTAGCTAGGTGTTAAAACACTTGTTAGTTTATTATTAAAACACATTTATTTGATCCACCTTGTTTCTTTGGTGTTAATTATTCACTCAGAATGATTAACATTTCTGGCTCTGATAACATGTGAGTACCAGCATAAATAATAGGAAAGTAGTTGATTTTAACTCTAATGTGAGCAGGAACCGGCGGCACGGTGGTTCAGTTGGTAGAGCTGTTGCCTCTCAGCAAGTTCACCGGAT
>JAVKLF010000038.1:5448018-5458149 GCA_034783495.1 Millerichthys robustus
CACACACACACACACACACACACACACACACACACACACACACACACACACACACGCACACACACACACACGCACACTCTGATATGGGATCATAATGAAGTATCACTGTACTTCCTGTCTATATTAATGCGTCTACAACACGTTCATATTGATAACAGGGCATGTGCTAATATACTGACTGAAGAGAAGCTGCTGTCAGAGAATACCAAAGGCAGCATTGCTAATAAAATTTTATTGTGCTGTCACCAAACAACTGAATCGTACCTCCCTAAAGAGATTGTTATCTGTAAGTGGGACTACATTAAATGCCTCCAACACTGTTTAGAAAGAATGTGTGCACACCAATAGGACTGATGTTGAGGGGAATGATGTGTTCACAAGACATGAGCAGAAAAAGAAATTTCATGAGCAGAGTTCAGTTCTTTTTAATAATGTACTCAGAGCCATTTGAAGCCTAAACGATGCACATAGCTCTTTTTGCGTTTAAAATGTACTTAAAGCTCCCTTGCTACAGAAACAGCATACCATTTTACTTCTCCAGAAACCAGAGCAGCAGCATCTTAGCTGTTCTCAACCACAGACTCATGATGACGTGTGATGTCAACATCTTTCAGCCCAAACATCTCTTTGATTCTTTCACTTCATCAGAGGATGTTTTATTGGAAATAAGCAGGATTTTTGAAAGGCTATGTTCAAGGCAAAACTAAAATCTTCTGAAGTGCACTTCCACCACCCGGCCATGTGCTGGTTTTTCTGGTTAGTAAGGCTCCAATGCACAGAGGAGTTTCCAGGGATTGAAAATGTTCAAGTAAAAAAAAATGTTGAGGGTTTATTTATCTGCTGAATTAAAAAACGGTAAATAAACCTGTTTTATTCAGGTGCTCAATTATTATAAATATCTCACATTTCACAGACACGTTTTTGCCAAGAATTACTTACATCTACTTAAGAGAAATCAGACTGACCCTTACCAGGTTGAAATTTAGGTACTTGCACTTTCAAATTAATGACATTTTTTAATCAGTTTTAAAATGCAGAGTCATCTATCTATCCATTCTTTTTTTTACCCACTTTTCTGTGCAGGTATGACGGTGCACATTTCCATCAGTCACAGAAACTGGTCAGAAAGGTTCATCACAGGACCACATAAGGACATATGAGACAAACATCCATTATTCACTCAAATCTAGTGACCAACGATAGAGTTATCAAATCGTCTAACATGCATGTTTTTGGTCTGTGGGAGAAACACACACAGTGGGTGGACATGAAAAATCTCTTTTGTGCTAACTTTCCCATACAAAGAAAGGAGTCCCCCCTCCCTTCCCCTTTATGTTTTGCATTGCATAGTCTTGTTTTAGGAAGAATTATTGGAGGAGTTTACTCCTGGGAACTATGCTGAAGTAAAATGATAGATTTCAAATGACTTGAAAAGGCTTTATTACCCTTCCCACTTATAGCAGCTGAAAAGATGCTTCCACTGCTGCTGCTGGGTGAACACATCTGAATGATGCAGACAAGCAAACTACCAACAGTCTCCTATTTTAAATGTGCTCACATCAGTGGAGGATCAGCTAATCAAGTTCATATGAACAGCTGGTTCAGGCTTAACCTGGTTATTTCTATGCATAGACTAAAGCTGGACCAGATTTTTTTTTTTGTTACTGCATTGTTATACATATTTGTATAGAAAATCAGAAATTATTGTTAACTTCGTTTTGCAACTTTATGATCAAAAGCCCCCAAAAATTATCTTATACAACAATAACTTTCCTTTTTACAAACGTACACGTTTCACCTTTGCAAAATTGTGATAACCTTCAAATGAACCGGTCCCGAACTGAGCAGCCAAGCAAAAGAACTGGGAGAAGTGCAGCTCAGAGGGGAGGGGAGGCCTACAAGTTGCTGCTCAGAGAAGTTTGCATGCTGAGCCCACGAGACAGCCTCTCCAGCTCAACAGCTCTTTTTCTGTGCACTGATAAACAACAATTCCCAGAGTCTCCAAGTTGTCTGCTGTCCAAATTTACAAGAGGTTTAGGAGCTTCAGCACACGTTGGATGACGAAGGCCAGAACAAGTTTTTTTTTCTTGTTTTTTTACAAACTTACCCAACAAAAGAACTAACTAACTTTGAGTCCAAAATAGCACTTTGTGATTTCTTTTTTCTTTTTGTTTCAAGTGTTTGAATATGTGCAATACAAAAGGTTCTCATGCCCTGGTATGTTCTCATGCACACAGTTTTTTTTCATGCACTTTTAGACACAGCACATGCAAATGAGATCTAAAATGACTCTCGTGCCTGCTCTCTTCCTCCAGTGCCAGAGTCACGCATCATTGTCAGCAGCCAGCAAAACAAGATGAAATAAAATTCTAAGCCGTCCTGGCAGTCAAGGACACCATTCCCTCACCGTAATAGCCTGTATCGCCTAGCCACTCCATGTGTAGCGTTTCTTCATTGCTCTAGGCTTTTATTCCTGGCAATAAGCTCTTTATCACTCCTCAACACAATTCTTTTAAAACCACCGTCAAGCAGCAATCAAACCTTAAGTAAGAGGATTCAAAGTCAGTGTGTTATTGTTAAGCAAAGTAGTATTACTGCATTTCCATAACGCACCCAGACAGACATGAGGAATAGGTAAAAATAAAGAACAGCACAAACGTGAAGAAATACTTAGTATTTTCTTCTCATTTTTTTGGACCCCAAAAATTTAAATGCAACCCTTCATCAACTGTGTTGTTTCCTATTCTTTCTGCCTTCCTTTCATGCCTCCACGATGACATCATGTTTGGGTAAGTTGTCTTTCTGCCTCAAACAGCAATGATTTAGCAATTCTTGACATATCCATTACACCTCGTAGATTGGCTGCTCACCATTCCGCGTGTCTTGGAAACCCAAATAAATGACATATAACCTTACTTTTGCTTTTTTTCCCTCAAATGTCTTCAATTCACATATGGTGCATTTAAAAAGAAGTGAATTCTAATTTCACAAGTGTTTTTGTACTATTACCTACCGCTACAAGAGGGACATCAATCCTGACAAGGACTTTTTTAAACATGTCTAACCATGCTTAAAGAAAGCATGGCAGGTTGGAGCATTCTGATGGCTTTAGCTTACCTACATTGCTTTTAGATAATGTTTAGCCTTTTGTTATTTAATTAATGTATTTACTTATATATTTAATTTTTTAGCTTCTAGCTACTGTTTTGTCTTTTCACAAGCCTTTTCTTAATTTTACCTTTTTTTGTAGCTTTTTGTTTCACTTTAACTTTTAGTTAGTCATTTGCTCCTTTCAGCAATGTTTTAAATCTTTTATCATTGCTAGAGTTTGACTACTTTTGGCTTTTCCTAAATATTTTGTTTGTTTTACCTCCTAGCTGTTGTTTTTTATTTAGCTTATAACTATTCTTTTACTTCTGTTAGCATTTAGCTAGTGTTTTTTCTTTAAGAGCTTTTTCACTTTTTAGGCCAATTGCAGCAAAGTGATTTAGGATTCAGTGTTCACTCTACGTTTACCAACAAAATGTTATTTATCTACATTTACACTGAGTTTCAGGTAAAACGAGTTGTTTTTTTTTCTCCTCCACAATGGATCAATCTTAGAAGAGGTGCAACAGGGAGAATCGATGTCATCATTACCACAATCAGCTTCAACAACTGCTATTTGTTTTACAGTGAGCCTTAGCTTCCACCTCCAGCTAGTCATTTTTATTGATGTTTACTTGCGGATTGACCCTCATGCATTTGCAGTTCTGTTGAATCTTTATTTTTACATTCGTCGTCTCAGACATTAATTAATCCAGTGACAGAGTGAGTCCATCAGCAGCAGCTTCATCAGCCTGTGAATAGATTTGGAAAAGCCACATGGTCAAAAGGTTACAATGTGTCCCTGGAAACAATCAGGAATCAATATTAATCATGCAACAAATTCCATGACAAAGGATTTTAGCTCCTTCTGTTACACAAGGGCCAAAAAGAAAGCAACATTTAAACGCAATTTTAAATGTATTTTTATTTCTATCCAGCATTGCTTGTTTCGTTTTTACTGATCAGTATCAGTATCAATAACAATTATGCAACATTTATTTGCATCAAATCAAGAATATAAGCCCTTTTGATGTAAAAACTCTTTTTGTGCTGGTATTGAATGTGATTGAACACTTAATTTGTAGACAGGTGTTGGCTATTTGTCATTTTCTCATTCTTTAAGCAGGTAAAAGGCCTGCAATCGATTCCAGACCTCTTACCTTCATTTGCATTTTGAAGCTGATACTGTGAACCTAACATGCAGTCAAAGGAGCTCTGCTTGAAACAGAGCCGCCTTAAGTTACAACAATCAATCCATCATCGCCAAATCATCATCCTGAGAACTTATAAGAATGTTCTTTAACATTAAAAGATCTTGAAATCTATAACAGCCAACAGCAGTAGATGATTATTGATTTGATCTAGAATTGTTATTGTATCGGACCATTTAGGGGAACAGTTTGAATCTGCAAACATTTTGTTTTAGCCTTTAGTGTGTGATCGTTTGATGGTGATTTATCACTGGATTGAACAAAAGCAATGTTATTTTTAACAAAAATGCTGTTAGTTGAATTAACTTCATCATGGAAATGACAAACTGCTGTTTGGTCAGAAGAAAACCTTGACTTCCAAAAACAATCCATAAGTCAATGTCTTTGAGGACAGCCTATAGGGGAGAGGAAGAAATGAACTGATGATGTAAACATTTGAATTCACTCAACTGTCTCACTGACCTCCAAAGTCAAGTTGACAAATGGAAGACAAAGGATTTAGAAGCTCTGCTGTCCTTGCATTAGTCTCACATAGCTGCTCTTTTGATGCTCTGGGTTCATCCACTTCTTTTAATTGCAGATAAGGGTTCTTGCTTTAAACAGAAAGTGGGTATGTACTAACAGAATAAAAATACAAAACAGTCTGTGGAGTTTGTGAGAAATAATTTTTAAATTGCCTTTATTTTACATGACAAAAAGAGCTGAGTCTATGACCAGTGTGCTGTGGTCAAACTTGGATTTCCTCAGGGTTGTTGTCTGCTATAACAGTCTGTTCTGTGTGAAACTAATAAGTGTTTTTCAAAACAAATTACAATAAGTGAGGTCTTGGTTCTTTCTGAAAATAATAATCACAGAGTTCTATTGAAACACAATTTAAAGGGTCTCTGACCTTTGTTACTAATTTAGTTACTCATAACATTTTGATTTAACCTTTTTACTAAATCATGTTATCGCATCAACTTAGATAACAGCTTAAAGACCTTGAATGGTATAACCCAGAAGCCAAAACAGAATTTGCAGTGAATGGTAAATACTGTATGTTTTTCCTGATGTTTTAACAGAAAACTGAAGCAAATCTCTTCCAGTCAGAAATATAACCAGCTTTAAACAGATCCAGTAAATCTGCTGGAAGAGATGGACAACATCCTACAACCAGAGAACTCTGCAGACCAAGTTTTGTTTTTCTGAGAAAATTCTGAATCTTCTCTACTTGTCAAGTTAATCAGATTATTTTATTTTAATTCTTTTTGCTTTCAAAAAACTAAACTAAAGGCGAAACATGGCAGCTGTAAAGCCCTGACAAGTCATCACAGAATAAAAAAACTATTCTTTAGTAAAACTTAATCTAAAAACAGTTTATGCAATATATGTTTTTTTCCTGGGGATTTTATTGTGTTTATTTTATACATCCTATGATTTAACATGTTAAAAACTTGATACTTTTAAACCCTGATGTGAATGTTATCTAATTAAAGTTGGTAATTTGCTTTTTTAATTTACTAACTGTGACTTGAACATGCTTTTTAAATACAGCCTAAAACATGTCCATTTATTTATTAATGTCATCCTTAAGAGAAATAAAAAAGAGTATTTCAGTTTCACATTAAAAAGCTCAGTGAATGGTGTTTTTTGTCAAACAAGGTTTTTAAGTGAGATGGTTTAACTCCATGACCAGTGTTTCCATCCCTCTTGTGCTTTTTTTTTCATTACACCAATTTCATCACCAGAGAGATTAAAGCTAATGCCTAAAGGAGCACAACCCAACATTGAAAAGAATTAACAGCAATTAGCATGCTAACAAATGCTAATGTGATGGCAATTGTTATATATTTATTAGAAACCTGTAATCTTTCCCTTGAGAACCTTTTCATGAATGATGGGGCTGAGAACTAGACTAAAACAAATCACTTTTGTTTGTTAAAACACATTTTAAATAAATGCTGAGTAGGACAGCTCACCGAGATCCTCATTTTTAATGTTGTTTTTCAAATGTTGTACCTAACGACAGGTAAGCCCAAATTAGGCAGAGCATCGATGCACCAACACCACCGCTACAGAAACATGAAAAGCTACTTGTTCCTTTAGCCTGCAGCTAATTAACAACAGCTCAGTGCTTTTTGAATGTTTCCAACTTTGTTTCTTTTTTCAGGATACAACATCCTGTGCATCAACCTTTACAGGGAAACGGGTGGTAGTAAAAGGGGATTTTATTGGCTCTAATAGTCATGGTCTAAGGGGGGGGTTTGGCCTCTCTCACCTTCTGCTTGCTGATGTTAACCACCTTCACAAGTATCTTTCTGCATTGACAGCAAATAAAAATAACAACAACAACAACAATAATAATAATAATAGGAAGAATAGCGTCACTTCAATCTCACTTTCAGTGATTGCATTGTTCCACTTGTTTCCATTTCTGCTTAAATTATATTTAACTTCATCGGCCGTGGTCTGCAAACAGGATTACTGGTACTTATCTGAAATGAAAGTGCATTTTTAACGCAGTTTAATAGCGAGAGTGGAAAATCTAGTCCATCGCAATAAAGCTGAAACTAATTCATTTCAACGGCTGTTGGCACGGGGTGTTTCAACTCTTCCCCCAACATGACCACTCCTCTTAAAATTGTAAAAGAAAGAAGACAGGAGGCCTTTGGTGTAATCTGCTTCTGCCTGATCAGAGAAACGCTGAAGATTCTTCATCCAGCTTTAAAAAGCTTCTTCAAAGAAGCCAACTTAAAAGAGCTTCAAACTTTTCTTAACTCCTGTGCAGAGAGGAGTTTGAAGAGGAGGTCCTTCAGGATGGAGCACGTCCTCGTGCACCTAATGTCGTCAGCAGTTTCCAACCTGTCCGTGCCTCCTGTTCCATTATGGAACAGAAACACAAGAGTCTGTTTGTTCGCCAAACACAATTAACAAGGTTTCTGCTGCACATCAATACTGCTATTTGCATAAGGTATTGATCTGAAGTCCTTATAATCACAAAATGTTAATTGCTCCAATTAATTCTCAATCTGTTTGTGCCCTTGTCTGGTCGCCTTGAGCCCTGAAGGTCAGTGTGAAAATGAACTGCTGTTTGAAAAGATTTTTCCCAAGACAACACAGTTTGTTACAACGAAATGAAAAAGGCCTCGCCATCCTTTATCATTATTATCATTCCATGTGAGTAGCAGCTAATAGGTTTGAAATCTTGTGATCTGGTTTGTCCTTTTAAACAAGGTTTTTCTTTTCTCGTTCATTAACTGAGGGCTGCCTCTTCTTCTCCGCAGGGCCATGGCTATTTAAACCTCAAAGACACAGTATCCCACCTTTATATTGACTAATAAGTCATTTTCTGAGACAACGCATTGCCCAGTTGATTCATGGTCTATATGTTGTGTGTGTTTTCCTCTGTCTCTGGTCCTGTTGCTACACCATGTTATTACATGCTGAAACATGACCTCCTGATTTATTGTCTGTTTGAGATGATCAGAATAATAAGTCAGAGCTGTCTATTCACTGCTCCTCAGGCTGTGATGTGTAGGCTTTTGTTGTGAGCTGCATTAGATCATACAGTACTCAAAATGTGTTTTATATACACACACAGAGATAAACAAATCATAAGCAAATAATAGTTTCTCTAAATGTATATATAATCTCTCACTATATGATTCTGTAAGTGTTGAGAACAGATTATATTTTTACACCGGCTGGCCGTTTACTTGTATTGATTGGACTCTAGGTTAATTGCTTTTCCCCCTATCTTGATACAGTCAACAACAATGCAATTATAGGTTTTGCGACGTGTTTCATTCACCGATATCTGCACGTACAGCAGTGTACATGGACCTCTCTTTCCAGTCCCCGTCATCCATGCCTGAACACAGCCAAATGAAAAATGAGCCACCCTGTGTGAAAGATGAATTTCAATCCACTACACCTGTGCCACCCCGGCAAATGAAAGGACTGATTGCCTCCAATTGCATATTTAAAATGCTTAATTCCTCCATTAAGAAAGCTATTTACATGAATTAGGGACAATTAGCATTTTCAGACCCACTTCAACTTTGTTCGCCCCCATCCATTAACATTTGAAAGTGTCGGCTGGCAGACACAAAAAAAGCCCCTCCATCTGATTTGTGCTGACCCCCTATGACGGCTGAACGGATGGACTTTTTTTATCAACACCCCCGCACGAAGCACGAGGGAGGGGATGAAGGGGATAAACTGGGTGACTAAAGTAAGTCACCTCATTATGGTTAATCAACAAAGCCCACGAAAGAAAGACCACTGAGTGAAGGGCAAGGGGATGTCTAATCTAGAGAAGCAAAGGTGAAAGTTTTCAACCTCACACCCCTTTCATCTAATGGATGTTACATCCATTTTATGTAGCAGAGATCATGTGTTGTCCCTGTTGCACAGTGAAGGAAGGGGGAAAAAGCGCTAAGGAAAATCTGTAACCTCTGAGCTGTCAGCAGTTAAGTGGAGTTAATGAGAAAAGGAGTTGATAAAAAAAAGGTAAGATCAAATTTGGTGCGGGCCTTGTAGCGTAAAAAAAATGTCAATCAAACTGTTGCTTCAACCTGTCAGGTTTCCAGAATTGTTGCAAAAACTCATTGAAAGACTCCATGAAAACATTGCATCTCCTTGAATATATTCATTGGTCAGCAATCATGGGCTGAGATTCAAAGCTCTTACTCACCCCATGATGAGCTTTTTGATGGAGAAAAGCTGTCATCTTCTAATAAAGATGACGAGGGTTGTCACATTCTCCAGAGAATTTATTAGGAAAAAAGGGGCCTCCCATCATGTGAGTCATATGTAATGCTTTTTATTGCTGTAGTCACAGGCAAGAGAAGAAGAGGAGCTTGTTTTCATGATTCTGTTCGCTCTTGGAAATATACAGTATTAATATCTCTTTGAGTTTCCTAAATCTGTGTATGTCTGTCCAAACTCCTGCTTTTGTGTGATTTGAAAAGGAATGAGAGTATTGCCATGAATTTGTATGTGTCTATGTGTATTTATCACCTACCACCAAAAGGCAAAGGTAGATGAAAATGTTTTTGCTTGTGTCGCGGTGTTTGTCTGAATAGTTAATAGAATAATTTATTAGATGCACATCTACAACTAGTTCACTTCTGGAGTAAATTCAAATCAAAATGGCCAGCACAGCTAGTCAACAAAAGCCGGAACCAAAATGGCTACAGGGCTCTCAGTCGTGTCTATATTGAGCTGAAAGACTGCACATGATGTTTTTTTTCAAAGATCTGATCGAAACTGTTAAACTTTTCAAGGTCCAGGATCATAATTAGCCTGTTTGGGTATTGTTTGTCTGCAGACATCAATAAAAAAGGATAGATTATGAAATATTCAAAGATTTTTCAAAACCCAGGCTATCAACCTTGCTTTAGCAAGCAGCAGCTGTGAGACCTTTCTAAGCAACTGCATGGCACTCTAAATGAAATAACTGATACTAAAAGAAGAAAAAGTCTGTAAGATTGTCATTATTTCCAGTAAGTGATGTTTCCAAGAAGGGGACACAATGAAGTGATGGAAGTTAACAAAAATGATGAATGTCAAGTTAAGGTCTGTAAGATCAAAAAAGGTTGTCTGAGAGTAGAAATCCCAGAAACAGAATCAAACAGAAAACTCTGAAATGGTGATGCACTGAAGATAGGGTTTTATTTGAAGTAAACCTGTCCTCGTGTGCACGAGGCAGCCATGTTGGATTTTGGGATTGGTCCTGCTGAGAAAACACAAACTTTAAATTCTACTTTGGACAGTGTTCTAGTTGATGAGTAGTCTCAAAGAGTTTTGTTTTTTATACTGTAAAATACTGTACAGGACTAAAATATTATAT
>JAVKLF010000038.1:5534442-5548169 GCA_034783495.1 Millerichthys robustus
AAAGAAAGAAAGAAAGAAAGAAAGAAAGAAAGAAAGAAAGAAAGAAAGAAAGAAAGAAAGAAAGAAAGAAAGAAACATTGTAATGTATCATCTGAAACTTTTGAATTCATTTCCAGGATCAAAAGCAGAATGAGAACTTGAGCCTAATGCTTTAAAATGACCACAGGAAAGAATTCTGCTTTTGGCAGCATGGGATTAGAAACAAAAGCCAAAAGAAATACAGTCAGCTTTAAAAATGCCACTGTCGATTTTTCCAAATAATCCAAAAATGGTTGAAGAGCTTCACAGCAGACCTCACAAAATGATCCTACCTGTAAAAGCCTTGCTGCTCCTCTCAGGTTCTCACAGCCTTTTCTGCTCCCTGCAGCTAAGTGATTCTATATTCAATACCATCGTCTGGTTCTCACACAAGTTTTCTCATGATGCCCACCTTCTTCTTCCACTTCAGGCAGACGACACTGGAACACTCATAGTCTCCCAGAAACGTTCTCGTTCTTTGGACATTGACTAATCATTGTGAAAGTGTAAATCAGGTAGAGCTGATGTCACAGTCTGAGTGAAATAACGACTTCTGGGAGGAGGAAGCTGAAGGCTCGTGATCCAACAATGCAGGTCGGGACAGATCTGGCTTCACACCTATCTGCCCTTCCCAGATTTCACTTTTTCCTCCTCAGGGTGGAGAGAACTTCACATTAACTGGGTGCTTGCAAGCCCCAAGCATGATGGATGAATCAAATCTCACTTCCCTTTAAGGAGTCTGAGAATAAGATGGCAGGAAATGGTGTCTGCACATTTCTTTAAAGCCCACCAGCCTGATGTTGTAATTGATTGATTGAAATGTACCTCTCAAATGTGCTCCAAATGAAATACTTTCATTTGGGTGTGGGAAATACCTAAACATTGTTCTCAAATAAACCCATTTAATAAACTGCCTAGTTTCTGTTAGTTATTTTAGATGGCTGACAGAGTTTCAGAGAGATGCTATTAGAAATTCTGGCTCAAACATCTTTTGGTTTCTTGGGAAAACTCTGAACTTTGGCCGGTGAGTGTAACTACTGCAGGAAGTCGTGTTCTCTGAAGACCTGATGCTTTGGTAACAAGCGGAACAAACAGTAATACAATCCCACTACTCCCAAAGAGTTATCAATGTAAAACCTGACATCCAATAGATTATCAGCTGAGGGATGATTCATCTCTCTGATCTTTTCCAGGTCTTTCTTACAGACATCTGCAGATGTAGATACTTGTAGTAGATAGTGTAGATAGGGTTTAGGCCTGACTTTTCTTTTTCATCCTCCACTTGTTCATTTCCCTAATTTTCTAAACCCACTGAACAATAAGCCGTCATGGTCAGATACAAGGACTGAACAGAAAGGGAGGAAAGAAATTGACCAATATCAAAGTAATTGAAACTTTCAGAATGTATGGCTCTTGGGAGGCAAACATTACAATAAGTAATGACTAAAGAAGTTTGGCAGTTGTGTTACTGATACATCCTTAAAACTAAACTTACAGGCAAGTTTTTACTTGCTGTTTTCACAAAATTTGACTTCCTGACATATTTCAGTCATAACATGGCCTCACTTTGCACAATATTACTTGATTACAGAAAAAGATTTGCAGTCACACAGAGCCATTGCAATCAGACATCCATAGAGTACATAACATATGTGCTGATTTCTTTCCCCTTTCTTATTTTCTTTGGATTCTTAGTGATGTAGACCAACCTTGTAAAAATAATCCCAGTTCTGACAGCTTCAACTGGGCTGACCACACATACTGTACTCTACGTCCATCACAACCTTTGTCTCTGGCTTTCACTCAGGCTTCCAGGACATGCTAACCACAAGCCACATCCCATTTCTAACCCAGATGGAGAGCGCAGAAAGCTTACAGAACCAGCTACTGATATAGTTCAGAACCAACCAACTCATTTCAACATTTCTTTACAAATATCCTTCAGTACAAACCTGAGGGCTTTGGAGGGTTCAGTTTACAAAGAAAGTGTAATGTTCATCACATTAATCACAGCTTTGATCAATGCTCAACCACTACGTTATCTGTTGTGGATTCCTTTTAAACATGAGCTAAATTGACCATCAGACACACCAGGGAAAGAAAAAGCTGGGAGAATTTTTCAATTATTACCTCACAAAAGATCCCAGAGCAAAAACCTTCTGGTGGTTCAGCCTCTTTGTAGTGAATCTTTGAAAATGAGTCTGGCTTAATTTCATGCTTCTGAGGACAAGCTTGTGCAGTGGAGTCCAAAGCAAACAAATCCCCTCCATCTGTTAAAACATTAAGCTGCAAGGCATGTTTGCATTTAAATCTTCTTTATTCTTCTGTGAGTCTAATTAGCCCACAAGTCACAAATAGAGGCAATGCTCTTCTAAGATGATAGGTTAATGTATTCAAAAGAACAAAGGTTAAATGCACAATTATTGCGATACAAACAGTGAGACAGATCTGATACACTGTTAAGTAAATGAGTGCTCTAGTTGTACATTTTTTGTCTGTCTTTGTTAGAAGCATTACTGGCAATCATCTTGACCAAAATATTTTCTTGTAAGTTACAGTTGGTTAAAACAGGAGGATGAACTGTACAAATTTTTTTTAAATTGTTTTGCATCCAGTAGGATTTCAAAAGTTTGTTTTCCTCCTCCAACAGGTGTCAACATGCTAACACGAGCTCAGTACTCCCAGTTCAAAGTTAGATGGGGCTTCTGTCCAGGATACAGGATCACACTCGCAAAAGCTTTGATTGACAATGATTGGTTATATTTCCCACCCAGGAGTGAACTGAAAGATGTCTCTGAAAACAGACGAGCTGCCGAGTTAGACGGGACAGATTCTTTGAAACTATCTTGATGTGACTGACCTGTCAGGGGTGTCACGCACAGATTTAGCCCCTCCTGCACGGGGCGCAGCCTTCAAACTCCTGTTGGCGGTCATGTTTCTCAGCAAAGAATCCACCCACCTGCAGGACAAACACAAGGATATGAGGTAATCCTTCAGTGCCCGTCATCAAACACAAAAACATGGGCTTGTGCTGCAAATGAAAGCTCTTCACGTGGAAAACTAAATGATCAAATAAAGTATTAATGGGAACTAGTGGAAAAGATTTGATTTAATACTTTGATGAACACCGACTATAATCCATCTTTTCATTAAAACCAGGTGATCAAGATTCCACTGAACCACAGCCAGGACTCAGGACCAAAACATGGCGTTTCAGCTGTCTGAACAGGTCCTTTCATTATCCTTCTGCAGCACAACACTGTTGTACATCAGTCTGATTTCTGTAACAGACACATGCTCTGAACCCTAAAAGTCTAATGATCTCAGATAAGCATTAAAATGATAGTTCAGCTCTTTTGAAGTGGGTTTCTGTAGAAAAGTAATGAACAATTATGAAATTATCAATTATTAATCTGTTGCAGATAGCTCTGAATGATCTCAGTTTTGAGAAACAGTTTAAATCTGACCGGATTAATGAGCTAAGGGAAGTGGAATGTTTCCTTCTTCAAACTCCAATTTAAAAGATTTCACAGCAGTCCAAAGAAATGCTGTTTTATGAACCTTCACATTGCTGTAAGTCTCACATTAGAAGGTTATTTACGTAGAATCATGTGGTTATGTGCAAGCATAAATAAGAGCAGTAGGTGGTTGTAGCAGGGTGCAGCCTGGGGCATTTTTGGCATGAATGTCATAATATTTCTGCTGGGATAACTACCTAATGCACTATATTTAGTGGAACTGACAGAAATCCATTTTGTTCTTGGCCCTGCTAAGACTAGCCATTAGCTTGTCAATCTGGGTAAAATTAAACTCTACTTCTCCAAACTGAAGTCATTCAAGAAGCTCTCAACAACAGGTGTTCAATGCCATCCCACTTCAACATATCCAAATTATTTCTTTCAGGAGGACACATCCTGCAAAATCTACTTTTCAGCCCTTAAACACAATTTGTAGTAGCCTTCTGTATACTTGGATTCTCTAGGAGTGCAGGAAATTGGAATTTAGTCTCTCCCAGTGCTGCGTAGACATCTTTATATACAGTTCAGTTTTCTCTATTTTCTATGACATTTTCTGAACTCAAACATCACAGAGTTTGCAACAGACTACCAAACAAGGTCCTGACCAATTTTGTGAATCCATCCTTTTTATTTCAAGCTGTTATTTTGTAGTCCAAACTCAAGGATGCCAAGACTACAAGTGGGTATGTCAAATCCACTCAAGTACCAGTCCAAGCAAGGTGCAGAAATACACCATGCTAATGTATTGCTTAAAGCACAAAGTGTTTTTGATATCTAAATCATCTGAAATAGCAGATGGACAGCAGTGTTCTGTTGAGAATCCTTGAACTTTGGTATTTGTGTGAAAATTAGTTACCACTCAGATAAACAACATTGCAAACTTCGCTCAGATGCTATTTGATTAAACTGACTATGCACCCTACTGTGGGTCACAAATGTTCACACATTGCTCTTGCAACACAACAAACAATCCTAAGATGTCATCATACTCAGGAATTTGTTGCACTGTTACTTTTACTCTACTTTTAAAGATATGTGTTATAGACAAAATCTGCAAGTGGTTATTTAACTATAACCTGTTCGAGCAAATTGTATTAAACCAAGCGGCCCTGAAACTTGTCAACTGTCAATCATTTTCTAACGTCACATCCTCTTTTAACTGCCATGTGACATCCTCAGAACAAATAAACTAAACAATGTTAAGACATCCTCCCAGCAGGAAACTTTTCCTGGACTTTATCTTCCATCAGATCAGCAGTTAGCTCAAGCCTTCCCTCAAACAAGAGGCCAGTGCTCCTGAAAATGCAACACTGACCCTTTTAAGAAAGCTCAAAGCAATTGTTCTGCTGCACAAGAGGGTCAAATGAAGATCCCCAGAGATCAGAGGTGGAGGGCAGGAGGGTGCTTGGCAGCATGGCTTGTTTACAGGAAGTTGTTGTATGAAAGAACCGACCAACCAGCGGTGGAGCTGATTCTTAAAGAGACAGATGAGGAGAGAGAAGGTGCATTCCTCCTGTCAGCTATTTCCTGTAACTGTGGCCTGAGCTAGAAGAGGACAACATGCATCATTAGCTTCATCCAACACAAAAAAAAATGATGATTGCATGTTTTCCTTCAGCAGTTTGGCTACGTTCAATACAGCATGTATATACATTATGTTTAAACATTCATCTGACTCACAAACATCTGCTCCCAAATCCAATTATTCCAAAGTTATATTTTTGAATCCTGTGTGTCAGAACACTTCTATTCAGATAAAACGTTCTGTCTTTTTTCTACGAACACAGATTCAAAAGTGTCAAGATTATATAACAAAAGCTCATTTGAATTAATCTGCACTGATTTAAAAGCTGTTTACATGTGTACACGCTGTACTATTAGTGGTTTTGTTTTGGGTTCTTTTGTAAAACAGAAAAAAACATCAGAACAACAGAAATGGGTCACAGAGGATGGATTCTGCAGTGTAAACACCAAGGCGTTAGCCAACTGACTTCCTGAGCTCTGATAGCATCTCCCTCCACAAAATCATGGACTGTAAACAAGTTCTTCCATCAAACCTCCAGAGTACCTTTAAAGTGCATTCAAGCAGATTTAAGACAACTTTTCTCCAGAGACCTCAGAGTCAGAGACAAGCTAATGGTCAACAACTGCTTGAAAAAAGATGTTTTGACCTCAGTGTTTTGGTTACAAAATGACTTTTTGTTGCATAAGTTAAATATCAGACATGGTCTCACTACAGCTTGACTTTATTTAATGTAAAGGTCAGGTTTGTGTGGCACAGGACAAAAAGTCATACTTTGCTATAGCTAATAATATTTCTATATTTCTTTTCAAGATTTTGGAACTTGTAAATACTTTTAAATAACTTGCAAAAGCATTCAATGTTCTGCTAAAGCACAGCAGTTTGTTATATTAGTGAAAGTGAAGTAACATCCATTCAGTTTTGAATTCTGTGGCTGCTCATTTGTAAAATGAGTTTTCAGCCACTTTATACTTACACACTTTAGTTAGATTGGTAATGTGGACCAGCAATGAGTTGACAAAGAAAATACTGACTGACTAGAGTTCTGGAGTCTGATTGGACAATGTGCACACATTTTAAAGCAGCAGCTTTATGTTTAAAAAATGATTTTTAAACTGCCAAAACACTTCTTTGAATAACTGAATCAAAACAGTAACATGTCAGAAAAAGACAAAAGATTCAGGAAAACTGTTTTTAGTCAGGTTGATTTGACCGTTAGATTTACTTCATAACATTCTTTAAATGGTTACTTCTTAATCTCTGTTGCAGTTATTGCCAACATTTAAAAAAAATCTTTTTCAAAAGCTAAATTGTACCTTTAAAACATTTTTACATTCAATACTTTCATGCAAAAATGACTTTCCTTCTTCCTTCAGGACTTTTCCTAGTTTTTCTCTTTTTCTTCATGTCCAGTAAGATGCGATTACAGAAGACATACAGATAAAACGTGGAGCTAAGACAGATCCTTTCTGAAGCCGCTGCCTGGAATAAAAGAGCTCTTTGTGATTTATGTCCTTCAGAAAGAGAAATAGTTAAAAGTAAATCTTTTATCATTGTGTGTGTGTATGTGTGTGTGTGTGTGTGTGTGTGGGGGGGGGGGGGGGTGCTGAAATATTTTCTAAAGAGAGTCCACATGTCCATGATGTCCATGGCCCTGTCACAGTTGACTAATTATCAGACACACAGCTCTCCTCACCCTCCACGAGCAGGAATGTACTAATATTTGTCCCGTCTATCAGAGCGTAGCTTCACTCTTTGTATGTGGAGGGTAAACACGGAGCTGCTACCTGGAGTGTACACAAAATGTTCTGTTCTTATTCAGCAACAACAACACAATTATGATCATATCAATTTAACGTCACATTGGTAAAAGTTTCATTAACCTACTTCAATAAGGGTTTTATTTAGGGGGTTTTCTTCTCCTTTAATCTTTCATTTTTTGTTTGACCTGGTCATTCCTACTAATCAGCAACCTGACTTTAGTTTAAAACAAACATAGCAGGGCTCTCAGGTAGCCAAAATGTCAACAAGAAATAAAGAAGAGTGGAAATTTCTGCAAATTCTCAGAGCCCAGTCAGGGATCCATGCATTTATTCCTACAGCTGAAGAAAGAGCAGCTCTGTTCGCGACTGACAGGAAGACACTGGCTCAGAGGAACCATGGTAACAAGTTTTCAGTTTTTTGGTGTTTGGCCAGCAGCTAAGCAAGTTTTCAGTCTTCATATGACCTGAAAAATGTGAAGAAAGAAAGCAAATTTAAATGTTTGGGTATCTTCTAAGGATCATTGTGTTCATGAGGAGCAGTTTAATGCTTTAAAGATCTCTGTGGGCCTCCGTGTTGAAGAAAACCACCGCGGTCAATGCTACAGGCAGCTGTTACACCTACCATACCTACATAATTATGTCTCTCTCTCTCTCTGGGTTAATCATGACATATTTTCTCTTTGTGGGAGAAGGCCTTCTGTGTAACCCACATATGAGCATGCACAGCTGCAGAGGCAGGCATGTGGAAAATAGGCTCATGTCCATCTGAGCTGCAGCAGGAGGGCAAGAATTTCTGTCACATCGCTGACCTCTGACATAGAAGTTGGTCTTTTCTTGGACAATAAAAGTCTTGTAGTCCCAGCATCTCAAAGCTGGAGTTTAAACCTGGTAAACTATTATAAAGTTTGGACCACCAAAGACTTAGTGCTGCTGTTGGACTGGTTTTCTTCTAGATATTACTAAACATCCATCTATCTTCTACCGTTTCTCTGACGCTCACAAACATTTTATTCTGAAAACTACTAATTGTCTCCAGGTGATGGTTTGATTCATCACGTCCTGTCATTCAGGCAAAACTCACAGCTTTCTAAACACAGTGAGGAACAATGGATGAGGAAAAATTAATTATGGAAGTAGAAAACTAGACCATTTTATATGACTCAGCAGTTTCTGCCTTATTGGAGCGCCCCCTGGCTGTGACCGCAGTGCAGCGGAGCGGAGACGGATGCAGTGTAAATTGGGGGTGAGTCCAGTCGGAAAAGGGTGGGTTGCTATTGACAGACGAACGGTGCAGCTTCTGCAGTTTTGTGGCCTCTGTACCGGTCTGTTGTGGTTCAGAGGGAGTTGAGCTGTAAGGAGAAGCTCTCTATTTACCGGTGTCTACGTTCCTCACCTATGGCCACGAACTCTGGGTAGTGATCCAAAGAACCAGATCCTGGATCCAGGCAGTCCAAATTAGTTTTCTTCACAGGGTTGCTGGACTCTCCCTTAGAGATAGGGTGAGAAGTTCAGTTCTCCAGGAGAGACTCAGAGTAGAGCCGCTGCTCCTCCACATCCAGAGGAGCCAGTTGAGGTGGTTCATCTGGTAAGGATGCCTCCTGGACGCCTCCCTAGGGAGGTGCTCCAGGCATGTCTGACTGGGAGGAGACCCCGGGAAAGACCCAGGACATGCTGGTGACACTATGTCTCTGGGCTGGCCTGGGAACACCTTGGAATCCTCCCAGAAGAGCTGGAAGAGGTGGCTGGGGACAGAGAGGACTGGACCTCCCTGATCCAGCTGCTGCCACCGAGACCTGACTCGGCAGCTGGACATATATTTGGAATTATTCTTTTTATGTGTCTCACAGATGGACAGATGTGATATTACAAAATATTCAAACTTTTATTTGAAAACTTGTCAATAAAATCTAAGTAAAATAACTGTCTATGTGCTTTAGACCCAACGTAGGCATCATGGTTTTAATTTTAGGATCAATTTGATCACACAAGTGATGAGCTCACTGATAACGAGTCATCTGCAGTGATTTATGATGCGATGTGGTGCTGTAGCACAAAACCATCAACCATTCATCTTGAGATAATGGCTGTCTATTTTCTTTTTCTTTTTTTTTCCAAATTTATTTATAGAATTTTACAGCTTGACATACATCAACCATTAGCACAATGAAAACATGGTAGTTATAGAGAGAAAGAGGTTCAAGCTGATTCCTCTCAAAGCCCAACCCACCCCGAATACACCCCATCTGGGTCTAGACACAAGACAGCCAGCAGAGATCCAGTCCCTGCAACATCTTCTAGCACATCGACATACACACACACCTATCCACATACATTCCATAGGAGGCAGAGAAAATTTTAAAAAGGGAGGAGTAATAATACTGATAATTCGTAATTAAGTGAATATGTAGTTATGGATATTCACTCGTAAATTCAAAACAAACAAAAAAAATAACAAATAATTAAATGATAATAATCAAAAAAAAATAATTATAGAAATATCTAATTTAATCTTCTTCTGAATCAGGTAGCAAGGTCATGGTACCCACTAATGATAGGAAAGGTCTCCAAGTCTCCATAAATTTGCTGGTGGAACCTTTGATTGAAAATCTGAGTTTTTCCAGCTTCAGGTTGTAAAGAACTTCTCTGACCCAGCGGTCATGAGACAGGGGGACACTCAGTTTCCATCTAAGTAGAATAAGTCTTCGAGCCAAGAGAGTAGTGAAGGCTAGGGCCTGTTTCAAAGACCGCGAAAGGTCCAGGTCTGGAGGGATGCCAAAAATAGCTGATAATGGATTAGGGAGAATTGTCTGATTCAATGCTTGACTTAGTGTTTTAAAAATGTTACCCCAATACCCGTTTAGCTTTGGGCATGCCCAAAACATGTGGGTATGGTTGGCTGGCGATTCTCCGCACCTATTGCAAATGTCGCTGACTGATGGGTAAATCTTTGCTAGTTTTGCATTTGTGTAATGTGCTTTATAGAATATTTTACATTGTATCAAAACATGCCAGGCGCAGATCGAGGATTTGTGAATTAAGTTCTTGGCAGCCTCCCATTGCCCCCCTCCATCTCTAGCTGTCTATTTTCTAAGGAGGTTTTTGTAAATGTAACCCCTGTAACATGTATTGGGAGTATCAACAGGTTCTGACAAGTGTTTAGAAACAGAAAACACAGCTGGCAGGGCTTGTATGAAATGCTTGGATCAGAACGCCTCAGTAATTCTGACATTATATCTCAGTTTATATTAAATCATCAAACTGTATACAGTCCAGGGGGACTCATACTTGTTAATGCCATTGTAAATAGCTGCTGTTTGATGTGTTCAACAGCAGACAGCCCTGAAACACAGGTGAATTATGGGGTAATACAAACAGCAGCTGCTGGATCAAATCAAACTCAAACAATTTTACAGGTACTGAGCTAAAAACTGTGTTAGTGTAGCTGAGCCTGATCCGAACATAATCTAACCACTAACAGATTGCACAGGACCTTTGTTTAGGAGACAACTCTATTGTCCAACATCTGAAGATACGTGCCAATAATCTTCTGTTTTCTTTCTATACAGCTAAAATATTTGCTCTGAAACAGAATCAAGTATTTAAATGTGTAGCTCAGATCCAATCAAACAAACAAAAAGCACATTCTCTTAGTTTGAAAGGAAGCTTTTTTTTCACAGCAGTTGATTGTATCAGCTGAACCCATGGGTGAAGCTGATAGAGACCATCTTGTGATTTGCACAATAAACACAATAACGAGAATCTGTCCTGTTACAGAGGTACAGCTCCCAGGCTTAATGACGTCTGAGAATCCCTTTCAGTAACATGATGAACAAAGCAGTTCCTTCAAAGCTTCTATCAGCTTACATACCATCAACACACTATGTCCAGTTCAAAATAACAACCACTGATTAGCATGGTTAGTGAGCTACAGAAAAAGCATATGTTGATAAATCAACTGAATGGAAGGAAAAAGGAATTTCCTCAATAGTTTAGTGTTGACAGTCCTGCAACAGGAGAAGGTCGTGGTTTGACCTGCACAACGGAGAGGTTTTACAAAAGCAGAGCTACCAAAAGGTTTGCGTTCCAAGATAGGATCATAAAGATTTTTCTTTATTTATAACTCTCAGACATAAAACACAAAAATTCAAATCAAACACAAAGCAGCTCCAAGCCTGTGGGAAAACACGTTATTTACAAGTGTTACTCTATGATTATTACTGTTTATAGTACTCATAATAAGATAAGTTGGACATTTTAAAAATACAGCTAAAACAGCCAGACTGAACTGAGTTTATAGCCAACAAATGCATCAAAGAAATCACACGAAAATGCAATTAAACATGTTTTTCTGGACTATCACAACTTATTATTGTTCTTATAACGCTTCAATTCTTACATGACAACACAACTCTGTCATTTTAAAACTAGTGAGTTTTATAAAAACACACAACAAGATTTAAAGTTGTAGCTATTGTTCTATTCCTGACAGTTTAATCTACAACATAAAAGAAAGTGATGGAGAGTTCTGCGCCTTTTCTCTCTTTATCTGCTGAGTTTTAGGCGATTATTCGACAATAACTCGGTTTAATTGCAGCCTGGAGCTGTTGCTTGTTGTATCCACTGGGACATTTGTCTTCATGCAAAGGTTTCAGCTCAAAGGAAACAAACAAGTTTTAGTTTTACATGATTTGTTTGCGTCCAACATGCAGTCTATGACCAAATATGGTCATGCGGGACATTTAAACGCACCTTACTGCGAATCTCTTAAAAATCTTTTTCTCAACTTTCACCGTCACTTTTTGGCAAGCAGCTGTGTGTTAAATTTCCTGCCGTCAGAAAAGAGGCATTCTTTTTACCTTCGACTTTGTCCTCACATCCATGCCTGCTGACATTTTTAGCAGATTATAATCCAGCAGCGATGCAAAAACAGCCAAATCCGAGAAGAAAGTTTTCTTCTTGTTTCTGCTTTCTGCTCTGGATACCTGCTCCTCTCCGCTAACTCCGACTCAGGTCTTTCCAAGACAAACCGACACAAAAAGGAAGAAAAAAAAAAAAACCTCTCCAGCTTCCCGTCTCCTTTCACACAGCCCGCTGCAGAGAGCGAAGGCAGGACTTGCTGCCATGACAACGGGTTGTTTGCCCCCCCCTCCCTCTGTCCTCTCAGCCTCCGTCTGTCCCTTGTCCATTGTCCTGCTGGACTGAGAGGAGTGAGGATGAATATTTAGGAGCTGATGGCGAACAGAGACAGAATAAAGAGGCTGAAATGTTTCACAGCTAACAGCAGTAGCTGACATTTACTGGAGGAGCTATACCTGAGAAGCTAACTGTTAGCTGAAGCTGAATATAGCTAAACACAGGCTAAATGCTAAAAGTAGCAAACTTCTAGCTAAATGCTAAAGGTAGAACTTGATAAACTAGCAAAATAGCAAAGAGTCCGAGGCCTTAAACTTTAAACTTCCACATAAAGTGAAGTTCTGAGGATTTCTGCTAAAAATGAGTATTTTTACATCATTAGAATGTAGTCCTGACAGTACTACTTCTTCCTCTACCAACGCTCTTGTACTTTTATTTTTGCAATCCACCTCACCGCAAAAGTCAGTTAAAAGATTTACTTTTGTTTTTTCTCACAATAAGACATCATGTCACAAAAAAGGGAGAAAAAAAAGAGTAACCTACATTTTACACGTGTCTATAAACTGGCAAATACAGTGTAAAAATAATAAAGTGATACAATGACTCAGCACATTTCTACCAATTTAGTAACACATTTGAAACCTAAAGCGTATTAAAACATTAACAGGTGTTGAATAATATTTAACTAGAGTCATTCAGTAAACATGTGCCGTTACGTTCCACTCCTGTTTGGAGGCATTGCCTTAAATTACTACTCTAATAGCCTATTCATCTTAACTCACAGTTAACTCACAGTAACCCACAGTGTACAAGTCTTCTGCTGGGACAATAAACCTTTCAAACTGCATCATGTTTTGTGTGAGTCTTTCCAGATTGTATTGACGTCATGATCTGAGTCTGGTTTGGTTTAGTCCTAAATTTGTGACATATTTCAGAATTTTCAGCCCTTTGTTTTATTTTTCATTAGCGTTAGAAACCACAGTCTGAACTCCGGCACGCTTGCTCTATGTTTTTTTTGTGGAGCTGACAGAATCCTCTTGCAGATTCCAGTTTTTCATTTTTCTCTTTAAATTTACCACCTACATTCTACAATATATTCAGATGTTCCTAAATCTGCTGAAATATTTGTCTCACCCACCACCTCATCATTTTTATACTATAGCCCTAATTACTGTATGACGATGGTCTTTTTCTGCAGCCTTTTTGGTTTCTATAAAATAAAATTAGAATTTTGGCTCTGGTGTTTGTCCTGTTTGCATCTAAAATTCACTAAATAAAGTCTTTTCCCTGAGAACTATGTCAGACTAAACTGTGAATGCTCATTTGTTTCCTAAAACTCTAAGTTTAAAAAACAAGAATATGAAAGCGCCACATGAATTTCAAACCTCTGTAGTATTTGACTCGGTGGTCAGTCTTTGACTCGGTGGTCAGTCTTTGACTCGGTGGTCAGTCTTTGACTTGGTGGTCCGGCGCCATTAAAGCATTTAGTTGGAAATGAGACGTGTCTGCAGTCCAGCCTGATTGGTTTAATGACAAGTTTTCTGTTATGAGCCAAAAAAAGTATAATAAATCCAGATTTTATGAGCATTTTTAATTTTTTCACTTTTCAGACAACTTACATTAATCTATAATCATTGTCAGATTATGGATATAAATGTCAAGTTTAGTTTTTGGATACTTTTGTTTATCTTATTTTTACGTATGTTCAAATGATTCAATGGATTTGAAACAGAAAATTGAATGTTTATCAATTTATTTTTTTGTTTGTTTTTT
>JAVKLF010000038.1:5550172-5561558 GCA_034783495.1 Millerichthys robustus
CACACACACACACACACACACACACACACACACACACACACACACACACACACACACACACACACACACACTTAAATTTACAGGAGGCATCTTGTCAGCGACAGAGAGAAGACAGAAATCAGCTGGAAGTATCTCCTTGCAGACGACCCACTGGAGAAGAAGACTTTTACGTTCGATTGGACGCACTGCACGAGAAATGTCCCTGTAGCTGATCTGAGCTTGTTTGGAGACAATAATGTAAGCTGTTTGGATCCACACAGAGCACATTCTGCTCTGTGTGGGAAACGCTGCTGTCAGGGTCATCAGTTTAATCTGTCACCACTTCAGCTAGACTTTCAACAATAACTTTGGGATTTTTGAGTTGTTCCGTGGCCAGCTTCAATTAATGCAAACACTCGCAGGGAAAAAAAGAAAATAGGTTTTGCAAAAGAATCACAACTTTTCTGCTCATTATTTGGGTAATGACAGAAAAATCTCAGTTTAAAGCTGTTTTTTCTTCTTTGAAAACCAAACGTTATATTACTCTAACAACGCTCATATTGTGTAACTGTTTCTAAAAATGCTCTGAATAGCTGGAGCTCCAGTCTTGCAACACGCTTTTGCACAAGGACATTTTTTTTTTATCTCTGCATGTCTCGTTCAAACCTCAGCAGCCACAACATCGGAACCACAAAATGACTCCAAAACCTTGAGGACAACTGCAGAGTGTCTATAAATCCTTTCACACAGGAATGCCTTACTTTTAGGGACAGAAAAAATGTTTCCATGATGTGAATCATTGTATTTTAAGGAGAATATTGTTTCAAATTCTGTTAGAACAAGGGTTGAGTATACAATATGCTCTGAAGTGATGTGTGTGAGTGTGTGTGTGTGTGTGGGGGGGGGGGGAATATGACCTTGTTGTGGCATGAAGTCAAAGCAAACATTCAGCTGAGAGCAAAAAGCCATTGATTACTGAATGGATCAGATTTAAAGCTTTTGGGCGCCCCCTGTAGGCGAATGAGTGCTGATGCAGCAGAAAAGTTGAAAACAAAAAGTCTTATAAAAAATATAAAATAAAACTGAGCAGAATCCAGTCAGAAAACACAAAAGTCAGAGATAAATCCACTCATGTTAGTTAATGCCAATACAAATTAATGCAAAAAGAGTTATATTCTTGCTTTGTGTCTTTACTGAAAATAATGATCCCTTCAGATATTTTCAAACAGAGTCTGAGTCCATAAAAGAATAAAACGTACCGTTTTCTGTGTTGTTTCGGTGTTTTGGGGGTCAGTGATCCATTGTTGGACTGAGCCTGGGTCGTTTTCTGTCGGTGCAGACTGAAAACTGAGTTTCTGAGGAAAACACTCAACTAAATCCAAATGAGTGAGGAGGAGGAGGAGGAGGAGGAAGAAAAAAGGGAAAAAAGTGGAGTGCACAGGAAATGATGACGCAGCTGTATGAAAATCACAGTTAAATGAAAAGAAGATGGTTGAAGTGATCACATCAGCAGCAGCTCCTCAGACTTTCTCTGGAGGAATTTCAGGTCGATAAAAACGTTTTAGGTGTGGATGGAACAGAAGTTATCTGAGCTGGATGTTTTATTCTTTGGAAGTTTCAGGGAAAATATTTTGGAAAACAATGTTGACCGAAAAAAGTCCAACTTAGTCACAAATGTCTGTTTTTCTAATCAGTAACATTTAATATTTATAAGTCAATTCAGAGTAAAAACAACATAAATACATTAGGACACCAAGTCACCTTTTTTTAACTCTTTAAGACCAAACTCCAAATCTTTATTTAGTTTTAATAACCTCCTGGATGTCTATAAAACTTGGATTATTGTTGAATTAAACACATACTTCTTGTGCATTTTGTTGCCTTATAAGCTGGACTTTTAATTTCATTAAGAAATAATTATTCCAAAATGTTCATGTTTCAAAACAGCAAAGTTAAATGGGGAAAACATTGTGTTAAATAATGACAGATTTTTTAAAACTGACATTAAAATAAGCTGAGGCAGTTATAATCAAGTCAGACAGGAGATCCAAGGAAAAAAAACAATTTTAATTTATGTCAGTTATTGTTCCCAAAGAAAGAAAAGTTAGGTACACATTCACAGCTCTCCCACTGTTTTTCAATCAACTTTCCACCCTGTACACAACTCAAGTATAAACCAAGCAAAAACATACTCCTCTGAGTAAAGATGCTGTCTGGTCAAGAATAATGACATCAATTACAAAACATCCAATTAATTACACATAAAGGAAAGAAATAAAGATCACACATCAGATCTGTGAGGCAGTTAAAGAGGATGGCATCAAAGGGTCAAAATCAGTAACAGCTATATCCCAAAAACTCTCCTTTTTATACAGTTAGTGGATCATCTTCTAAATATTAGAGTATTAATCGTTGACACCATTTATTAGACAGAAGGACATAATAGCTATTAAAATGTCATGCATTTTCAAAAAAACAAGGCTGAAAAACTCACATATTTCACACTTTTGCAGTAAGGGTGGTAATTTATATATTGTTTATTGTTCTGGAGTGAAAAATACTGATCTGGTGATCTAACAGCACAAACATTTCAACATTTGTTTCTGAAAGCCAGCTCAGCTGGAACAACTGAACTGTTTCAACAGATTAAACTATCTAGTTTTGTTGCTTTCAATCAGGTTGATTTCAGTATCTGTGCAAAAGTAAACAAATCATAGTCATTTATTTTGCTGCCTGCAGATAAAATAAGAGCTCTCAGTAACGTCTGTTCGACAGATTAATTTTGCCTAGAAAAACAAATCTAAATTAGGAAAAAGAAAGTAAGAAAAAGAAAAAACAATATAAACTTGGGACTTTGTCACAGTGAGTTTTTTTCTGTTTTGTTTTCTTGTTCCCTCCTCCCACACCCATAACTGAGAGAGCCTTTAACTGAGAACAACGTGGCGGTCAAACACAGACTTCCTCTGCTCCTGGACCTGCCTCCTCCAGCGCTGCTGAGCGTGCTCCACTTTGTTCAGCATGTTGGGTCGGGAGTGTGAACGAGACAGAACATTGTGAGCGTTGGCAAAAGGCTGCTGGTCCTAAACAAAACAAACATGAAACACACACGTGTTTGAAACAAATACTTGTCTCAGTTTTAGCTTTAAACAACTGGTGTCTGATTGTGAGTTAAGGTGTCATTAGTGGATGCAAACAGTTTTTTTTTTTCTGTCCTTCCACGTCCAATCAGTCTCACAGAACAAAAAAATCAGCTGACCCCAAACAGCCAAGTCTGAATCTCTATTTTTTTCAAAGCAATCCATTTACTCTTCAACGCTTCTGCTGGAAGTGTACATGCTAATGTAGTTACATTTTACCCAGAAAGGGGGATTTGATTACCATGTGATGCTCCAACAAAATGGTTACACATTAAGAGTTAGGACAAAGAGCTCAGTGTAATATCTTTGCTGAACACATGATTCCATTCTTCAGAGCGACACATACCCCAACATCATCTTCACTCTGAATAAGCTGCGAGTGTCCAAACAGACGCCTTTTCAACATGGGCTCCAGGAGAGTCAGATAAACCATGTAGAGCAGCAGCAGGCCCAAAATGGAGAGGTACATTATGATGGTAACCTAAGGATATGAAACAATGACTTGTGCGTGTCATGTTGTGTCTTCTTTGTCATAAAACAGTAAATATGACAATGTGAAATTAAGATTTTCCCTCTGTATACACACTGATACAACTTACAAATAATTATCTAACAGATTAATCAGTATTCTAATCACTGATCAGATTTTTCAACACAAACTCACCTTAATAGTCCCCGAGCTCCTCTCTTCATATTTACACTCACAGCGCAAACAGTAGGCCTCAACGTCTTTCCCGTCCACCGGCATTGGTTCAACCACATGGAGACAGTTACTGACAAAAACCAGTTAATGACATTTTAACATGAAAACATTGAGTTTGGATCAAAATGATGTAGTGATAATACCACACCAGTCTTTGAGAGACACATTTTGTTTGTAGATATGCCCCTCCACGTCTCTGTACGGCGGACAGATGCATTTACAGCGGATGTCTTCTGAATTCTGAAAAAAAATGTTAAAGAACTGTTTTCCCATCATTAAAATTTGTTGCTCTCTTTTGGTTAAAATCAAGAAATGCTCTTTATTAACTTGACATATGCTTTTATGGATGAAAATATAGATGTTGATGTAATGCTGTTTATAAGCAGTTGAGTAAATAAGATGAAAGTCACAACCTTCATTTTGATATCTCAGCTTTTTAAGACCTTTTTTAGGTAACATTCAATCAATTACACAGTACACTTCATAATACTGTGGCATAAAAACAACAAATTACAAATATTGTTGATTTACTTTAAATGCTTTTAGGGCTTCTAAATAAACAGCTATCTTTTAATATGTTTTGTGTCCTGTAGAAGAAACATTCAAAGTATTTTACAGTTTTATTCAACAACTCGAACTGTATTCATTTATAACTCCATGAGCACAACCAGTAAACACATTACTTGAAAATTAATAAACCTTTTAATTCAACAGCTAGTCAAACGTTTACGACCGAAACCCAGAGATGTTTTATTTCTCAAATATTTTTCTGGGATTAGCTCTCTCACTTCAGTTAGACCCCATCACAATTTTCCTGTTTATGGCTAACTAACCAGGCTAACGTTAGCTTTACCTTCGCTGAAACCTGGCTGAACAGCACGAAACATAAAAAACACACATCTCCGACAGAAAATAGAGAATTCATCTTTATGGTCCGTCGGAGCAAGCAGGATAAAATGTGTCCTGAGTACACCAAGCAATGACAACGAAACGCTAACAAGCGACTACGTTAGCTATTAAGCTAAATCAAAAATAATATAAACAGCTTCTCAGCTTCAGGCAGCTGACTCGGGTCCGCTTCCGCATTCGGTCACGTGACCAGGCTTGCCCACAGGGGCGGTGTCTATTCGACAATGTTACTTATTTTTTTAACAGAGGTGTCAAAAGATTTCACAGTCATTACTCATGTAATAGTAGTATAGATACTAGAGTTTAAAAGTATCAACTGAAGTCAAAGTGTAAAAGCACTGGCTTTAAAACTATTTTCAAGTATAAAAGTATTGTAAATAAAAGATGCCATTAAGGACAAAAGGCTGCACGACATGGTTTATAGAGCACAACCACACCTCCCACCAAAACCTTTTTACTAAGACCAACAACGTTATATTAAAATGTTCACGATGAAACGCGTGAGATGCACTAGAATTCCTGTTTCAGTCTCAGATATATCTCTGCCACATCATCCTCAGCTCCACCCGTCTGATACGTCCTGCTGCAGTGTGTCATACAGGTGTGATGGATCGTACAAACATGTAGCATGTCTAAAAGGTTTATATTTATACACAATATCCAAACACAATTATCCAGCAGGTACCGTATATTTGGATAGATTTGTGTTTTTTTTTAATGATGACAAGCTGGAATGAAAACAAGCCCAGGTGAAATAGAAATACTTTTTAAAGATTTTTTAAAATGTAAGGAGTAGAAGTAAAAAGTTGGCTGAAAAGGAATTACTCCGGTAAAGTATAAATAACCAAAGTTTGTACTCAAGTAAGGTAACGAAGTATTTGTACTTTGTTACTTGACACCTCTGGTGGGTTTTTTTTTTTTTCACAAAATGAGTTTTTTTGTGTGTGCATGTTTAAAATCATACATTTTAAATTAAAATTTGTACATCCAAAAAGCTCAAAAATTGAAAACGTCTAAACGTAAAATTACTGCAAAGTTCTAAGAAAAACTGAAGGACCTTCAGAAAGTTTAGAGGAATATTATCTGCTATTACTTATAATAAAAAAATAAGTACCGCACAATTTTTAATTGTATTGTGGGCCTCTGTATACCACACTGCAGTCAAAACACAATAAAGTTATTGTCATTCATTAAAAAGTGGATTATTGGCATGAAAACACTAAATATGTTGTTTGTCTTTATTTACAGCATAATAGATGTACAAAACCTTAAAAATATACATTAATGCATCATATAAAACAATTGCTCAGTTGGACTTTACAAGGTTCTTTTTAATGTTTTCTTTTTACATCAGTTAGTGTTTTGGGGTTCATCTTAGTAGTATTTTTAATAATACAACAGGTTTTGTTGTGTTGATACTGTCAGTATTTTACAAATGAATAAAAGTAGTAGTAGTATTTTTCCACGTTTTCCTGCTATACTGTTATACTTTAGCATTTCACCTAAAACTTTTTTACATCATATACAAGATAATCCCTAGAATAATTGCTTTGTGGTGGAACTACTGTTTAGTAGTGCTTGTGTTCCCATTAAAACATTTGTGCTCCATTTGTTCCTGACGTTCTGCAGAAATCCTCTCAAATATTCAACCCTAACAGATGCTAAAACTAGATGCACATTCTATATATACAGTATCAGTGACTTTCAGCATATCACCGTATTTATGTTCCATCATGTGTTCTTCATCAGCAAAAAGTCCCATGAAGTCAGCACGTGCACCATCGAGCAGAATTCAAATATGCAGATGTGCACTTTTGGATTTTAATCCTGATTTTAAAGTCTAAAAAAGTAAAAGGGCACAGAGTCATTAGAAAGACATTTCCAAACAAACTGAAGGTGTCCTGATTCCTGTTGAGGATGATGATGCAGGTCAGTACATTCAGTCCATTGTCCTCCTGCCTTAGTTGCCCACATTTCCCTCTCAGTCCGGGAGAATTCAGCTAACAACAAAATGTTCCTTAAAGGATCGCTGACACTAGTATCTTACTTCAGTGTGATTTGATAATTCCAGATCTTTGATGTTTTTAAGGGCGAAAGAATCTCAGGACTTTGTACCTCAGGAAGCGGATGAAAGATTTAGGAAACATTTCTTTTGATTCTTGTGGCGTGTAGTTGAAGAAGTTCTGTGGGTGAGCCAACACGTCGAACAGAGCCTTCATGAGCTTCTTGTCCTGAGAAGGAATCAGAAATGGGTTTATTTAATAAACTGATGATGAATATGAGCAGCAGTTTGTATTTCACAACACTACAGGGAAACCATTTAGTTTAGTTTTTGTTTGAAATATGTAACATTAAATAAGCCAAAGACAGACTTGCACAGTTATCTTGAATTATATTTTTTATGAGATTGTTGTTTTAGATAATATAATTCCATACATCTATAATGCTTCCTATTTACTTATACATGAGTAATCATGTTTAACTTGTAAAAAGAACAGCAGCACAGCATCCATACCTTCAGAATTTCTTGATGGTTCTCTGAAGCGTATAACCTCCCATCTCTTACTATGTCTTCAATCAACTCCTGGTAATCCTCTGAAACCAATAAAATCCACAAAAAGGTCCTTAGGGTCACAAATAATCCCATCTCTTATATATAGACTATAACACATATTGTTACACTGTTCAAAAATGATATGTTTGTAAATGATCTCTGACATTTTAGGACAGCAAAGCATCATAATCAAACATTTTAACTGTACTTTTCAAATCTCTTATTTCCTCACTGCAAACCAAAACACTGTTCTAAACTAATCAACCAGATAGTCGTAATAAATAAATACCGTAAGTAAACACGAGCAAAATCATTCAGAAAGGGTGGTTCGTAAAGTTTGGGACAAAGCTCAGTCCTGAAATGATCTCCGGAAATTAAATGAAAATTTTAATTAATTCCTGTATTTGTTCACTATAATTGTTACAAAATATAACATTAGTCAGAAATAAGGAATCTGATTTTGAGTTGCCATTATGCCATTATTTGTTTATTTCATTGTTTGTGTAGTTCAACCTGAACCTCTGAAGCTAAAAAGTTAGCCTTTGTTCTAAGATGTAGAGTAATAAACTGATGAGGAATTATTAGAGGATTTAATAATCAGTATAAAATATTAGAATGGAATAATCTAAACTGCTTTAATATAGTATTTATTTATTGTACCATCATATGTGACATATGGAACCTGGAAGCCCTTCCCGCTGTTTCCCTCGTTGGACTTGAACTGGATCCACAGTCTCTTGGAGCGGGAGGTGAAGGCGATGGGGCGCTCATAGGTCTGACACGTCTCGTAGGTTGTCACAGAGTTGGGCAGAGCTGTGGGATAAAGACATGAACATTCTGTGCATCAATTATGCTAGAAATCTGTTGTTCTTTGTGTAACGTCAAAACAATGACATTAATGTTGATTCTTGGTTAAATAGAATTCCAGCCTCTATGATGTAAAATTAAATTCATTCTGCTCAGCGTACAGTGACACTTTATGAGGTTTGCATTGTTGAAAATGCTGAGTTTACAAACTCAGTGGTGATATTATGCTGACAAACCCACAGTTACAACTCACAGCTTTTTCTCATTACTAAGTAGTCTCCACATTCATCCTCGATGGGCAGGTAGATTTCAGGCACAACAATGAGGATCCGACGTTTGGCCGGTGGATTTATGGTCCATGTGCACTCGATGTTAGCTGGATAGTTCCCGGGGTAGTTCGGGGACTCGATGTAGCCAGTGAACTCTCCCAGCTGTCCTCCACACTGTCGGTCTGTAAAGTCACACGGACATGTTGACAATTCCTATTTTTTACTCTTCAATCTGGAGGTTCACGGAATTGGACGTACTTTTGCACTGCATGATGCCGGTGGAGCCATCAAAGTCAGTGGTGGTATTTCCAGGACAGCCGACGCAATAGTTCTGTCCAAACTCGCCTTGAAACGTGCCCATGGGACAGCGAATACAGCGGTGCGTGCTGGAGTTGTAGTAATGACCCGGAGAACAGTGCACTGCAGAAGCAAAAACAAAGTACTGCTTCTAAGTTTACCGTATAACGACGAAACATTTCAACAAAGAACCCGTCCAACAGGACTTACTCAACTTTTTATTTTTTTGATAAAGTTGTTATCTAATATAATTCTCCAAGTATTCACTGTAATCTCAGCTGGTTAAAAAAAAGCTTCTGATGTGTTACGCTCTAAAAGATTTCAATTGAAACAACTGACAGATTTTCACTTCTGTAGTAAAACCCTGCAGGAGCTGCAGAGGGCAGCAGAGTTCCTGTCAACACAAATGGAGCTTTGGAGACTGTCTTCATATGTTTGGGGGCGTTAAAAATCCCAACAACCGCAGATGTTTCACTTTATTTAATAAGTTGGACAAGTTTTTATAAACCCTGCCTGCTCTAATAGATTCCCTCACAGCCACCCATTCCTGTTAAAAATAAACCAAACCAGAGTTAATGGCCAACAGTGATAGATAACTCTCGCACCTTTGGTCTCACACTCCTGAAAGGTGACAGCGCCGATGCGTTTAGTGACCAGGTTCCCTCCACATGGTAAACAGGAAATGCGGCCCACCTCTGGCTGGTAGGTTCCCAGCGTGCAGGGACGACAGGGGACAAACCCGTCGTGGGAGTAATGGCCGGGGTGACACTGACCTAAAAGGCACACAGATAAATGTTGGGCTAGCACAGACTGTGGACTGTTAAAGTATCAGAACTTCTGTTAAAGTTACAGCACTTTAAAAACCACAACATCATGTATTTAAAATGATCTCATATTTAAAAAAAAATACTAGAGTAGAAGGTGAAATATATATTGAAGAATTGCCATATTTCACTGGCTCCTCTGACCTGGACATATCCTGAGAGACTAACACAAAGTGGGCGTCAGAAGGAATCTGCTCTCCTTGTTTAGTCTGTCTCAGTAGATCGGATCTGGGTTTCAGCCACAAAGTGACTCTGATGGCGGCGCTCATAGTGGCTCCTTCAGATTTTCTTTTAGACTTTAGAAAAAGCCAGAAGGTGTTTGTTTGTACCCTGAATTCACCTGAGTTCAAGCTTCTTTGGGTTTACAAAAAAAACATCTGCCAAGGAGAGATCTTTATCACGGCAGAGCTTCCTGTAGGTCTCGGATTCACAAAACACTTAATCTGACTTTATCAGTTTTTTCTACATTTTGTTTGTTTTTTTTATGATGGGGAAACAAAACACTACTTCTCTTCTTTTTAGTGTGCTTAAACTATTACTTTCTGTCTAACTGAAAAAACATTTAACTGCAAAAGAAGAAAAAAGAGAAAAAAATTGAAAAAGTCAATTGTTTCAATTTTATTCTCTTTTTTTTCTCTTTTTCTCCCTGGTAGATTGAGATGCATCAGGATATTAAACTGCAACATTTCTTTTACTCAACTCCTTGCAGAGAGACTGTGAATAGAGACCATAACTGAATGATAAATATAGCAACAGAGGCAGAAAGTGGTTGGTGCTCAGCAAGGGTCGGACAGATCTGAATACTTAGTACTTACATGACAATATCAGTACTAACATTGATGTATCAGATCCTGTTAAGGTCGTTCAAACTGTTGACTTACAAATGTGTTGCTCTGTAGACAGTCTACGTTCTTGTCTCATGGTCGGCTCCACATACTGGATTCGGAGTACGACTTGTTTTGATTAGAATCAGGCAGTGTGGTATTGTCTGCAGGTCTATTGTTTGTTCATGCTTTAACAATGATTTGTTTTGAAGTTATTTGTCCTGAACGCAACCAGTTTAACGCTCGAAATGAAGCATGTTCCAGTTTTTGAATTGAAAACACTCCCCGGATGGTAAGCAAAATGTCTTCAACTAACAGAAAAGGAGTACACTTTTGTTTTTAAACTCTAAGCTCTAGCCATGAATCTACACCAACATATGTGCTGAGAGTAAGGACTTCAAAGAACCCAAATCGGTTTGTTGTTTGTTCTCCAACAGAAGAAAAATCAACAGAACATTTGGGGTTTACTAAATTAAGGGACCTATTTTTTTATTGTATTACCAGCATTAGCTGGGTTCCATAAACCTCATAAACAGAAACAAAAACCTTTCAGGGTCAATGGTGTCCATTATTACAAGGATCAATTATTAACACCAAACTTTAGCCATTTAAAGAACAATTTAAATTTATGCTTTCCACCTCAGAAATAAACAACATGTTTAAAGTAAGGCAACCAATAATATTCATAAATAATTTATTGACTAAAAGATTTACTACCTTATGTGTCTGATTAGTTTTCAAATTGATTTTGTTTGTTGAAAACAGATTCTTACCGCCACACTCTGACAAGTATCGTGCACCGACCACCCTGGACACGTCTCGTCCTTCAGGTGTTGGACAGACCTCACAGGAGATCTGTCCCTCCTTGTCCTGATATGTTCCAGCTGGACACGGCACGCACCGTCCCTGATGTCCATCGTAGTATGTCCCAAGGCTGCAGCTCACTAGTAGATAAAGGAAAGACAGCTGCTAAAACACTAAATAAGACTGTTAGGTCTGAACATGTTATTAATGTAATTAATCAGACAAAATCAGACACCCAGTGACCCTGAGAGGAAGGAAAAGATCATGGAGATATATATA
>JAVKLF010000038.1:5573156-5583759 GCA_034783495.1 Millerichthys robustus
CACACACACACACACACACACACACACACACACACACACACACACACTCTGACAGCTGATTCATATCTCTTTAAACTGCTGTTAGAAAAACAGCCCCCAATCCATCAAGATATACTTCATCCACATTCGATTCAGGACCGGTCCGATGCTAATCTACAGAACCAGCACAACATTTAAAATCTAAACATAAATCCAAGTTTCTTAACAAATTATTCAAAATAAGTAAGTTAAATTAATTTTTTGAACGTAAAAAGGTTTTAGAGTTTGTTTGTTTTTACCAAGTTTAAAGGTTTTAAACCCCACAGAACCACTTAGGGTTCTTTCTTTCCTTAAAGGGAAACTCGGGTCATTTTTAAAGTGCCGTTCCATCCAGTTGATAGTCATTACCAACAGTTTCTTCTCTTTCTCCAAATGTTACATGGGTTTGAAAGAAAGCTAAATAAGATCTAATTCAATCTCTACACTTTGATTGACACGTTTGGTGTCAATGTTAGGATCACACGCCTGCTCAACTGGATCCCCAAAGTTCATTTACAAACTGTAAATAAAGAACGGCTTTGTTTTCACCTTGGTTATTAAACCTGCAGTCCAAAACCTACAGCCCTCTACGTCAAAAATATCCGTCCATTCTCATCCATCCAAGACTGAAATGATCAAAATGAAAACATGACGAGGATGAAGGTGTGAATGTTCGACTTACCGACACACGACTTCCTGTCAGGTTGCAGAGTGTACCTGCTGTGACACCTGCATATGGGGCCGTTCTCCGTGTCCTCGCAGGTGTGCTGGCAGCCTCCGTTGCCATGGTTACAGGTCACTGCCAGACAAACAACACGCAAGACAAACAATCAGGGTGCAAAACGTCTCAGGAGGTGTGCTGCATCTCTTCGGCTTCGGTGCAGTGCACTTACGGATGCAGTCTCTCTGGTTCCTGGCCAGTTCGAACCCTGGACGGCACTCGCAGGCCACGCCCCCTTTGGGACTCTCCTTGCAGATGTGGGCGCAGCCGTGCTCCTTATTCATACAGTTGAGGCCCTCTGGGACAGAAAGAGGCGCACAATGAGTGTGTCCCGCAGCGACTGACCAGTCCAACACAAAGACACACACACTGTGAGATTAGTCCTCATCCTCAAGAAATAACACAAAAGGTTCTCACGCCTTACAAAAACATCCACCAGCCTCTTGTTTTAGCCAACTTTACGGAGGAGGAGGAGAATAGTATTTTGCAACAAGAACAGTTTGCCTGAAAAGAAAACACAAACTGCCCCATCCATCCACTTGATCCCGCTTTGAGAGGAGGTGCGGCTCCATTTATAAAGACGGGTCACAGCTGAGTGGTCAGGTCTGCAGGATTTACAAAGGCTGTCAGGACCCAATGGAGTGGAAAGGACTTGCATTTAAGTTGACTCCAGTCAAGATGAACAAACAAAAGCACTTCAGACTAATCTGTGACACACACCGCATAGAGCCGAGTCTCGCAGTTATTAACTTATTCTGTCCTTCAGGACTCAGAGAGCGTTTTCCCACAGCGGGACGAAGCTGAGCCAGCACCGTCAAAAACCGCATCTGTGGGTAAATGAACCTAAAGATTTCAGGAGCAATTCTGAAAAGCACCAATGCAGCTCAGGTCCAAAACACCTGAAGAAGTTTGTAACAAGAAAACAACGTGCTTACATTTATGTTTTGAGTGAAAAGAAAAGAGTACCAACATCCAAAGAAAGCTTAAGGCTGCTGCCACGGGCTCATTAGGATCACCATGGAAACCACACACCTGTGTGTCTCACTCCCTGGGGTTAGTGAAAGGCGCAGAAAAACAAGGAGTCGCTGTGCAAACAATCTGCTACATTTGAAACCGTTCTGAAGTATTGGGGGCAGATTGTCCTGATGGCACATGTACACATGAAGCTTTATGTTTCTCTGGGTTTTATATGAAATGTTAAATAATCCAGTTTTGACCGGGAGATTTGGAGCTAAAATAGAATTAAAGTCTACGACAGCTGGGGGGAGTGCTCTCTATATTCTTAGGGGAACTGAGGGAAAAGTGTAATTCATGTAGCAGTGAGAGAGCCCCAAAACTGCACAAGAAGATTTAGGACTAAACGGTTTAAACATTTAAATCAACTTTTAGCTGCCTCGGTGCTCATGAATGAATTCATCTTTTCACAAGACAGAGCGGTTCAGAGACATAAAGATCCAGAAGCACACAGTGGAAGTGGACTCACCCACGGAGCGGTGGATGCACGTGTGCTGGTTGTCGCTCAGGAAGAAGCCCTCGTTGCAGCGGCACTCGTAGCTGCCCACGGTGTTGACACAAGTGTGTTGGCACCCACCGTTGTTGAAGCCGCACTCATCCACATCTGCACGACAGCGGGACGATTGCATTTCTAAACACTTTACAGAAAACTCTGGGAAAGCATTTATTTTCTTTGTCTTTCTTTGAAATCACAAACAAAGGTTTCACCCGTATAAATGGAACACAGCTGTTTTGCTCCGAGTTATAAACACTGTGGATGGAGATAATGTTTTTTAGATGAGTCTCCCAACATCGCCCACACTAACATTCATCTTTTAGGATCAGATGGGAGGATCTCACTCACTGATTGTTGTTCTCTTTTGGCGTTAAAGTTAAACTTACCCAGGCAGTTGTGCCCGTCGTGAGCCAAGTGGAATCCATCGTAACAAGTGCAGCGATAATTCCCAGGAATATTGTTGCACTCGTGTACACACCCACCGTTGTACTTCATGCCACATTCATCAACATCTGAGGAGTAAACAGCACGAGGATAAAGAAGGGTTAGTCACTAAGAAAACAGGAATCGGACAAATGTGTTGACAGAGCCTAACTTTAGAGACTGAAAAACAAAAATACATGATCAAATGCTGACTCAGCATTCACACTATTGTTTTAACGTCTCTTCAGTATGTTTTGTTTAGTCTTACTACTTCAATATAATTTCTACTATTAAATTCAGGAAAATAAAACTATGACTTTGGTATTTTGTATTAAATCTCTTGAAAATTCTGTTTCTTTATATTTTTTCTTTATTGTAATAAAGCTGGATTTAGTGTGTTCTTAAAAAACTATTTCAGTGCACTTGTTTTAGTTTTCAGTTGTGTTTTGTTGGTTTTGGTATTTTCAGTTTTATCTTTAGTTGTTCTTTGTTCTACTAGTGTTGACTGCTGTTTTGTGGTTTTTAGATTCTCTTTTACTCATTTTAGCTTTGACCTAATATTTGTCTATCTTTAGGTTTTGTTTGGATGTTTTTAAGTGAAAAGCTCAGTTTCAGCAACATTTTTAGTATTCAAAGTATTAAAAGTTAATTTACAATTTCTTAACAAAGAGTCTGTCCTTCTACCAATATTTTGAAGCGGTTTGGTTAAACAGTTTTTTCTTTCAAACGAGGTTTTTTACTTGGGTTTTGGCTGCTTTTTCTGAGTCATAAGATGTTTTTAAAAAGAAGGAAAGTGGACAGGTCTTCAAAATTATGACGTGTAGCAGCTGAACAACATCTGAAAGTTGTGTTTTAATGAAATATGAAGAAAGACCCATGAGGTGCATCATTCTTTAACTGATCTTTTACAAATTTTCAGCTAATTGTTTTTTAGGTATCACTTTGTTCAGGCTGAAATACAAAGTTTTTAGTCAAAGATTCAATTAAAGTGGAACAAAATCGATCTTTGTGCTGGTTTCAAAGTACCTTTAAAAGACAAATGCTACAAACTCTGGTTTCTCTTCTTGCATTTAGGAGCCTTTTAATGCTTGAATAAGTCAGAGCTGTGGGATAAACTAACAACGAAAATAAACTCAACTTTTTTCTGAAATGCTAAACAATTGAAGTGAAAATGAGTTGGAAAAACAATCAAAAGCCAATCTCTGCTCCAGATCATAGAAAAATAAAGAACAGTTGGAGGCTGAACAATAAAGACATGATGTCAAGACTAATTTCTGTCCAACAAGTTGGGCATATGTCCCAATCAGTTTGTGTTTCAGCTCATACTCAGTTAGGAAGCAGGTGTTACCTTCGCAGTGGTTTCCATCTCCTTTAAAGCCTGCTTTGCACGTGCACTTGTAGGAGCTTTGGGTAGTCTGACAAATAGCATCAATGTGACAGCCATCACTTCCCTCTGTGCATGGATCTGCTAAAATCCACATCTGAGTTACTTACTTTCACCAAGGCTTACTGAAAAAAGGCTTTTTGTTAGATTGTTCTAAAGCAACAAACCACAGAAACTGTTTGTCTAATACCAGCCTATAGTTATATCTTATATTTATAGTTTGTATTTACAAATCTAAATGAAAAACGGGTAAAACTGTTTCAAATAAACATTCTCCAAACAAAACACCAACACATGTAGACAGTCCCACCTCGAATCTCTGGAAGCGCAACGCTTTGGCGACTATTTAACAAGAGCAAAAACAAAGAAAACTTCCTCGCAGCCCAAACAGCTCCCATGGTGAAAGGATCCAGTTTTGGAGCTCTTCTCAAAAGGACGCGAACGCACTGAAGTCGTGACGGAGCGTCCGCCTCATTTTCATTCGCTCCTGTCAATCTGGCCCACCGCGGAGCAGCGACTGGGTGACTGGGAGAATGGGGGCGTGCGCGCGCGCGTGCACACGAGAGCGGGAGGAAAAATGCATCGAAAGCGTCAAGGTACAGAAATCTGATAACCGGAAATAATGGGGTCGTGGTTGAAACCAAACTGTTGCCCAAATGGCTTTTATTTTGAAATACAACTCCGGAAGTGTTTGTTGTTCGAGGATAGTTATACAAAGTCTGAACAAAGAGCTACATTTCTCTCTGCATGTTTTTTCTTCAATATTTGGCGTCTTTTAGGTTGAACATTAAACACGTTACTTATATCAACCTAGCTACGAGCTAGTTCTCGCAGAGTAGCATCAACAGTTTGGTTACTAGGCAACGCAGGCTGGAGTTGTGCTTTTTTTCTCTTAAATAAAGTACGCCCTCTCCAGGAAACGAGAGGGGCTTGCAGTTGTAATTTAATTTATTCAGTCATTTTCTTCTCATTCAAAACCAGTACAACTCTTACACTGTGCTGCAATCATGTGAAAGAAAAAACTAATCTGATGTAGGTAAAACATAAAGGTAAGCATGTAGGTAAAAAACTTACAAAACAGGATGTGGAAAACCATCAGAGCCAAAAACACCCGACTTTTCACAGATGTCCAGTTTTCAGAAGTAAATAACAAAAAATCCGGCTTTTATATGGAAAGCTTGTGGTGACACATACTTTTATTGCAACTTTAATGCAAAAACAACATATATGTGCTGTTTACATGTTGTCAATACCTTCATTTAAGGCATATTTAATGTGTACAAAACATGTAAACATGTTAACCTGTTAAGAGTCCAAACAACATAAATTTGATGTGTTTATAAAGTGCCAAAGACGTAACATCTCAAAATAATGATGTAGCATCTAATGATAACGTATCTTAAAAATATGTCTTTGCATCTCATATTGATGCTAAGTCATAATTTTGAGATAATAAATCATAATAATGGATTACTAAGTCCATAGTTTTTAAAAACTATACTACACTAATATACAATACTGATATCACAATTATGATAAAGTATTTTATAAATATGGTTTAACAAACCCTTAATTATTAAATACTAATTTAGACTTTACAAACACCATTTTTATTTACCATCTTAAAATTTATGATGTACACAATAATATAATTATTACTTATTTGCAGAACATTGTACTTCAGTAAATTGATTAAGCAATTTTGGTACAACATTGGGCAAATACAAAAACACTTAGTCTTTCATCTATCCGTCCAGTTTCTGTCTAATCAGATCTACATTAATTGCACTGTATTTGTTGGTTAGAAGATTTATTCTTCTTTGCTTTTGCCCACCATCTGCTGGAATAAAGAAGCACATTTTTTTCCTTTCAATGTTTATTATACAGATCTAATTTGTGGTACAGTATACAAAAGCATACAAACATACACGTTCAAAGGAAGTGCACAAAATAAAAAATGAACTTTCTGAAACACTAATTACCTCAAAAATTTAGTTTAAAAAGTTGCGTAATAAATAAATATAAATTACAAATGAATCACAATGGAAAGGTCAGGTAATTCAATAAAGCACACCTTGCATCCCAAAGTGTACCTCGCAAAAAAATAATATGGCAACCCCCTAAGGATACTAAAACAGCTTATTTTCCAGCTAAAAAAGAAGCAGCACATCCTTTTTAACAAAAATCATTAAAAAAAAAAAACTTAAGCATTCATCTACCCTGCCGCAAAACAGTTTACATATATTAAGCAACTTTACAGAACAATGCCTATCAACTTATTCAGTTTGGTTGCAAAATGTAAAAAAATAATAATTTGTCACCACAGTGACAGTTCACACCATGACAATAACTGTGCAATAAGAGCATTATTTTAACATGGCATATAGAACATTTTGAGATAATGACTTGATGATAATGTAACAATTATTGCTGAAATAAAAATGCTTTTTACAAGCCAATTTGGTTAAAAAAGCTCCACCGCCATCTTCAAAGAGAAAGTGATGGAAAGCCCCACAGCAATCCTCACATTCAAAATGTCTGCATAGTTTGAACTTTTGACAATTGCTTTTTTGGACAAACACATTCTTTTGAGAGCATTAAAATATGAGAGAATGGTTTAAAACAGAAGTCAGATGTCCAGCTTCTTCAGGCACGACTGCACGGAGCACAAAAGCTGCAGCAGCACAATCTTTAAGGGAAATATGCCTGAGAAAAAGAAACGTGGTGAAACTGGCTTGGCGTAATGTTTTCCCGCACCTTTCTCGTGTAGTGGTTTGCAGTTTGTCATTTTCAAAACCGTTTGGAATATACCATGAGCCAAAATGCTGTATTTACAGAAAAAACCGTTTGCTTTAAAACACAGAACGTTATTTTAGCTGAGACTTTACAAAAAGATATAAATAAAACTAAAATCACTTGTTTTTCCACTGAGCAGGAGGGTGTCCTGCACGCACACGCTAACCACATGTCAGTGCGCACAAACTGCTGAACACATTTAAAACAAGAAGGGTTTCAAACTTGTGGCATGCTAAAGCTGTGAATATGTCCACGGGATAACGGGTCTCATCTACCGTACATACAAATTAGAACAATTACATTTACAGAAGTTACACTTGCTAATTATCCCTGGTGTTACTAATAGCCATTTGTATACTTAAAAAAAAAGAAACGTATAAAAAAGATCACATAAAAAACAAAAAAGCTGGTATTGGAAAATGCTGGTGTCTTTCATACAGTTTCATAAAACTGAGCCGTTCTGATATGCAAAATAAGACGTTTACAAAAAGTAATCATTTAATATAAAAAAAGAATTCAGAACAAAAGAAATTAACTTTAAACAACATTTGTGTCCGTAATCCTATAAATAACACTAATGCCCCGTAGTATTTTTTTTTCTCTTTTCTTCTTTTTATAAAACAAATAACTCAACTCTATACAAAAGTTTTAAAATACCCATATAAAAAAAGAATAGACATGAAGTGATCTAAAAGGGAGAACAGAAATGAGGTCTGCCACTGGAGACAAATCCAGGTGGATGCCACGAATAATCCCACAGAGGGAATTCAACAAAAGCATTCACCAGCATTTGTGTCTTCAGGTAGCTGTGGGGGAATCGGGGACACCTGTGTGGCCGTCAGAGTTTTCTGTTTTTTCGAGCTGCAGCAAGGCTTGAAGAGCCGAGGATCAATAATCACCTCTCCAAAGCGACCTTTGTAGACAATCCCACAACAAACCTTTTGCCTACAAAAGGAAGAGAAAACAAATAAATAATCATATAAATTTAAAAGAGACAATTTGTTCTGTCAAGTCCAAATGTATCCCTTGCCTTTTCCAGTAGGAACGGTCCAAAAAAGAGAAGATGGACGGAGTGGAGCGTCTCTGTTTGGACTCCACGTCTGACCCGTCGTCCGACTGGTTGCTGTAACTGGGAGACTGAGCAGGAGATATGCTGGAGGTTGTGCTGTGGGCGTCGGAATCTGCTTCAAACAAGAAAAACATTCATTTCCTTTTCAAATCGGACCCAATCAGATCCAAAGCAGCGAACGTATGACTAATTAACAATTACCAACTAAGTTTAATACTTGTGCACAAAAGGTTTTGGTTTGAATTAACTGCTTAAACATTTAAAAAAAAACAAAACACTTCAGTCTTCAATAATAAAATGTAGTTTAACTGCAATAAACTAATTTAACCTTTACACTGACATTATTATTGTAATAACTTAATATCATATGACAAGATCGCAATCCAGGACTAGTCTAACCCAGAACTAGTCTAACCCAGGACTACTGCAGGCGTCACAAACATCCAGACAAGAAATTACTTTCCATCGTTTACACTTTAAATAAAATGTTCAGCAATTCTTCTAAACAAAACAAAAATATCTCTGAAAAATTCACCCTCTTACTGGAATACGTTTGTAGAACAGCTTACTTTGTCTCTTGAACTTGTGAAGCTTCTTCAGCTTGCTCTTCTTCTTCCCGTCGCTGTTTTTCACCTTCTTGGGTTTCGTCACCTTAAAACCCGGCCCGGCCCTGGCGTCCACCACCTGAGCGGGCACATCATGCCAGAGGGCCAATTATGCACCGGGCACACAACACGACACGCTGTTATTTGGGCGTGCTGACAGCAGATGTGGCTTACATGATTCCAGTTCTTCTTGGAGCCGTGGGGCAGCTTCTTCCACCTCTTCACCAGCAACACACACGCGTTGCAAATGTCTCCCACGCGATCTTCAGAGAGTCTTAACAAATCAGTGCAAACTACAAGTTTACCTTTGACACCTTGATGCGAAAACTGTGAACTAATTCTCACACACAAGACAAGATTTTACACACTCAGCTATAGTAGCAGGAATTAAAATAGGCTTCTTTTTATTTCTAATTACCCAAAACACAGCCTGAATGTCTCCTCATATCGACTGCTGTCTGTGAAGCGGGAACTGGAGGACTTGGTCTTGCAGATGCAACAGCCATCGTTACTCCGGTAGATCTTCGACTTATGGAAGCCAAACATGTTCTTCTTTTCTGGTTGACGTCAGGGGAAAAAAATCTGAAAATAATTTTTAAAAAATGAACACGTTTTGATAACCCGTCCAGTGAGCATTTAATTTCTGTCTGCAGAGAGTTGTGATTCCTGCGTGTCGGGAGGGGGGCGGTCCCCACAGAACCCTTTTAACCTTCAATTAAAACAAATATCATAAGCACACAGATATAAAGTCTCCAGTTATTCAAGCATGGCAGCAGTGACACTTGGTGGTATTTTGGAATAGCGTGGTTAGGTTACGTACATGAATAAAAACAACTTTAGGTTTGTGTGTGCAGGACGATCACACGAACACTGGTTATACTATCGCTGTTTCTGTAGACTTTATAAAGACAAATTTACTATCCGGAGAACCTGTTTGTGCAGAAACATTCAGAGGTGTTTGCTAACAGACGTGGATAGGCGCGGATCTGTACGGAGGTGAAGGTCCGAAACAAAAAGCGGGCAGCTGCACTTTCTGAAGTCAAGAAACAAAAAGCTACCGAGCAATTCATGGAATCAACACCGTCTAAAAAAAACATCTAACACAACTGTGAGCCAGACACATTTCCTGCAAGTTGTTTGCGTTATGATACAATACGTAGTAGAAACCCCTTGTTCCCCTTTAAATTTAAACTTTTGCTCGCGAGTGCGCCAAATATGGCTCATTGTTGTTAGCTGTTAGCGTGAATGCTAGCACCACCACGCCACGCTCTCGTTCACTTCCACGTTATTCCATTGTCGACACGGTAAGTCTGCACGTTTTGCTCGCAACAGCAAAATAAAAACAAAAAACAGACACGTCAAGTTACGGATGCGTCGGGTTATAAAAAGTGTCGCCACAAGTGACAAGTCTACAAAAAACGATAAACGTATTTTGTGTAGAAATGATATAACATTGCACTTACTGAACAAAAACTTTGAATCTTCGCCGTCTTCTTTTCACACAGTGCGCATGCTCATACTACTGCTGATGCATACAGCTGGTCATTAAAATACATTTTGCATGAAAAGCTGGAATGGAAGCGTACAATGACCATATAAGGAGTGCAGCCGTTGGGTTTGAACCTGGAGCCAACCAATCAGGGCCGTCCTCGCGTACTTCTTCACAGGACATGAATGATGGGAGGCGTAGTAGAGAACGAGCGGGAAAGCGCGGAGAAGTCAGTCGTTGACTATTCACTTGAGAACTCCAAATCCCATAAGCCACTTCGATCAAAGCCTTTAAAGAAAAACAGCTACATGATATGGCGCGAACGAGTTTGTTTACATTTCCACAGCCAAGAAAACACATAAAAATATAAACCAACTAAAATGTCACACCTTTGTATTAAACCACGGAAACACCATATCATGTTTCAATACTTTGTAAATTACAATAATTTTACGTTTTATATTGCATTTGTACGAAAAACAGCCATGATGTCATTCTTCTTTCTAAATTCTGACAATTTTGTTTAATAAAAAGTCAAAAATAAATAAATACATAACAAATTAATTCAAAGAAAATAATATATATATA
>JAVKLF010000038.1:5583808-5595931 GCA_034783495.1 Millerichthys robustus
TATATAGATCTTATGTTTTGTCAGCAAAACATAAGATGATGAACCCATAGACAAACTCTCAAGTAAGTCCACTGTAATGCATTACAGATCCTTTATTCTTAATATATTTTACACTGTACACTGTTGCTCACTTAGTAAACACTAAATTACACACCTATATTGATAAATGTACAACTGTATTGGAAAAGAAAAATAGATATCTCCCAAGATGCTTGTGTGGGTCATACACAAATGGGTACAACACAGTCATTCCAGATGTTATTGGCACGGAAAAGAGGTCCATCACATATCAAATATCCTTTTTTCCACAGCAAAGTTCTGAGAAAAGCCCAGTAATTTCTCACTTTTCTCTTGTGGATATTGCATAGCAAGAAACCATGATGACAAAATTAGAAGATATGGGGGGAAAAGCAGTCCTTGTAGCTCCTCACACGATAATCAGGAGATCAGAATTCAACACGTCTACTCAAGATCATCACATTGTTTTCAGTTCAAAGAACAAAGTACATGTAGTGTAAGGGCTGCAGAAATAGTACGAGGGAAAAGCTGGTTGGAGGTATTTACACTCAAGGCTGAATTTGTGATCCATTTTTCAAAGAAAGCTGGGTCAAGCATCTTTTGGAGCACTTGTGTGTGAAATACAAGTCTGTATTTTCCTGAATCCAACTCTCTGTCACTGAGTGCAGGCTTGAGTCACACAGTCCTAATACGCAAGAACCATTTTTTCTGCTGAAAGTATTCCATGTAAAACATTTGCATACATGTATGTTTTCCAGGGAAAAGGCCCAAACTTTAACAGCCTTTTTACTTTCACTTGGACAATTCGGCTCCTTTTCTACAAGCTCCCCTGTCATACACATACTTATGAAGCATACTTCTACATTGTTTGCTTTTTAAGCTCCGCGTTATGACGTTGAAATTGAAGTTAACAGAGCAAGCAACTTCTCCAATTTAACAAAATAATACTGTTTTATCTGAAAATATATTACCAGTTTTAATCCTCGCTTTCCCTTAAATATAACCGTTGTCATCAGTTCATGACAACAATGAAAATATTTAGCTTTAAGTAAAACATTGTAGCACAAGATCATCATCAGTAATGTGAAAACCATGGTTCATAATAGAAAACCTACTCTCCACATCTAATGGCATTATCAAGGATAAAAATAACAAATCTTCAAAGGCTCATTGCACTTTTTCTTATATGGCAAAAATGACAGTAGCTTCATATCAGCCAGGAAAATGTTTTTTGTTCAAGTCTGTTCCTGCATATAAAAGATTCAGTTATTCTTTTTAGTGGTCCTCAGTGATCTTCCCGTTTAGGTATGACTGGTGGAAAGAGGTTTGGTTTTAGATACCAACACCTTTGATGAGCGACGCCTCCAGTGTGATGTTAAACTCCTGCAGAGTCTGTAGTACTCTTATCAGAGAGTTTACCAGTGAGCGGTCCTTAATCAGTGCAGTGTCCTCATACATCTGAGAGGTGATTGGACAATCTGCAAGCAGAGCAATCCAGTGATGCAGCAGATGGTCCCTAACAAAGGAAAACAGGCAGATCATAGAGTCAATAAAGCAGGTTCACATTACAGCATGTGCCTTTTTACTCCCAATGTAAATGGCGGTTTTTGCTATAGAACATGTCAAACACGCTCACTGAATTTGTTTTTCTTTAAAAAATAAACCAACTGTAAGCAGTGTTCAATACGTCTGAACAAGAGGATGAGCCGCGAGCTGCCTGTTTGCGTACCTCGCACCCAGACAGACGAGCACCTGGAACTTCCCATCTTTGCCGATATTTCTGGACGTGTTGTTAATGGCCCGCATGAAGCGGCAAAAGTGGCGCACTCTGGTTTGCCAGTTTTCATCTGGAGCCACCTCCCGCTGCTCAGCACTTTCAAAGTAAATTTGTGCCTTTTCTGTTATTGGAGAAAATGATCAAAAACATCATTTTATTTTCACACAATGAATTATTAAACTATTTCCAATATTCACACCAGCTGTGAGAGGCGTTGCCTAATGTTTGTATTATTTCACAAAGGTCTTGAAAACAGGGCTGCCTCATACACAGTCTCGTATTTTTATTTTTGCAACTCAGGGGCCCACACAGACCCCTCAAGTCTGCAGTTTGCTGATTAGTGAGAGTTGACTTCTTTACCCAAAAAGTCCCAAATGAAGACGTTCTTAAAAAGTCGAGGAGATTTAAAACCATGTTGGAAAACTTGCTCCAGAGCCCAGACGAGGCCGAACTCCCCACACAGGAGAAGGGTCAGACTGCCTCGCTGTGGACAGAAAAAAAGCACAGCGTTAGGTTGGATTTTAAATGAAAAGATTCTGATTAATGTTGTTGTTTGATTTCATTTCATCTTCATAGATGTTCAGATTCAACAACCTCACCAAAATACTAAACCAGCTTAGTTTTCTTAATGGTCAAAAATTAAGAGAGAAATTATTTCAACAAAATTTTTAATTGTGGTAAATTAATCTTACTTTTGGAATTGGTACAGTTTGATATTAAAATTAAAAAAGACTATAAAATTGATTATATACTTTGTATATCTATTTAACAGACAGTCAAGCACATCAAAACATTAATTGTACTTTGAATTAATATGCAGTTTGTATTTTAACAGCCTCCCTTCCTTGTTCAGTCTCTTATGGAGGTGGAACCAAAATGAAGGGGATTTCCCCATAAATTCCTTTATTAACAGTGACTCGCTCCTAAACCCTGTTATCAAGCTACAATACACTCCAATCATCCTCAAAGATCATCTCCTTTTAATTAAATATATCACTCCACCCTCCTGACTATGCAGTAACCCTGTATTTATATGGATCTTATGTTATGAGTCAAAAAGAATGCTGGAAAAGCAGTTTTCTAAAACCAATCTCGGTTTTCTTCAATATGTTTCCTCAGTAACTGAGGATCTTGGGAGGAGGGGAATCATTTGTGATAAATAATAGAAGTACGTGTTTAGACCTGTCTAGACGGCGAGTTTCTCACCTCCTTCTCTGGTTTGTGGAAGTGCTTCACAATCCCATTGATGGCCTCTCCCACTCCCTCCTGAATCTGTCCTGTGTTTAACTCTGATGGTGGAGATAAAAAAGATAAACACAGGTGCACTAAAGAAATTCTGACTCAAACATTCAGACACATTTTATCTGCTTGCTACGGTTTCATAGATTGTGCATTTTCCCCAGTTAAACTAGTGCACATCGACACAACAACACAACAACAACACAAATGTGGGAAACATGATGTTAAGATGGAAGCTAAATGAAAACTACAGGAGAAAAATTCTATAATGTTCTCTTGAAGAATGATCATATGTTAGTTATGGTTATGCAGATGAGTAACTTGCTTGGTTTGCTGCTTGGTGAGATGGTAACAAATCTCCTCATCATCCCTGGAGACTGCTGCATGGGTGGTGTACGACACATCCTCTCGTCATTCTCAGAGCTGGGGACGATCAGCTCTCCCACCAGTATTCTTTCCAAACTGCCATCATCCACTCCCTTCCCCAACCATCGTCCACACGGAAACCTAACGCCAAGAACAAGGAGCTGATCGTTAGAGAAAAACACTTTTCCGCAGCACAACACTCTGGATTTTCCTTGTGAGTGTGGCTTACTTGTAAGTGTGCCCCGTGATCTCGTTGCGGACCATCACACACTCCACGAGCCACTTCGCATAGAGACCCGAGTTATCGTGACCCATCTGCACCGTGGTAAGCTTGCCCAGGTTCTGGCACTGCAATAGAAGAAATCATGTTGAGGTCAGACACCAGAAAACGGTGCTCAAAACAAAGGACAGTTTTGGGTTTTACAGAATTCAGTAAAACTGTCTTTTAAAAGAGAATTAAAACAAACCTCAAAAGTGATCTCTAGTGTGTTTCTGGGCACCTGCAGGACTCCAGTTTCTGACAGCTCACCAGAAACACACACCCAGGGGTTGGCCGTGAACATGGAGCCACCCAGCTTCTTACTGGAAACGATAACGACGTGATAGGGAATCACTGGAAGACATGGGGAGTGGGGGGCGGGGATGGGGTTATTCAGGGAAGACAAATCAGTAACATCCTGTCTGTCTGTCTGTCGTAACTTCTGACTCACTGATGGTTGTGAAAACGTTGGTGAAACAGAAGTAATCCACAGCATTAAAAGACAGGAGGTGGTAGAGGAACTGCTCCTTCTCGTCGTCACAACGCAGGAAGGCGTAGCGCTTGTATAGTTTTCTGAGAGGAAGGAAAAGCTTGTTAGAGTCGTAAATAATCCTCCACAAAGTTACACTATAGTGTCGGACAGAAATCTTCCTACGCCAGTTTGTCACTCAGGTATGAATTATGAAAAGGGCTGTAAATAATACATGCAGTCTGGACGACAGTTTCAGAGGAGGCGATGTTTTATAGATGACCAGATCTCACAACACAACACGATCTCTTTCACATGAGACAGACATTCTTACAGAAGCTGAGAAAGAGCGTCATGATAAGTACAAAGAGGCTGGAAGAGACACCGTGAGCTCTCAATGTTAGTGAGCTGGTTTCACACGGTCATGGCTACAGAAGTGTCAGCAGAAAGAAGAACTGAAGCTGTGGTAAGGTCTTGTTTTGCTCACTTTGTAAGCTCGTGCTCTGACAGCAGTTGCTTCAGGTGTCTGGAAAGCAGCTTCTTCTCCATGGAGAGGCGAACCCAGGCTCTCGCCTTGCCCACGTCCGTCTTTATCTCACTAATATTCTGAATGTGTCTGCCAAATAAAAAAGATAAGTCAGTGAAGAGAATGCATAACTGTACTATAACCCTGTACTATATTTACTATTGGTTAATGAAAAGTAGCATCACTGTAAAAATAATTTACTGAATACATTTTAGTGAATACACAGGCTGTAGGATTACAGATTTGTTTTGTTTTCCTTTCATAAAATGTCACAAAACAGTGATAAATGCAGGTTTCAGACTATAAGGTGATTTGTATAGTTTAACTAGCAGCTCAAACCAAAACAATATATTATTCACCCAATATATACAACTGCAAAAAGGACATATTTGCAATTTGTTGTTAACAAATTATTTTTAAAATACTTTTATTACTGTTGGCAGACAACAAAACTGAGTTTGTATAAATCTATTATTTTAAGCACTAATCATTCAGATTTAAGGCCAACAAAAAAGAAACCTCACATCACTGCTCAACCAGACAGTTTGTTTCTGAGCAGTAGACTCTGTTAATGTGAACTCGTCCTGTGCCATTGCTCCGAGCCACTATCATGTCTCTAATGTCCAGACACATTTTCTTCCACTTCACCTGTGCCGTACCTCCTCCCGCTTCCATCCCCCCACTCTGTCTCCACCCTCACTCACACCAACTAACCCAGATTTCTCTGCTTGTTATCTCCTGGCGACAGAGGAAAACATCTGACTTGTGAGACTCTAACAAATGCAACACAATCATGAGTCACTGCTAGCTGTAAAATGTCAGAAAATAATATTGTAGTATCTGTTTATTTACAGACTAATATTTATTATTTTACTTTAGTAAGGAACAATGCTGGATTGTGTTTATGATCATGCCATCACACATCGACACAAACACAGAGGAGGGTCTATCTATGGTTCAGCCCCGAGACGACCCCGCCCTCCCTCCCTCCATCCCATCGTCTCAGACAGACAAGAGCTCTGGTAATTAGGTTGGAAGTAACACGCTGGGCCGCACTGACTCACTCTGCCTTTTTTACACGCAAGCCCAGATTTCTCTAGATGATTAAAGTGAGTAATTTGTGAAGGTTTTTAATCTTTTGAACCTGTAATAAAATGCTTAATCAATTTAAAATTAATGATTCAATGCAGCACAATGAACAAACTTAAAAAGCAAAAGATAATAATACTTGTATACTAATACTTTTACATAATGTAGTGTTTCCCCTACCATTGTCAGGTGATTTATATGCAAGTCATACAGACAAATAATTAATTTTCATAAATAAATTTAAGTTCTTGGGGGAGTGCAGTAATAAGAATGCTACACAAAAGCTTTTTGCAGTGTTTCCAAATTACCACAAGGGGGCAGTATTAGTGTAACAATCATCACAGTGAACCCTCGCTATAACGCGCTTCACCTTTCACGGCCTCGCTCTTTCACAGATTGCTTTAGTGCAGTTTCTTTAATGCCTTTTTCACAGTGTATGAACACACATTGTGTTCTGCGTTCTGAACTAAAACCACATTACATTACAGTTCTCTAATAAAATCGAAGGTGGCGTGTCTGTTCATAAGAATATTCTTGCCCAGAAGAAAAAAAGAGCATCAACAAGTACCCATAACTATATTCTTCTCTCGGAAATGTACACCTGCACCACGAGGGTTCACTGTATTCCAAAGCTGTTCAGCAGCTCAATTTTCTAGATCTACAGGATGACACTAACAGACTTTAATAACCATAATTCCTCACCTCATGTCCTGGATCAAAGAGACTCTAAGAGGAGGCATGGCTGATCCACCTCCATCAGATTTCCTCCTCTCAGTGTCATGGATGAATCCTGGTGTGAAATAAACCAATTAATATTTGCAAATATTAATTGGTTTTCTTCTAATCGAGAGAATATATGTGAGGTTTTACCTGGAGGTCCCAAACTGCCAGGAGTGGCATTCTTCTCTTTGCTGTCCAGGTAATGCAGGAGGTGAGACCACAAGGCAGATTTACCCTGGATGAGAAAACACATTTGTGCAATCACTTGCTCTGCAAGTTGTCTAAAGCAAGCAGCTGTGCGGTCCAATCATATCCACAGCAACAATAGTATTTTACTGACTAACCTGTTTAACCTGCAGGCCGTGACTCCAAATCCTCTCCAGTAGATCACAGAGGCTTGCGATCAGGGTGTTCTCCTCAACGCCCGTGATACTAACCTCTCCGTGACCCAACTCCACAGCCTCCCGGCCCATCTTCTCCACCAGCATACGCTTTGTCTAGAGAGAAACAAAAGCAGCACACAGCCGTGTTGGTTCTTATAAATAGAAAGGTCTGCACCTTTTGTTGTTGTTGTTTTTACTTCTGAGTAACCATGTCCTGAAACATCTGCTCAGAATTGTACAAATCTAACACAAAGTATTGCTGTAGTATCATTTCAGTGAACAAATTTTGGTCAATCTTTTGACATTACTAGCACATTATTAAAGAAGACAAACTGAACTTACCAGAAAATAGTCAAAATTAGTTGTTTTGGGTAACTTACTTAATAAGTTTCTTAGCATTTTAAATAGTACTGATTTTCTGACTTCACATGCAAAACAAGCCATAAAGTAGGTAAAAGCATAAATACGGTATGTGCTGTATTTTACGTGACAGAACACATATGAGGGCATAACAGACAGAAAGGAGCAAACACAAACCTTGTTCCTGCACTCTTTCAGCAACCCTTCAACAAATTTCCAGTTTGTTTGAGCAATTACAGAAGGTGACAAGTTGGACAGTTTAGGCTGCCGGATGGTGGTTCCCAAGTTTCTGGCTTCCTGGATGTATTTCTGATAAAAGACAGAGAAATTGATCAAAAAGTAAAGCTGGAATAAAAGCTGGCACAGATGTAATGCCAAGAGAACTACAGATTTGGGAGTTTCACCAGTAAATCCCTTTATTTGATCAAAACTAGTCCGAAAAACCATAAGTGAAAAGACTAAGCTCAGCTGCTGACAGTTACAGAAGCAGAGGGAGTTAAAGTCCACTTGTGTGGACATTTCATTTGGTCTGTGGTCTACCAACACATACCACGTCCACAGTCACCGACTTTAGACAGGGCTTGAAGGACTGCGAGAGCCAGTAGTAGTCAAGAAACAGCAGGAGCTGCCGCTCCGGAAACAAACACTCTACATGCTGCGAGTGTGTGAGCATGAGTACAAGAAAAGCAGAGAGACAACAAAGACAAAAAAAGGCCAGAAATACAAAAGGAAGTGAAAGTTCAGAGGACAGTGTAAAGAGAGAAGTCAAAATAAAGCAGATTAAAATAAGGTTATGTAAAATGAGCAAAGCAAACACGACCCAGGCAGTCAGACCGTATAAATGAAAGTGCTGAAAATAAAACCAGGACTTCTCACCTCTCTCTGGTCGTTATCTAAATAAAGGTGCTCTGCATGCTGCTTCTGTCGATCCCTCCTCCTCCACTGAGCAGGAGCGCTTCTCTTCGCCCATCTGTAGCACAAAACAACAGAGAAAACAGCTGATGGGCTGAGGTAGAATAAATACAACAGATCTATTTCAAAATAATATAAAGGGTCATCAACACGGAAGCTTTAATATTTAAACACCAGTTTAAACTCTATCCTGTCTTAGTCCCACAACTAATCTAACCTAGAACTCAAGGCTGTCCTTTTCTTGGTTTAGATTTTATGCACGTTGTGCAAAATGTATGCACATGTTCCAACAACGCCATCTTTATGGATAAGATTTTTGAAATGACCACAAAAAACAAGACTTTTTAAACAGCTGTGTCTCCATGTGAACAAGACCTAAACGGTGATAAAATGAAAGACTGACTTGTTGCTGGTGGGTCCAGTGGACAGAACATCGGACTGCAGTCGTGGGAAGAAGCCCTGCTCGTATCGGCCCTGACCGATCTTCATGTCGAGCAGGTGGGGGTGGAGGGCAGTGTGGTCGATCTTTGACACTCTCATCTCAATGGCTTTCTCTGTGGAGATTACAGGACGTGTTTTTGTTTTTTAACTTTCCCAAACACTGAAAACTGGATTTGGGCTACTATAAAAAAAAAAAATCCCAAATTCAATCTTTATTTCTACATTGCCCAAACTGCTACTACAGTTTACGATATTTCAGGACTTTTATATTGATGGGTTTTTATGGGAAAAAAACATCTTTAGTTGTTTCAAAAATCTGTCATCTAGTGACATTAAAAATAGATAAAAACAGAGTCACCAAAACTTTGAATATCCCGTTGTGCAAGACTGTAATTTTCTTGTCTTTTTTCCATCTGGCAACATTTTCTGAATGTTATATAAAAATCTATATTAGTATGACAGAGAACAATGATGTCACATTTTAAAAAGATATGCTGGTAGCAGAAAAACAAGAACATCTTAAAATTAAAAAATATTTCCACCCAAACACCCACAATATCAAAAGAAGCAACAAAATGGGCTCAGAAGAGTTTTTCTTAACTGAAAGCAAACCAGAGAACAAATGTTCCTTCAGACAGTGATTTCTGATAGCAGATCAAAAAAAGAAACACCCACACAAGAGCTACGTGAACAAAAGCAACAATGAAGTGAGAAATTTGATGTCAAAAAGGATTCTTTAAATAGTTCATGAAAGAGCCTGTAGCAGGAGCCGGTGGGATGACTGATCAGTGGAGAGGTATAGACGGGTCTGAGACGCAAGTCAGACTTCATTAACGCAAATCTTCATGTTACAAAAAAATACCCAAATTAAAAGAAATTTTATTATGACTCGGAGCTCGTTCACCACAGTTTGCAAAAACTCTCAAGTATGCAGTGCAGAGGGGAGCTCACAGATTAATCTTACAATTATATATTTTTGTTAGTTTTTGTTTCTTTTTTACAAAAAATTAAAACAATGTAATCAAAGTTATTACACACAAGTCAAAAGAACCCAGTCCACCCACTGTGGGTGTCCCCCACACAATGCACTGCACAGTTAAGGACCTGCCACCCATGGATGATCAAGATAATTGTAAATGTTACGATGATCGGTCTCGTGATTCTCCGGCCCAATGATTCGGGGTCCAGGAGCAACAACATCAGCTTTTTCATAACGCTTTTTAAGCCGCTGCTCTGTAAACAAGATATTGATTACAAATCATTTGCCAGAAGAGAGAAAATCTACAAGTCTGTAAGAAATCTGGACTTTAAAAGAAACAAGTTCATCTTCACAAGACTTTTCTTCAGGACACTCATAAACAATTTACTCTGCAAAAGAATAAAAGCTGGCCTAAGAATCATATAATTACTAAACTTTTTATATTTCTATTTTAGTGAATTCATCATTTATAATTAATATTTTTACAACCAATCTTCTGTCCTTACCAGCTTCTTCGATGTTGGTGCATTTTTGGTACATGGAGGTACGCAGCGTCGGCGTACGGACGTTCAGCATGCGAATCTTCTCCACACGGGAGTCAAACACCCTCAGAGTGTGGTCCTTCTCCTCGTCATCATGACAAAGAATCTTACTATCAATAAAAGAGGCGAACATCTGAGTCTCCAAGAAACGTGACAGGAACGGCAGGTAGGGCTCTGGTTGGTCAGACAGGAAGGAGGCCTGCACGCAGAAGAAAAGAATCGTAGGTTTTGCAACATTTTACATCTTGAACTGAATTTCTGAATTTCTTTCACTAACAATTGAATGAAGTCCTGTAACTAAGATCTACAACACTGTACCTTATCAAAGTTCTGCATCTGGTCTCTGTTGGTGAACCAGGACTCTTTGTCGTGGCTGGGCTGGATGACAAACACATCGTAGTCGGCGAACATCTGAGTGAATCGGTTGGCGAAGACCTCGCGCACCTGGATGTTGAGCTGGTGCATCTTAAGCTCCTCTTCATCACACTGAAACCGAGCATCCTTATTGCTGCTGGCATCCTCTTTTGCCTCCAGCTGATTTGCACAAACATTTAATAATCCAGGTAAATCTTTATATAACAGATTATTTTAAAAATCAACAGTAACACAAAGACCACAACAGAAAAAAAACATCTGTAAAAGTGGAAAGTGGGAGTTTTCAAGTCATTCCATCTGACAGCTACAACAAGCCTGATGAAACAGCAACATTATGGAACAGAAATGAAAGCATGTATTTTCATTTATGACCCATATAAACCTATTGAGAGAAGGAGTAAAATAAAAAGCAGACTTCCGCTCTGTGTCTGTGCTTAAAATAAATGTTGCGTTCAAGCAACAAGACTGGAGGCAAATTTTTATTCTTCCCTTAGTTTCTGTAAAGTGACTACTGAATTGTATTTAAACAGAATGAATGATTAAAAGTGACGTTGTAGCTGAAGAACTACAAGAGGATGATGAGCTAATCCGTTCAGGGAAAGCTAATGGTGACCACATGTGCAGAAGCAGATTAGACTTACAGAAACAGTTCCTTCAGGCAGTGTTTTACTAATGAACATTAGAAGTTATCCATCAGGAAAATTCTTCATGGGGCTGTTTTCTTAGTTTAGATAAGTCGTATTGTGTCACCATTTATCAAAATGATCAATTATTTACAAAATACTAAGCTTTCATTTCCATCCAGGTTAAGAACTGAATACATAGTTTTTATACCAATAAATGCTCAATAAAATGCAGTTGCAAACATTTCATGTCAAGAAACCTGAAAACAGATGATGTACAGTAGATACAACATAAAGAGGAGGTACTGTAAATGTCAGAAAACATTTCCATTCTTGTTTGAAAAATACACAGAGGTGAAATACGGGTTAAAGCTGATGTGCCTAAAAAAAATAAAACACTTATCCCTCCTCTGATTCTGCGAGGCCAGCATATTTGAACAAGCTGTACCAACAGGAAGTCACGCAGTCTGTATTCAATCAGTATAAATACGCAAATGAGAGCAATGCTGGCAAAATGAGGACGATTTTTTCCCTCTTACTGCTGAAGCATTGAAACACAGATGTTTTTACTTGATAAAATCTCCTTGAAAAACTACAAAACATCTCTTAAGACACAAAGTGTGCAGCTTTCGACAGCTTTTTAATGTGATAATTTATTGCTCACAACTTGATGAATGTTTTACAATAAATTTATTCAGATCAACAATCTGTGCACACTGTACGTTTACAGAATGTACACAGTCATCACTAATAATACTAAGAGCTTAAAAATGAAACAAAAACCTCAATAAGACTGTTTTACATCTACAAACACTAACAAATGTTCAGTTTGTGACAAAGGAGAGTGTAAGGTTATATATAGATCGATCTATCTATCTATCTATCTATCTATCTATCTATCTATCTATCTATCTATCTATCTATCTATCTGGTATATCTATCTATCTGGTATATCTATCTATCTGGTATATCTATCTATCTGGTATATCTATCTATCTGGTATATCTATCTATCTGGTATATCTATCTATCTGGTATATCTATCT
>JAVKLF010000038.1:5621237-5639303 GCA_034783495.1 Millerichthys robustus
CTGAAGAAGACTAAACTAATAAATAGAATTTAATAAATTAGGCATTAATACCTGAAGAATCACACTCCATACCAGTAAGTGGCGGTAATGCACACTAAAAGTTTATTGCTAACACCAATAAACACAAAAAGAAGAACAATGTTTTGAATCGTTTCGAATCATTGCACTGAGCGAGCTACCAGAACTGACGCTGGATGGGTCTTCAAACATTTTCAAACAAGAATTGATCCAAGTCCAGTTGCCTCTGTTACAAGCCTGTTTGCTGTTGGGATGACCCGGATAACTGAGAATTTGCACAGAAAACAATATGTTACACTACATCTGTTAAAGCATTTTATTTGCTGCTCTGAATCACTCATTTGAAAGACTGCAGCAATGTTTTTGATATTTTTATATCAGATGTTTTATAAAGGCCTATGTTTAATTTATTATGACTAGTAGTAAAGAGTAATGAGATTAGGAGCGATATCATTGTGGTATGATTATATGTTTCACCGGCCTGCCGTACTTGGTGTTCGTTAGCTTTGACTGTATCTATGAGGCTAACGATTGAGGTCGTCGCAATGCGGTAAGTCCTGTTAACAGGATTTGGCAAACATTAACCTTAGATCCTCGGTAAAACCTTACGTTTCAATAAAAAGATTTGTTTTCAAGACGTCGGGTTACTTGTATTACTAAAAGGTATCTCCTTCCCTTTCCTGTCAGACCACTGTTAGCTACCAACCTTTCAGAAGCTGCGAGTCTCTATCACTGGATTTTACGTCCGTCGGTGCTGCTGCTGACAAACCGTCCGCTTCTAGTATTTCTCTCCGCTTTTTGGCCATTATGTAAAGTACTACTGAGTATAAGGTGTCCCCGTGTGAATGTGAGAATCGACGACACCGGGCAAACACTTCTAACACCGGTGTGGAAGCCTGCTGACACGTTACACGGACTCGACCTTTTACCCTCACAGAGGAACCCTCATGAGTTACGACAGCGCCCCCTAGCTGCAGCAGCTACACATGAACACATCCTTCACAGTTTCACACAACAAAATATTTATCTTATGGGCACCAGTGACCCCGTGACCCTGAAAAGAAGAAGCGGGGTGGATGGATGAAAATACTTATCTTATGGGCACCAGTGACCCCGTGACCCTGAAAAGAAGAAGCGGGATGGATGGATGAAAATACTTATCTTACACTGTGCACGCCTCACTAGAATGTTTCTCCTGTCTGAAACTCCTTCACGTCAATGATCAAAAATACACAATATGCATTTAAGTGATAAAATGTGAAAAGAAAATTAAGTTGTTTTGTCTCTAATTTGTGGAAGCCTATGTTTGCCGCTTCCATGCACGTCCATAAACTTGGGCACACATGCCCAAATACATTCATAGCTACTTACGATTTTCTAGGTCACCATTCAACTGTAGTCTTTTGGGCCTTTCCATCTGCTTTTTTGTTGAGTGTACATGCAAACACTTTTACAAATGAAGTTGTATTTTATGTTGTGGTAGCAAAATGTCCTCAATATGTAATGTTGCCAAATGTCTACATCATCATTTTGAGACAGTATCTTGTAAACTGGACTTTTTTTAAAAGTGGTGATGGATTTTCTTTATAGAATTAACTGTATTATAACCTCCTTGGTTTCCATATAAATCTTACACAACTAAGGCAACATTGAAAAATATATGCATTGTATTTTGAGTGAATGTCTAATTTTGAATGAACACCTACATAGGTGTTAATTGTGTCATATTTTAACTACTTTAGTTACTGACAATTTATGGCAATCAGTGTGTGTTTAATATAACTCATTTGCAAAATACACATGACACTTTACAAGCTTTTCCTAGCTTTATAATTTACACAATGAAATCTTCTGCTTATCACAGATTTTTATTGGTGAATGAAGGTTTCCAATATAAATGATGTGCTACTGTAGGATTTACTTTAAAATTCAATCACATTTTATGGCAATAAAACAAAATAATTCTTCTTTGTTTTTCATTTATCAGTCTTCATCTGGGGATATTGAACAGGATTCCAAGTATCTGCCAAACATGAATGCCAGATGAAGCTTTTTCAATTATTTTACTTTTCTATAACTAACCACAAACAGGCAGTATAAAAATTCTTTGTTTTTCAAAATAAGCTAATTTTTTTACATGTATACATGCAATTTGTGTATGCCAGCATATTTGCTTGTGAATGAAATTGCTGGTGGTGGTCAGAAGGTCCGGTGGTCTGTCAGTCTGCCCCAGGGCAGTTGTGGCTACAATGGAGCTTAGCACCATCAGTGTGTGAATGGGTGAGTGACTGAATGTAGTGTAAAGTTCTCTGGAGTCTGCAGGGACTTGATAAAGCGCTATATACTGTAAGTACAAGCCATTTAGCATGAAATTATCAACACTGACTCTACACTTAAGCATAATCATCATGTGTAGCTGCTGTAGCATCATCATATTGTGAGAGCATGCATATCTCAGAAGAAATTCTAATGTAAATACCGATAACATTGTTTTTATTAAAACCAGAAAGTCATTTTACTCTTGGAGTTTAATCAAAACTACATTTATCAGTTAAGGGCCTTAGAAGCAATCATAAAACACACTGAAATTGTAGGATTGTATCTGTTGTATTTATTTGATGATATGCAACCTGTACAGAGAAATGGTTCTTTTTTATTTTATTTAATTGAGCAGTTGTTGTTATGATCAACTTTAAAATCGCAATAAATGAAGCTTGTTGAAAAGACAACCGGTTCATTTTTCCCCACTGAATCTAAATGTAAACTACGTAGAAGAAGCAAGTAATGAAAAGAAATTAGGCTACAAAACATACATATTATTTTGACAGACACAAAATTAACAAAAGAAGAACCAAATTCTTTTAAATATTCTAAGAGTTGAAAATTTAAACACGATGGCGCAAAAAAGCTTAAATAACGGAATGCATGATTATGCCAAAGTTGCTACAAAACGCAATCATATTTGCATATAATGTCTATGCCTAAAAACTACAACTCCCATAGTAACACAGACCGAAACCGGATGTTCGAAGGGAACAAATTCGGCGCTGATCTATCCGGGTACTTCATTCACTGCTTCCTTTCGCGCCGGGTAGCCGGAGAGCCGTGCGTCCATGTGCGCAGTGACTGGGAATTGATAGACCTCTGAAATATTAAGATCCGAGCCGTAAACAGTTTTCGTGATGGATCCCGATTCTTTGGTCGAGGCCCTTCGGGGAACCATGGACCCCAATCTGCGGGAGGCCGCGGAGCGACAGTTGCACGAGGTAAAAGTTGAGGCGAACTGTTAGTGGTGATGTCAGTTGTGGCGCGGTCTCAGTTCGGGCCTCGGCCGTCCACAACATATAAAGATGGTGCGATCAAACAGGCTGAGCTTGCCCGTTTTACCCTGACATGTTCAGTACGGAAAATACTACATTATGTGTACTGTCGACCTGACATTTGTTTCTACTTCAAAGCCATACGCAAGAGGAACTAAGATACGCTTTTTTTAAATGGCGATGACACTCGCGTGCCAGTAATCGTCACTAGCTTCATCTAAAGCCAGCTGTGTTGCTAATGCTAACAAGCCAACCCTTCTTGCTTTGATTTCGAAATAAATGAAGTCGTTTCGAACCACCTCTTTGCCCTTAAAATGAATATCCGAGCTGCCACAAGACTGAATTATACTGTAATTTATCATTAAATGAGTTGAGCCGTGTAAATAAGAAACGAGTCCTGCGTATATGGCGTTCAGCAGCAGGATGTGTTGCTATGCGGCTAATGTCAGCTAGCTAACTTAGCTGCCATCGCTCCGCTACATTGCTACTGCTGCTGCTCACGTGTCACAGTTATGTGCCCCGGAGCTGAGTGTAGTGTTTCAGAACATAATTAAACATCTAAGTTCTCCAAACTTGCACTTGTTTGTCGCAGTTGCTTTCGAATGTGTAACCGTGTGACTGGTATTAAAATTCATATAGCGCTAGACTAGATGATCAGTTAAAGGTAAAGTTGAGAAAGTTACCAGTGTGTCCGCCCAGACATGGTTTAGTTAGCTGTATTACCTTTTAATGTTTGCAAAATAAAGTCAGAACAAAGTATTGCTTTAATCATAGTCGTGTTTTTACCGTCTTAACGATTGTCTAGTCATTAAATACCAACCAACGCCTTTCCCAAATTCATTGTGAGGAGATTTTGTGTAACAATGGGGGTTTTGCCAATGAGCTAACTAACCTAGACATAACTCTGGGTTTTACATTTTCACAGGACATACTTGGGTTTGCGCTATTTACAATTATTTCTGTTACTATTTATTTTCTCGTATGTTTTTTATGTCTGGGATTTCTGACCATTCTTCTCTTTTATGCAAACTTTGTCTTTTTGTTTTACCCGAGTTGCACAAAAATGTTGCTATTCTGTTAACAATTTCAGGTGCTCGTCTTGTTCTAAGATCCAGATGTTGTAACTAATATCTGAATGTTTTTGCAAAACGGAAACTGTATTAAGGTGTTAAATAAACTCAAATAGTTTCTTATCAGATATATTAAAAGGTTTAATTACTATTGAGGCAAATTAAAACTGTTATGATTAATAATATTTGATATACAAGGTTTGTTTTTGAAAAGTCTTAATGTATGTTTTTTGATTTTCCAGGTCTGCATAAAGATGTGAAAACAATATTAGTGTTTCCAGATTTTATTACATTTTCTCCAGTGTTCCTATAGTTTGTTTCTAGTCAGAATACATTATGTTTTAAAAATGTTTGCAATAAAGTTTATTTTGTGGCCAAGAAAATTAAAACCTTCAAACCTTTGTTGCATCTATGATCGATTTTTAAGCTTTTGATGCTTCTCTGTGTTTTCTGCTTTGCTTTTATGGTTTGTGATAAAACAATGATTCACATAATGTCAGATGCTCAGTTTGATGTTTCAGTCAAGTAGACGAACACCAGTGTTTATTTTTAGTTCTGCTTGGAGCAGATTTTTAAAAACACCCACATGTGCGTTGATGGTGATGTACTCTTAAATGGCAGGACTTCCTCATCCTGCAGCTGGCTGGATCTTTTTGTAAACCATGTGTTATGAAGAACAGGGTTAATCTCTTGGTTGTATGTAGTTTTCTGCTTGACTATTTTTTTTATGCAAAAAATTAGCCGAAGGACCCCAAATTTTTTATTGTTTGTTAATGATTAATATAAAAATAGCTTTCAATCATAATTCCAAAATATCTGTCCTTTTTGTTGAAGTTTATAATGCAAGGACGCATCTGTTTTTAGTGCTTTTTTTCTTTAAAAGTAATATTTTGTTGATTAATACAACATGATGCATCTTATCTCTCATCTTTAATCTATATAATGTTTTTTTTTTAGTAAACTAGGAATTTCTGCATGACTTGATTTCTAACATTTACCACATCTTTTTTGTACAAATTCTCTAAGTTGGGTTTGGAGAACAAGCATAAATCCTCCCGCACAAAACCGTATTGAACTGAATTTAAGATTTCTTATTTGCATGTCAGTGGGCGGTTTACATCCAGCTGTTTGTTTTTTATTTCCAGGCTCACTCCCATGTAAACTTCATGTCCACTCTGCTGCGCATCACCATGTCTGATCAGCTGGATTTGCCTGTCAGACAAGCAGGTGAGATCTAATTGTTTTTGACAGATTTACACACAAAACTTTGATTAGATTACTTAGTAATGCTCCTGATATCTAAGATGTTTTTCATTTAAAAATCATGTCCATGTAATTACCGGTAATCTTGACACTAAGCTTTGTAATGGAGGCTCACAGCAAATTTTCATGTTAAAATTCCCACTGTTTTTGTTAATGAAAAGTACCACTTGATCAGGGAATGAAACTTTTCTGGTGTCATTGTGTCCTTGCATGAGTCAAATTTCTTGAGTCTTTTTATGACTTGGAAAAATTGACTGCAGATTATTTATGACTCTAAGTGAATAGGACTCGCACACAAGGTGATTTAGTGTGCGAGTCATATTGGTTTTGGTATGTTAAGTGCCCATTTTAAGTTGAATACACAAACAAAGATGATTAAAAATAACTTTTATTTTGGTCAAATACAAGTATGAAGAGTTAACAGATTGAAAGTCACTCTATTTTGTTTTTTACCTTTCCAGATTTTATGCTCTTCATTTGAAATTAAGATGACACAGCAAATATTTTCCATGGCACTTTTTAGCTCCAAAAAATAAATCTTGACTGAATGAAAGAGGATCAGCTCCTCCAGACAGAGGAGATTGGAAGAATCTCAAATGTGATGCTGGTTAAACAGTTTGTCTGGATTCATCCCAATGTTTATTGAACCTCTTTAGTTGGTCAGACTGTAGTAACAATTTAAAAACACTAAATTCTGCACCTTGCATATTATAATAATTAGGAGTTAATACAAATTTTCTTCGTTCCGAATGGGTTTTAAATTGTTTTATTAAGTATTTGTCTTGATTCAGAAACTACATTCTCCAAGTTTTTACTGAATTTATTTGCACATTAACTCGTGGTTTAACTTGCTATCAGTTAAACATTGTTGAAACGTTTGTTTCCCCCTCATGAATCAGTTGAAATTACAGTTGCTTTGTGGTGCACTTAAGGTCGGGAAGACAGGGTTTATGTCAGCCTTTATAGGCTGGATTATGATCAGCTCATCTGTAACGTAGACATTTGTGTCAGCACTTTGATGTCTGGCTTCACATCTTTGCCTGTGAAATGCCTGTCCCTGTGCGTCACAGAGCAGAGTGGAGCCCCACACTGTACATTTAAACTCACTCTGGTGCTACATTCAAGCCTACAGGTGGAAAAGTTCAAATCTTTGTGTAGCCTCTGCTTTTGATGGTTTGGTCACAATGATGAAGTGGTCTGACTCACATTTGGTTTAGTTAATGTGGGCATCAACAATCGTTAAATGTTTGCATTTGTCCCCTTAGTCCAGCTGTAGTTTACATTTGTTTAATTCTCAGAAGGTCCCGTAAAAGTCTGTGACCCCTGTTTCCTCTTCCTGTGTAGGAGTGATTTACCTTAAGAACAAGATAGTTCAGCACTGGAGTGATGGAGAATCTACAGGAACAGAGCCGCCCGTTAATAACATCCCAGAGGAAGACAGACAGTTCATCCGAGACAACATAGTGGAGGCAATCATCCAATCCCCTGAACGCATCAGGTAACAACTTACTCTGCTGGCTGATGTGAGCTAGAGGAGCTCCAGTTTTGTCAGCCATTCATTCCCTTCCTGTTTTTACTTATCATATTTTGTCTCTTTCAAAAATTTGCCAATCTCAACACTGCCATTTTAAACTTGCCAGGGTCCAGTTGACGACGTGTATCCACCACATGATCAAACATGACTACCCCGGGAAGTGGACGAGCATTGTGGACAAGATCGCCTTCTATCTGCAGTCAGACAACAGTTTAGGATGGCTGGGCATCCTGCTTTGCCTTTACCAGCTTGTTAAGAACTACGAGTGAGTCAACACTCCGTTTTTAATTTCCTTCTGCAACATGTAGTGGAACTCACATTATGCTGTTTCCTGACACAGATATAAGAAACCAGAAGAGCGCCAGCCTCTCGTTGCTGCCATGCACATCTTCATGCCCATGCTGAAAGATCGCTGTATCCAGCTGCTGCCAGACCCCTCAAGTGAGTCTGTCCTCATACAGAAACAGATCTTCAAAATCCTCTACGCCCTCTTCCAGGTAATTGGACCAGAGTTTGGCTGTGCCTGTACTTTTTGACTTTTGTTTGTTTTGGAATAGGGAGCTCTACTCTTTTGTTTTCCCAGTACAACCTCCCATTAGAGCTTATCAACAGACAAAATCTTACAGAATGGATGGAGATCCTGAAGACTGTAGTGGACAGAGATGTTCCCCCAGTAAGAAACCTATATTGTTTTAAGCTGCTTCAATATTGCCAAGCAATAAAAGCTTCAAGCTGCTTTAAGTTTAGCGTGAGCAGACTGTACCAATGTTGTGCTTACTTGTGCAGGAGACCATGCAGATCGATGAAGATGAGCGGCCCGAGCTGCCGTGGTGGAAATGTAAGAAATGGGCTCTTCACATTTTGGCTAGGCTGTTCGAGAGGTAAAGATCCAAAAATATAATTCTTTAACTTTGAAGACGAAACAGTCCAGACTTATTTATTGTTGTGCACACTCATCTCACTGCAGGTATGGAAGTCCAGGCAACACAACCAAAGAGTACACAGAGTTTGCTGAACTTTTCCTAAAGGAATACGCAGTCCCAGCCCAGCAGGTAAGAATTTCAAATGGTAAAATGTGAGTAGTTGTTGCCCGCCTCCTGTGAAGGTTTTTGAAGTGAATCTTGTCAATATAAATTACTTTGTCTTTGCCCAACAGGTGCTGCTGAAAGTCTTATACCAGTACAAGGAGAAGCAATACGTGGCTCCAAGAGTGCTCCAGCAGACGCTCAACTACATCAACCAGGGAATAGCACATGCTCTGACATGGAAAAGCCTCAAACCACACATGCAGGTAAAACACAACTTCTTAGATATCAAGTCATTCCTGATTCTTTTAAAAGGATGTTGTGTAGCAGCACTGTGAGGCTTTTTTATGAACAAGGGATTGCTGCAAAGATTAGGTTTGTCCATATGTTTTCACCTCCAGATCCCATTTTATCCAAAGATTTCTGTCTGATCAAAACAGTATAACAATTCTTTTTGTCATTTATATGTTTGCTTGTCTGTAGCCAGTCTGTGTTAAACCTCTTTGATGCATCTCTTGTTTTCAGGGCATCATTCAGGATGTGGTTTTCCCCCTCATGTGTTACACAGATTCAGATGAGGAGCTTTGGCAGGAGGATCCATATGAATACATCCGTATGAAGTTTGGTAAGCGAAGAGGAACTCTGCCTGGAATTCAGTGCAAGTGTGGTGACTTAACAGCTTCTTCATTTTTCTCCTGTCTCAATTAGATGTATTTGAGGACTTCATCTCCCCAACAACAGCCGCCCAGACGCTCCTTTTCACCGTCTGCAACAAGAGGAAAGAAGTTAGTTGACAATAACCTATGGTCCAGTTCTTCCTAAAAAGACAAATTAAATCAGTTGCTTATGCTGAAACCTATTGATGCTTAAAGAAATAACATGTTCTGTAATTTCTGTTATTTGTTTAGGTGCTGCAAAAGACTATGGGCTTCTGTTATCAGATTCTCACAGATCTGGCTTCAGACCCCAGGAAAAAAGATGGTGCCCTGCATATGATAGGCTCTTTAGCTGAAATCCTCCTGAAGGTAAACTGCTTTTAGCAGCCTCCTTAGCTCAACACCTGATAATTACTGTTTTCCACACATTTTAAATGCCTGCAAAGAATTGATCAGAATTGGTTAACATTTGTAGCTATATCCCAGGTCAGTGCTTCTTCCTGTGTTTACTTGAACATTTGGTAGAAAAGATCCTCAAACTGGGGCAGGAATTGGTGTTTGGTATAAGATTAGTACAGTGTAACCTGGGGCCTGCATTTTTGAAATACATTTCTCGTTTCTGTCGAAGATGTCAGTACACGGAAAGGCTCTACATGTTAAAATGCTCAACGTTAAGTAAATGAGATAAATGTTGTGTGAAAGTTGACCAAACTTATTTCCGATCCCATAGAAAAAGATTTACAAAGACCAGATGGAGTTCATGCTTCAGAATCACGTCTTCCCCTTGTTCCGCAGTGAGCTGGGCTACATGAGGGCCAGAGTGAGTGTTAATCTCCAGATATCACCTGCACCCTTTTATTTTTCTAAAAGCATCATCTCATGTTGCTGCACTGCTTTACATTAACACTTCGCACCACACGGTATGCACTTTTATTTTCTCTCAGGCTTGCTGGGTGTTGCATTACTTCAGTGAGGTGAAGTTCAAAAGTGATCAGAACTTGCAGAATGCTCTTGAGCTGACCCGAAACTGTCTGATCAACGACAACGAGATGCCTGTGAAGGTGGAGGCTGCCATCGCCTTGCAGGTTCTCATCAGCAACCAGGAGAAAGGTGAGAAAATTGCAGTCATTTTTTCACTGAGCTTCTCAGGCTGACGTCTGACTGAGGTTGTCTGTTGTCCATCAGCCAAAGAATACATCGCTCCTCACATTCGGCCGGTGATGCATGCGCTGCTGAACATCGTCAGGGAGACGGAAAATGACGATCTCACTAATGTCATTCAAAAGATGATCTGTGAATACAGTGAAGAGGTCACTCCGATTGCAGTGGAGATGACGCAGCACTTGGTGAGTGCCCTTTATGTAGATCGGGGGGCAGAGCGGTTTTCAGTCACTTTGGCTGTTCTGGTAGGGAATTAAGTGGACCGTATTGGTCGATTACAGCCAGTCAGTCTAAAGGATCGCAGCAATTAAATTTGATCTTGTTTTATGTGCTCGCCTTTTGAGACGATCTAAAAATTCTCAGATCTTCGGTATAATTTAAAAACTTTTAAATATGATTTTTGCTCTTTGTCAGGCAATGACGTTCAACCAGGTGATTCAGACCGGGCCTGACGAGGAGGGAGGCGATGACAAGGCAGTGACTGCCATGAGCATCCTCAACACTATCGACACATTGCTAAGTGTGGTGGAGGACCACAAAGAGGTTAGCAGTAATAGCCACAGAGCGCGCTGCCCACACACGAACACACACACACAGCTGACCGCTCAGCTCGGTGCCACTTCATCTGCAGAAGCGGCTCTGGTCTGTTGCAGGCTTCCTGCCAACACTCTTACACCACCCACCAACTCCTGGGAACACACTCTGTTCTCACCATGTTCAAAATGACTCAGAGGCTGAGGCAGGAGCTAGAAATAGTGCTGCGGCACAATTCCACAAAGTCTGCTGGTTCTCTGCTGGTGCTCAAGGCCGGCCAACCGGATTTCTGGTTGTGTAATGGCTGAATAGTTAGGATAAAGGCTAAGAACATAATTCTTTTCACAATTGTGCATTTTGTTAATTCTATGTAGTGTGTGTGTGTGTAACACAGGTGCTTGAATATTGTTGCTTCAAGGTAATTGTTCATAGATTTTATATTTTATGGTTGGTTAATATTTTTCTACTATTTAAGGATGTTTGTGTGACTGATTGTTCCTTCTAAGTAAATGTTTATTCTTTCCATTTAGTTTTTAATATCCCAAAGCTTTTACCTCGGCAGTGAATTTGTATACAATATAGTAGGACATATTGTTCATAATATTCTGACATAGTTTGTGCATTCATGTTTTGTAATAAATTGTGTAACAAGAAGGAACTGCAGTTTGATCTTGTGAACTTTGTTGCATGTGTAGATAAAGTTCCCATGACCTTTTAACCTTTTATTGCAGATTACTCAGCAGCTAGAGGGCATCTGTCTGCAAGTGATTGGCACGGTTCTGCAGCAACATGTCTTGGGTAAGCACAACCGGTTCTCCCCGTGTTTTACATTCCACCTGCACTGCACATTTAAAACTTTGTCTGCTGGCTTAAAAGATAAGCCGTTGATGATAAACAGCTTGTATTTACCTCCTGTGACTCAGCTCTCTTTTTCTTTCCCAGAATTTTATGAGGAGATCTTGTCCTTGGCTCACAGCCTGACCTGCCAGCAGGTGTCACCACAAATGTGGCAGCTTCTTCCACTTGTGTATGAAGTCTTCCAGCAAGATGGGTTTGATTACTTCACAGGTGTGCACACTGAAAGAAAACAGGGATGAAATGTGAAGTGTGTTTTAGTGAGCAGCGATGACTCTGTTTGCAGTTCATGAATGTACTGAAAAAATAAAAAAGTGGATGGTGTCTGTTTACAGGATTTTGATACAAGTTAAGCTGTGTAAATGACTTGTTTTGCAGATATGATGCCTCTCCTTCACAACTATGTCACAGTTGATACAGACACCCTCCTGTCTGACACCAAATACCTGGAGGTTATCTACAGCATGTGCAAAAAGGTAAACGATTCTGCCTATGATGCATATGTTTTAAACATTTTTAAAGTGTGTGTGTGTGTAAAGTGATTTTACCTCATTATGTCACTTTTCTAGATCTTGACAGGTGATCCAGGTGAGGACCCAGAGTGCCATGCAGCCAAGATGTTAGAGGTGATCATTCTGCAGTGCAAAGGTCGCGGCATTGATCAGGTCAGTCGTGCATGTCACTCAAGTAAATTGCAAAGCCGCTAATTCCTAACATCAACAGAAACTACCGAGCCTGTGTGGTTTTTAGAGTTTGTATTTAAACATCTCAACTTGCTTGTGTAGGTTGTGCCCTTGTTTGTGGGCACGGCTTTGGAGCGTTTGACGCGGGAGGTAAAGACCAGCGAGTTGAGGACCATGTGCCTGCAGGTGGCCATCGCTGCACTTTATTACAGCCCTCCTCTGCTCCTCAACACTCTGGAGAATCTCCGCTTCCCCAACCACACTGAGCCCATCACCAACCACTTCATAACCCAGTGGCTTAAAGATGTTGATTGCTTCCTTGGGTGAGACTTTTATTATTGCCTTTCATAACACAAATTACAGCTCTGGGTTGTGCTTATTTGTAACAAAATTTACAGCTGAAAATACAGAGATTTCCTCTCCCTCTGCCAATAATATGGAGCACAAATAAGTCTTTGGTTTTTTACACATTCTGCAGGAATTCATGACATCTAGTGGTGGAGTTACAGATAACACTGTCTTTTGTTTTAACAAAATTTTGTTAACGTTGAAAAAAACAACCTTTTATTGAAGACATTTTAGAAGCACCTCTCCGTTCATTATTTGGTTTGTAGAAAAGGTTTTGAAGTTCTTTTGAACCAGACTTGCTCCTTTTACAGCCTCCACGACAGGAAGATGTGCATTCTGGGTCTCTGTGCCCTCATTGACCTGGATCACAGGCCTCAGGCTATCACCCAGGTGGGCAGCCAGCTTCTTCCAGCAGCCATTCTTCTGTTCAGCGGTCTCAAGAGGGCATACGTCTGTCGAGCAGAGCATGAGAACGAGGACGATGATGACGAGGAGGATGGGGAGGAAGAGGACGATAACAGTAAGTGTTTTCTGTGTTGCACCAGCTTTGATTCTTCGTTTTTATGGACTTGTTTTTCTTTCTGATCATTAGAGTTAAGCTCCTTTTTGTTTCCTGCAGCTGAGCTTGGTAGTGATGAGGATGACATAGATGAAGAGGGTCAGGAGTACCTGGAGATGCTTGCAAAGCAGGCAGGAGAAGATGGCGATGATGAAGACTGGGAGGATGACGATGCTGAGGAGACGGCACTCGAAGGCTACACGACATCTGTAGATGATGAAGATAATTTAGTGGACGAGTATCAGATCTTTAAAGCCATACTACAGAGTAAGTGATGGAAGACTTGTTAATGTCAGTTTGTGTTTGTGTGTGGTTCACTGATTTCACCTGTTTGATGCAGATATTCAGACCCGTGACCCAGCGTGGTACCAGGCACTAACGCAAGGCCTTGACGAGGAGCAGCGTAAACAGCTTTTGGACATCGGCACACTCGCAGACCAGAGGCGAGCGGCACACGGTGAGCGCCGACTCAGACGAATGAAGCACTGATGCAGCACTTATACTTTGACAATAAAGCAATTTTCTACATGGCATTTTTTTTCCTTCTTTGTTTATGTTTGCCGCCAAGTACCTCGTGTACTGCAATGCACTTTATCTGCTGTTCTACTGGATCAAACATGTAGCAGGATGAGACAACGGTTCTCATTTAAGGGAGAATAAATCGAATCATGTTCCATCAGAACTCCTAAAGCCAAAAGTAAAATCATGCAAGTTTTGATGATAAATTAGTCGGGGCTTCTCCTTTTGTCCTGTTAACTCTTACAAACATAAACTTGGCGACAAAAAGGAATAAAAGGTTTTTGTTTTCATTGCTAGTTGCTGCATGGTGCCGTTTGTCCTAAAGAACCACGTAGAATTATGTTTAAATAAAGATGTTTTTACGTCTGATTTCATCTGAACCATGAAGAAGAGGTCTCCAAATAATACTTATACCATGATAGTTTTACTTTTATATTGACTTTGAAGCATTTTGATTTTGTGTATAAATGTTAGTAATTATCAATTATCCGGCAGAGAATGGATGGATGGATGGTAGTAATTGGGTAGAAATTGTTTATTATTTAAATGTTTTCAGTTGTTAGGGTTAGCATCTATACTTATTGTTGGCCTGTGATTAATGTTTATTTTGTGTTATCTATAGTCATGGGAACCCTTTGTGTAAAATAAATCAGTCATTTAAGGTTTAAAGATTATTGAAAACCATCAATATTTGGTTTTTAATTGCATCACAGCCCTCTGAGTTGTAATCAGATGGTAAGGTGCTGAAGAAAATGAAAAATGAACTATTACTCAAAATGTCTGTCAGAAGCCCGTCAATGACTTTAACTTCAGTTTGACGTGTTGGAGCGGGACAACATCCAGTACACTGGTTCCCTTCCTGGGGGGTAACCTTGTCTGCTCTGAGGCTGGGAAAATCTAGTTTTATTGTTTGTAAATGAAAAAATCACCAAAACAAGTTCAATAGAATAATTAAAACTGTATATAACTGCTCTTATTTTTTCGTTGAATTATTAATCTTCTTTTAATAGTGATAAAGTTTGAACGTGCCTTTGGGTACGGGGGGGGCTCAGTTTGGCTTGGAAGTAAGAAAGGAGGCTTTAAGGAAAGTGGGTTGGAATCCACTGATCTAGTGGACCATGTGCATCAGAGTTGGGGATGTCTGATCTAAACACCTTCAGAATATATTCTGGATTATCTAGGAAGATTTTGAATTCACAAAAGCTAATCCTTGAAGAAAGGTTTCTAAAACATTGTTTCTTCTCTGTTTACAGAATCCAAGATGATCGAGAAGCACGGTGGGTATAAGTTCGCAACGCCAGTGGTGCCATCTACATTCAACTTCGGCGGCACCGCTCCTGGAATGAATTGAGTCATCTGTTCTACTTTTTTATTACTCTGTGACTGATTGTAGTGAAGTGAAAAACAAAAAAGCTTGTGTTGTTCCCTTAAGTAGTGGTTCCAGAACTGGTTCTTCTGAGTCATTCTTCAATCTGTCAAATGGGAAATAGCCCCAGAAGATGTGGGAAAGCAACCAAAATGCAACCGATGGCTCAGGAACACAAAAACCAAGGACTTGAGCACGATGCAAGAGAAGAAGCCCTGAACAACGCTGTTGTCTGGAGCCCTGCATGTCTGTGGGGGTGGGTGGGTGGGGGATCCCTCAACGGCAACTATTTCGTCTTTTCTTCCCAGTCAAACAAAAGGGGTTGTGACAATTGATAATGGGACTTAATATTCATTATCACTGATGTGGCCGATTGGCTGTAATAAGATTATACCTCTGGTAGTGGTGAAATCTGCGTTCCTTTCTGCATAAACAAACACTCATGTTTATGTACATACAAGCCAAGGTTCTTATTTTTCAAGTAGCCTTGAAAAACAACCAGAGGCTTTTATAAGGTATCAACAGCTGTATTCATATGTAGCATATTGGATAATTCATAGCACTATGTGATGCCTGATCTCTGTAAATTAATGACTAGCACTTTCATATTGTTCAGGTCTTCTAGCCTTCTGTATCAGACTGCAATTTTTTTAAAAATTGAAGACTATTTAAAACGGTGGGGGGGACAGCTGTAACTGTTTGCTTTGCAATCATCCCAGCTGGTAATTTTGCATCTGGTTGAGTGGATCAGCTGCGATTTGGAAAACGATTTCAGGAAAAGTGGATGCTCTGCGTGTTCAATATGACTACAGGACGAGTGTTTGCAAGCACCAGATGTCTAAACGGATACATCGTCGAAGCATGTACAATTCAACGTATCGTGAAAGGTCTCAAGCTTTTGGTTGGTGTATGGATGAACCATCTATATATACAACATATTAAAAAAAGACAAGAAAAAAAGCTAATGGATTTCATGGTTGTGACTGTTTCTTCTACAGTTTCTGGATTTAATGTTAAACTTTCCACTAGAGGGCAGCAGCCTTTTGTCTTCAGAGAAGCACATTTATTTTATTATCTTTAAAACGTTGAGAGATCCAATGTTAACATCACAAGTCTAAAAGAAATTAAACACTAAGTATTTTATGAGCAATATAATAAAGTTTGCTCAAGTTAAAACTCAAAGCTGACATTTAAACTAATGTCCAAAAAGAAGCAGACACAAGAAAGCATCTGCTACTAGAAATGCAAGATTATTTTCTGTTGGCAACATCTGTAGAGATTTCACACAACGAAAAATCTGCAAAAAATGGTAAAGATTCAAAACTACCAGAATGTAATAAATAAACATCATAAAAATGACAGAAAAATCTGACAAAAGGTGTTTCAGTGTTTTTTACAGAGCTGAGAACACATTTCAGGCTGGAATTTATTTACTTGGATCAAGTTTTTCAGTCAAGAAGATAAGTAGAACATTTCAGATGCCTAAAAAGGACTTTACTTTTTGTTTCTGGTACAAGTTATTTTACTAAAATTCAGTTTTGAAACAAGACTGGTTGCTTTGAATCATAATTAAAGCAGTTTAAAGTTTCCCACAGGATCCCAACCTGAAGCAACATTATTCTGTTTTAAATAAACTAAAACTGAATACAGTTTTCCAAAAGATAATCATTTGTGAAATACTATGTTGACCCCTTTAATAAACATTGTCTTTGCTTCAGCTTAACATTGTAGTAACAGAAATGTCAAAGTCTGTCCATTTGTCCATCCATAAGACAGTCCACAGTAAGTTGTCCATGATGTAAGTCCACAAATGTTCCGGATGAAACAAGTCATTGGACTCCTTATTGTTATTAAGACCCCTTCATGTGAAGTCTGAATGGTTCCTGGTCGTCCCCGGTAAGTTCTGCAGCTGATGGCTGCAGTGTTCTGTTAGGGTCTTACAGGTTCTGTTTACACAGTGGACATCATAATCAGAGAACCGGACCTTCTGTCCCACCACAGTCTTATATATAATGACCACTTTCATACATAAATACAGGATTGTTTGGTTCTTCATGTGCTGCATTTTAATTACTCTGACAATTTACCAACAGGTGTATTAGAAAAGTTTTATGTTTTCATCTTCAGGGGATTCTAACAAACTGCAGCAGGAAAAGTTAGATGGATGGTTTAAAACAAACTAATTGAATACATTTTTTAAATCTAAACTTTTATGTACCAAGACATAAAAAACATCTGGTTTTTCCCAGGTCTGAATAAAACTTAAGATGCCATTTGAGGTAATAAAATAATAAATAAATAAAAGGTTAAACTGTTCTATAAAAAATCAGTTTCTAACCGGGACAATGGTGATGATGAAACTTTATTCCCCTGAGGTTTATACCAAAAAAAAGTCAGCGTCACGTGGTCGGAGTCTACATCTCACTTCTCCTTCTGCTCCTCTGTGTTTCTGCAGACCCAAACAGGGACAGACTGACAGAATGTGGCTCCGGGAGGAACTGTTGAAGTCCATATGGCACGCCTTCACAGCACTGGACGTGGATCATCGCGGAAAAGTCTCCAAATCTCAGTTAAAGGTGTGTTTCTGCTCTGATTATTGTCCCCCCCCCCCACACACTTCTGTTTCACTTTAGTACCTCTGTAGGATAAAACCTTTATTTCTGCTCCCAGTCTTGAGGATTATTCGTATCGTTATGTTTAAGAAAAAGTAAAACTCAACTAGTGTGTTAGATCATGACCACCCCGGTGCTTTTTACCTACAGATTATGTGAAGTCTTGGTGTTAAAAGGTGACGATACAGTCGTGCCTGTTTTCTCGCTATATGTTAGTGTTTGTGAAGTTAAAGAAATCTGCTGGTGTTTTGCATCTGAACAACAGGAAGAGCTGAAGTTCTGCTTGGCTGCTGATGCTTGTCGGAGAAAAGGTCTTTTGACTTCACAAGGTCATGCTTTGTTTAGTGATCATGACTGACTGCAGCTGGTAGTTTTTCTCTTCAGATTTGTTTGACAGCCCGTAACCAAAAGTGATTCACACCCTTTGTGTAGCTTAACAAAAATCCATAATAAATTCCAACTTGTGCACACATCCATCCATCCATCCATCCATCCATCCATCCATCCATCCATCCATCCATCCATCCATCCATCCATCCATCC
>JAVKLF010000038.1:5655561-5668598 GCA_034783495.1 Millerichthys robustus
TGTGTGTGTGTGTGTGTGTGTGTGTGTGTGTGTGTGTGTGTGTGTGTGTGTGTGTGTGTGTGTGTGTGTGTGACAGCTGGGTTTGTGTTTCTTTGCGTTGTGGCTTCACTTCTCTCTAGTGAAAAAAAAAATTAGAAAGAGGAAAGAATGTCTCCTGTCCCTGTGAAGCCAGAGGTCAGGAACATCATCACCACTAGACAGAATCCAGACGGAGCCAGAGTGACTGCAGCTCCATTGTTCCCGTCCAGCCGTGTCAGGTGGCCAACTAGAGTGCTAAATATCCCAGACCACCTGGGTCCGCTGGCAAAAACAACAGCTGGTTTGGAGATGAGGCACTTCTATTTTCAGCTCTTGTCCGAATCTCCTCTTTCCCCCATCGTTTATAATTTTCTGCACCCCAGAATCCAAGCCAGATTCTCTATCTGCCAAGCCTGCAGTTTCAAAAGACAAATGCAGAAACTATTTGTTGATGTCAGTGTATGGGAGTGGGTCTGCGAGACCCCAGGAGACACCAAAAGTCCCCCCACACAGCATTCTCCTAATTTAGCTTTTCAGGGTGGACACGGTCTTGTGTTCATCCTTAACTTCACTGCCACCCCCTCAAAGCTCCTTAAACCCCCCCTTCTCTGTCCCTCAACACCAGATCTGCCATTTTCCACATGCAGCTGTGAACACGCACCGAAGAGTGAATATTGAATGTTGAAAGACGCGAGCGCTGAGTTCATAAAGCATGTGTGCAGCAGCAGCAGTTAGCAGCAGCAGCTGCAGCCTCCCTGCACACGTCCAGGTGCAGGGAGGCTGTTAGGATTACATCTTGCTCTGCAACGGCTTTACCTAAACTAGCATTTAATTAATGACAGATTGATTTCTCTTCTGCATTCACTTGTCCTTTCACTTTTCTGTAATGCAGATGTTAAAGTCACTGAAGGCGAGTGAGACATGCTTGAACCTTTCCGTGCACCTGTCCCGATGCTCACCTGGTGCACACAGTCCAGAAACTGCAGGAAAATGGGTGTGAAGCCGCTGCCCTGGCTGCTGGGACTCAGGTTGCTTCGCTGGCTGAACTTGTGGCCAAAGGAGAGCCACTCCTTTTCCAGGAGCACCTGAAAACCTTCAAGAGTGCGATAGAAGGGATCGCTTAGCAGCTGCACCAGCGATGCCACCTGAAACAGGGAAAAAGGCGTACATAAAATAATTGAAACTGTGCAATCAGCGCACAACAAGCTCTTAGCTGCATTACACAATATATCATTCATTTTATTATGAAAAACGCCTAAATATTTTATTGTAAAAGAACTGGAATGTGCACATTTCTTTCTTGGTGACCCCTAAAGTTATGTGGTTATCACATTTCCAGATGTGACCTAATAAAAACAAAAGCTTTAAAAAGACGAAACATGCTGGACATTTCATGGCGATGAAGTAACTAAACTCTGACATCAGTTTTAGATTTTTGATGCTGAGGTCAGTTTCTGAGCCAAAAAACAACATGTATTTTATGTAACGCTATAAAATGTCACTAAGACATGCACAGAGACCTAAAAGAACTTCTGACAAACAAATTACTGGCAACATTTTAAAATGCATTTCTTTTTCACACTTCCTGGAAGGGAACATGTTTGCTGTTTGAGCTGAAAGATCTACAGTTAAATAGGATGGCTGACACACAGTCAGCCTGCGTCAGCGTTAACATACAGAATGAGTTCTGACTTGTGGATCAGCTGGGTCAGAACGAGCAGGATAAACATCCAGCCAAGAACTGCCCCCAGGCCCAGACAATAAAGTAAGACCCCCCGCAGCAGCCTGAGGTGTGGGGAGAAAAAAGAAGCACGAGTAAAGAAGGAGCGTTTGAGGGCAGAGGCAGTTCTGCTTCCTGTCTGCTGGGTGTCTTTGCTCCGTCAACAGAACATATGGATCTCATTTTCCCGAGTAGGCTGATCTGGATCGAGCCTGCTGGAGCCGGTGGTCCACGGAGAAAGATGCTGTGGGCCCAACACGCACGATCAGATTCCCAAACCGTGCTTTTAAACAGCAGCTCTGGGGTTTTACAAAAGCCGTGAACAAATATGTGGAAAACACAAGAACTGGTTCTATAACAGTGTGTGAAAAACAAGAGCTCAGAAAAGCAAAGTTACCCACAAACGACCGAGACCAAAATACACTTTCTGCTTACATTCAGACTAAATCAGAACCATGAGCTTCTGAGATTCCAGAGAATAGTAAGTTAGTGATTCCAGGCTTCAGATCTTTTACAACGTCTACATATCCATTCGACAGAGAAACAAGTGATCAGAAGACGAACGAGAAAAACAAAGCTGGCAGATTTATGATTCACACATGGCCAGCACAAACGTGCTGCGTGAAGATACTCCTTTCTGCTTTCAATCACAGAACGGCGCTGAAAGAGGAAAACGCACCATGACAGGATGCCTTAGCATCTTGGCTAACATCTGCCAAGCTTAGCCAACAAAAAAAGTTTTTTAGGCAATAGTTTGATTATTATCCTCGTTGTATAAACTGAGAGCTAACATATCTTGTGAAATGTAACAAATATTCAGAATATAATTTCCAAGCTTTGACCAGAGTTGCTACAACTCCAGTTTAAAACATCTGACATGAAAGGTGGCGAGCTTCATACTTTTCTTCAAGGAATGCTTGTTCTTTATGCTTCGATTCCTTTGGAAGGCTTTACGTTTTCTGTATGACTCATTCAAGCTTGTCACTAAGGTATTAATGGATTCTCCTCACTTGTGTGGTGATGTCCCAGCCTTCCTCCAGGCTGAGCAGAACAGACGAGCCGCTGTCCAGAAGCTCCACCAGGAACAGCGCCAGCTGCAGGATCTTGTGAAGCTGTTGAAAGGCAACGTGTGTGCATGTGAACAAATAGACACCAACTGACACATATGATTAAGCCCATCCCGAATATTTGACCATTTTTGGTTTACTTGTAAACGATCTGCTCAGCTCTGATCATTTCCCACAAATAGCCTTTTTTTCCCAGCTGTGTGTGCCCATCGTAGGGCTGCAGGGGGCCAATCAGATAACTGTTCAAATATGTTTCTCTTGGGAAAATGGCTCCAGAATGCATTTGTTCACATAATTTACCCATGATGTCGATCTGATATACAGGATGAGGAGAAGAACGGACTGCTGGGTCATAGTCCCACTTCCAGTCAGTGTACTGCTGTAAACACGTTTAGAAAGTGTTGGGTGTTTATTCACCTGCAGGATCCACTCAGAGTCCTCCAAGGATTTAAGGAAGGAGTCCTCAGAGTCCGACGAAGGGGCACTGGGGGCGCAGGCTCTCAGCAGCTTTTTAAACGCAGCTTTCACCTGCCGCGTGTCTGCAAAATCCACCGGGACCAGCTCACAGTTCAGAGAGGAGTCCAGCCGGAGGCCCTGGAGGAAGTGACATCACATTCCACTGAGTGGAACATCCCACAGACACACATGTACAAATACAACCTACTGCATTAATGTTGATGAGTTCTGAGGCTTGATTTGACAAACAATGATATTCTGATAGGAGTATAGTTTATTTTAAAGCCATTAACATGGATTGTAATACCAGATTATACATTATGTATCTCTGCCTTCTCTTGCTGCTGAGATTTAATGTCAGCAGGATACAGTTTATAGGAGCTGACTTTTCCTTTAAGCAGAAAAGAAGTATTTATTTCTTTTAGAAAAAAACATATTTGAACATAAAATGGGCACAACATGAATCAACACTAGAAAAACTTCATCTGAGGTAATTTTTTTTTTGATATTTTATTTTGTTTGTTTAAATGGAGGGGGCGGGACTTAAAACTGGTACTGGAATCCTTCTGGCTGCAACTTCTGGGTTCCTGTATTTTGGTCCAGTATTTCTATGAACAGCTGATGACCTAAAACATTTTGGAAAGTAAAAAAAAAGATAAAATGCTTTTTTTGTGCTGCACTTCTTTCTTTCTTTCTGACTGACTGACTGACTGACTGACTGACTGACTGACTGACAATGCAAGAAGAGCTTTGAAAGAAATGAAAAGAATATTCCTGTAGACAACTTGAATCTTTGCTATTGACTATTTTTGAGAAATTGACCTTACTGTGCAAACAGAAGCCCAATTTTACTAATAACCAAACAAGAAAGATCACTTTGGTCAACTGATACAACTATTTATTACTATATTTATTCTATAAAATAAAAAGTTATAAGTCTCTACAAATTTTCCTGCTAGTTAAATAGAAGCTCGTTTTGTGACCATGAAGTGGTTAAACTACACAAACATCGTTACAATTGTTATTGTAGGATGAAAACAAAAAAAATCCAGGCAAACCGGTTGGACAAAACTCTTCTTTCTCACCCTCAGATGTGATTTTTCCCCGAAGACATAAAGGGCGGCTTGATGTTTTAGGAGCTGAGCCTGCAGACCGCTGCTCCCTGCAGGGGGCGCCAGATCCTTCCCTGCTAATCTGGTGCCCACGTCAGCCGGTTGGTGCTGACTGAGGCGGCTGCTGGAGCGCAGGCTGGCCCACATGCCTGAAAACACACATTTACAAGCAAAAGTTGGAGCCACGAACAGGAGAGGTCCTGTTTGAACGCCACATACGTCCACAAGATGTCAAACAAACAGACGGAATAACGAGCTTCACTCCACATGCAGACTGCATTCACATGCACGGCGCTTCAGTGGGGTTCACGGAAACACCTTCATGTCGTCTGTGTGAATCTGGTGCACAGTGATATTAGAAGCAGAAGTTGCTGGATTTTTTTAGCAAGTCTACGAAGCCAGCATGCAGCAACTTCCAAAGTATGTGACTCACCATCAGCAAGAACGGGTATTTTCACTGTAATATTTTCAAGTTATTTGAAGATCAAACTGAAATAACTTTCAGCTTTATAAAGCAGTTTGGTTGAGATTCCCCACAGTACACCCACACATCGGCCATCATGATGTGAGTTTGTACTGAAACTGAACCAGTTTTAAAAGCAACAACGTTTGCAGACAGAATCTCAGTTTACACCTGAGGCCTCATCTGATGCCAACACAACAGCTAATATGAACCAGAGATAAACAATAACCGCACACCAAAGATCAAAGACAGCTTTTTTTATAAGGGAAAACAGAAATTGTACTATTTTTGGAAAAAATAAGGTAAGTGAGTTTTATGGCAGCAACAGATCTTAAAAAGTTGGGAAGGGGCCATGTTTACCACTGTAAACCTCTTCTTTTAACAGCAATCTGTAAACAAAAACTGAGGAGAACAGCTGCTGGAGGTTTTGGAGACGACTGTTGTCTGATTCTAGTTTCTCAACAGTCCTGGGTCTGTTTTGCTGGATAAGAGGAAATGTTCTTGTAAAAATGTGTAAATACTGTTCTGCACTGATGATCGGTCCGTCCGTCCGTCGGTCGGTCCGTCAGAGGCACTAATGTACCCCCATACCATCAGACAGACAACTCTGCCGTCTTTAGTATGGAGGACGTATCGTGGATTCCAAAACAGATTTCTAGATTGGATACGTCTGCTCACAGAACACTTTTCCACTTTGCCTTGGTCCATTTAAAAAAAAAGACACATATGGCTTCCTGTGGTTTCATGATAGAGCTTTAACCTATAACAAAATCAAACTTGTACTAATGTAGCAGCCCCTGAGGGCCCGAAGACCAACGACATCTAAAATTGACTTTCGCAATTGTTTGGTGAAATGATGAAGTGTAGATGATGGGATGTTTTAACTCATCACTATTTTCACTTCAAACACATTGTTCTGAAATTGTTTCAATATTTTAGACAACGTTTACTAGACTTACTTTACTTCTGAGAGAGACGTCCCCAAAAATCTTTTCTATACCCCGTCTTACACAATTTTTGCAAATTAACCTAATTAGTATCAAAATCCTCCTCCAGCTGTTTCCTGTTCATACCACTTACTTATAGAGCCTTTTGTTGCTTCTGTTCCAATATTTTACAGATGTGTCACGGCCAGAAAATTCAAGATTATCTCATGTTTCCCAACAGTAATGGAACAATTTCCTACTTTTTACATTTGTTTAGTTTACTCTGTTTACTTGCAAATAAAATATGGGTTTATGGGATTTGCAAAAGGGTGTGTTTTGTTTTTACTCACATTTCATACAACATCCCAACTTTTTTGGACTGGGGTTAGTATTTACAGTCCTACGATAACTGTTCACTCTGATTACACTGCAGGATCACACGGGTTTTATTTGGTCCGACTCTGTGTCCGTGTGTGTGTGTGTCTGTGTGTGTGATGACAAATGGCTTCCTTTCCTCTCCGTTCTGAACGCGGTCCTCAGCTGACCACAGCAGTGCTGAGCCAACACAACAACAAAGGGGAGGACCGCTCCGGTCTGTGAAAAACCAGAGGAGCGCCCACAAAGTCAGCCATGAATAATACAGCAGCGTTCCACAAAGTCTCTGTAAGGGTTTGAAGCACGGTGCTCTACACTGCTTCATCTGGTTAGTGAGCATTTGTGTGTTAGAGGAAGCAGAAACGCTGGGACTGAATTCATGAATGTGTTAGAAGACTGGCAGAGGACAGTTTCACTTTACCTGGACTCAGGACTCTCTCCTTACTTGCAGCTTTTGGGTGTGAGTGAGTGAACAGTTTATCTTTGTACTCAAGCACTGGTTGGTTGGTTGTTTGGTGCAGGAGAGACGATGAGGGGAAAATTAAAATCAGAAAAATTAAGGTCATAACTAAAAACATCATGCAAATCAAAGCGTAAACTGGTCCACATGATACGACAGCAGCATAATAAATGATGAATGGTCAAAAGAAAGATTGTTTTACAGTGGCATGCATGGATTGATTATTGATGGCTATGACCGCAGATGAAGACGTTTCCCTCTGGAAGGAGGGGCTCCGACTGGGGCTGGCCCCTCGTTTCTCCTCAGCTCAGTCACAGAAAATACTTCCATAAGGAAACTTAACAACTACAAAAAGGCTAAGAACTTAGCTAATTTTACAGATTATTGAAAAGATGGTGTGGCTGTCCAAAACGCACACTCTGTGCACCCACAGACCTCGCAGGGTCTTGGTTTAAAACCGTGTCTGGTTGCAGACATGTGACTTTCATTTTTGACCTCAGTTACCCCATTCAATTTTCTTTGGAAATATGTCAAATATTATAACCTCATAAAAAACAGAAATGTTCCAGGAGTTGTTTACAAACCATACTGCAGTTGTGCGATTTTAAAAAAGAACTGATATGTGATGTGTCATCCTGCGCTGAACATATGCTGAGTCAGTCGGAGCAACGATTTAGCCTTTGACCTTCATCCGAAGTGGTGACTAACAGCTCAGACATGAACAACCAGCTATGCAAAACACTGAACAAAGTTCCTGGATTTCTTTTCCAAGAGTTCACATTCCAAAATAAAGAGTCACAGTGATGCATCAACTTAACGGAACATTAAGTTTTCATCTGGAGAATAATTTTTCAGCAGCGTTAATGTGACAGCAGGGCACAACAAAAACAAGATGATCACAGTTCCTTCGAGGAAAAAATTCCTGTATCGATTCATTCTTCTGATTATTAGAAGAAGAAAGAGATGAAATCATCAACTACAAACACTGTAAATAACAGCCTGAGGCATGTAGTGTCGACACAAACTGTGGTTGGTGTTATCATGCTGTAGCGTTTCTTCCCCGACATGTGGAAATTATTTTTCCTCCACATATTTGGGATTAACAACTGGTTTTTGTGCTAAAAAGACACTTTGTAAGTATATAACCAACACTTCGCTTTGTTTTGTCCAAAGATCGGGACGATAATTCCTTGTTTTGGAGTGACAGCTCCAGTGTTTCATGTTTCACCTGTCAGCAGGAACTCACAGGATAACTTTGGTATAGTAGGAAATGGTGAAACACACTCACCTCCTCGGGTAAAGCTGCTTGAGAATGGGATGTCTAAATGGACAGGAGCCATCTTTGATATCCTGGATGTCTTTCTTTCACTGCCTGAAGGTGACAGATTGGCACAGAATGTTAAAACCAGCACCATCATTACGTTTATGGAGAGTTATTACACTCAAACTATTTATCTCAGCTTATGGTCACAGTGGTTCATTTTGTTCATTAAGAATCTATTTTGATCTAAAAAGACAAGGGTTAAATGAGAACACGTGCAGAAACTGTGTTAGCGCAGTACGTTCAGGATACAGACACGGCCGGGTGAAGTCAGAACAGATGAATGGACCGAGCTGAGACCCTCGGGCATCTTTTGATTCTGACATAACCTTTTATTGTACAAATTTCCTCTAACTCTAATGATAGGGCATTTCTCCAACCCCGTTTTTCAAAAACACACACACAAAAGTGAACAGTAACCGCTGACCAGTGCAAAGACAAAAAGAAAGAAAACAATTACCTGAAAACAAAAGAAAATAGGAGCTGGAGCAGAAAACCAAAATAACTCTGAGGAGTGCAACTGTGCACTTTTTTCTTTATCGGCAGATATGAACTTTGAGTAGCCTCTTGTCCTTTTGAAAACAAACAATATTTTTCCCACGACATGGTCGAGGCCCCCACTAAAGCAAATTCAGGTCATGAAAGGGAAAAGGCAGCAGTGGAGGCACCCAAAACTTCAGAGATTTCTTTTAGTGAGTTTAACAGTTAGCCCTGCAGCTGCTAGAGTACTTAGACACAGAATAATTTGTTTATAAGTTTAATCATCTGACATGAACAACCATGAAGAGTCTGCCAGGGCTGTAAACAATCATTCTTACAAAGAGGATGCCCAACAAACACTCTTAATTTAAAGATGATAAGTATCATCTGGCTTACCTCTAAAAACAAGCTAGATGTAAATATTATCAGTGAACTTTCAGGTGACCTGGAAACCAATGAAGGTCATGATTTGGTTGGATTGTCTTGGTGAAAAAGGAAAGGTGTGTGAGCAGTCTGGGAGGTACCCATTAGAAGAGCAAAACGTTTATCTCTGTTTGGTTTAAGCAGCCCTTTCTCACGCCCCTCCATTTGACCAACAGCCATCAGTAATAACTGATAACACTCCTGGCCGTCTTCCATTTACACATTTCAGCTACTGTCCAGGCTGGCCCACTGGTAATCATTGATGCTTAAGTCATTAAATAACAGGAAAAAACTAAAACAACATTTTTTAATAACTGTAAATGAACAGAATAAACTGAAGAGATTGGAAGGAAGAAGTGATTGACAGCCTTCTGCAGTACTTGAAGAAATGGTAAAGAAAAGGGAAACAACTAAAACATGCAAGATAGTCCTCGAGGACCAGGATTGGCTACCAAGATATTACCAGTTTCATTTTATGTCGAAGAAAACAAAAAAGAAAACGTGTACCTGGTGATAGGCCGACGAGGGAGCGGTTGGTCAGTGTGTTGTTCCCGTTCGTTTTGAAGTAAACAGGGATGGAGTTGAGGATGGCTAGCAGGTACTTCTCCTGTTCAAGACTACTGGATGAATCTGAGGATGAGGCTGGCGCTGAAGATAAAACACAGCAGGACAAAAGTGAGACTTTTTGCTGTTTGTTGCCTCTTTTTTTGTGTGCCGCTCTGGAAGGAAACGCACCTGTCGAGGACGGGTTCTGAGACTTGAACAGTCCCACCACACTCTTGCCGTGAAAACCTCCGGAGCGAAGCAGCACAGCTTTGGTCCGGGGATGCTTCCAACACACAACAGGCAGACGGCTGTGTCTGTAGCAGCGCGCTACTTTGTGTAAACTGCTGTCTTGCACACCCTGGGGAACGACCAGCAGTCCTGGGTAGCTAAAAGGAGACAGTAACAGAACACCTCACAGCCACGCAGGAAAATAATTTCCTAAACAAGGAGAATAAATAAATTCAACAAGTATTTGATTGACAGAGTTCACAGCGATGCAAAAGAAGTGTTTTTTTCTTTCTGATCGGTGACATCAGCACAGAGCAGGAGGGTTCTGGACGGATTGTGTAGGGAAATCAAACTTCAGCCGGTGTTCAGTGACAGCTGCTGTACCTGCGGCAAAGGGAGTAGAGTCTGTTTACGGCTGTGATCCTGAACTGCTCGCCTGATTTGGATCGGGACGAGCTGACAGTGATGGTGCCCAGGCCCAGACGCTGGTAGTCACGGAAACAGGACTGCTCCACCAGCTGCTCCATAGTGGACTTTTCTGAGGCTCTCAGAGTGCTGCTGGGTGGGGGTTCACCCTCATCAGATACTAAATCAGACACGCACACAAAAAAAGAAACAGTTATACTTGCAAATCTTTTCTTCTGTCTATTTTGATCTCTCCACACGATACATGAATGTTTCACTTCTCTCACTTGAAATGTCATCGTCTTCATGCCAGGTCGTCCGACTGCCTCTGTCGATCTTCTTCAGAGAGCTCTGGCTGCTACGGCCCATGGTGATCTTTCCAGCCCTCTTTGCTCCTTTGACAATTGTTTTTGACAACGTTCTGTGAGGCAGAACGCAGCAGAAATCATCATTTGCTGAGAAGTTGCAGTAAAGTGTATTTATTCACAATGTTTTTTTAATCGACTCTACTGATTTACAAAAACAAAGTGAGTCCCAGGCCTGTTCCAGATAGCTGCATTACAAACCTGAAGCCTGTGTTTCTTTCTTTTGTCTTAGGAAGGATTAGCTGAGGAACTGTTTGTCCTGCTGCAAATGCAAAGGAGCTGAAGATTGACTGAGGATAGCGAATTCTCTGGAGGTGTTTTCTGAAGATTTCTACCATCTCTGAGTTAACCTCCTCATCAAAAGCCACTTTTATCAACTGCAGAAAACACAAATTATTCACAAAACAAACAGCAACTTGGATGTTGTATTTTTTGACTGTTAAAACCTGGCAACATACGATCATTTAAATGCATTATTACATAATTTTTCTTTTATTTAGGATAATTTAAAAAAAGATCTTGAACCGTGACTTTAGTCTGATTGCATCGCTTACCTGGAATGATGCTGAGCGGAGCTGCAGGCCTTCCTGCATGTTCTGCTGCAGCTGGTTCTGGATGCTGATCTTCTTCTCTTTGGTCAAAGACGCAGCAGGAAAAGCTCTGATAACTGCCTGCTCCCCCACTGCACCAATACAGGAACACAGATCACTTTACAGATGGCTTCTGACATCAATCAGCTAATTAGAGTTAAATTAAAGCATAAATTGAGTTAAGGTTTATATATGTGAATGTAAACAAGTAATTAAAAAAATGCTACTTTTTGTCAATTTCTATAAGCCTAGGTATCTGTATATTTCCACGAGACTTGAAAATGTCAGTATTACCCAGTGGATCGTGGGGAATGCCTTTGAAGATGATGCGATATGTGGTAAGAAAAAGCGCTCCCTCTGCTGGCAGGATGTGAGGGCCCCCGAGAAGCCCGCCTGTGGCCTCTTCTCTGCCGTCGGGATCCAGAAGCACCCTCAGCCCCTCTGACACCAACTCCTCTCCTGGAAGCAGCGCTGGACGCAGAATCTTTGGCTGATGGAAAGAAAAAGCCTCAAATTATGCACCAGAACCGACAAACAATTTCTACCTGTCTACAAGCACGTCCGACCCTAAGTTGAGGCATTTTTCATTGACAAGAAAGAACTCAAACCTGAGAACTCAACAGAATCATTTGCGTCACTGAATCAGATGAAGGAAATAAATTTATCAAAATAATGTCAAATCATAGCACCACATGGCTAAGTTGGATGAGTTTAAACCCAAAGTGCATCATGGACAAAAGCACAAACCCTGCAAACACACCAACCGTCACGTAACATTTTTAAAATCACCATCCAAGAAAAACACTCTGCACAGAACAAATCTCCATCTCAACTGTCAAAGCAAAATTTGTAACTTTCGTTTTTAGCAAAAACAGTTCTGTTTGTCTTGATTGTTTAGCTGAGGAACTCTCAGTTTTCACATTATGCTCTAAACATCTGGACTCTGACATGATGCATTTTTCACATGTAGGATAAGTGAAGCTGAATCTAATCACATCTCTATAATCATAATCAAAAGTTTTACTTTCAGAGCAAATACTTTGTACAAAAATCAACTTTCTCTATTCATTTAATCTGTTTTATCTGGCTTTTAAATGAATATGGAGTTAAACTACTAGGTTCTGTCTATTTCTGCTAACAGACTGAAAATCTTCAATCAACAATTTTATGAATGTGTTTCTTTACATTCCTTTTAAAAGGAATACAAGTTAACCAGTCAAGTTTGGGCTCATCTAGTCAAAGGGAAATGATAGCAGTGCCCTGCTTTCCAGGAACAAGTTAATGGTGTTTGCATTTCCATATGGGCAGAGAAAAGAGTTACAGAAGATGCAGCAGGACACTGAAACAGGAATCAGTCAACTGCACTTCTGTCGTTTCATGATAGAACTAATGATTAAGCATGCAGCTGGCACTTTATGACTAACTTTTCTAACTGTATGAGACACAACTAACAGCCATATCTGTTCCCTTCACTGCTTCTGCTTCAGAACCACCCATTTGTCCCACTGTCACAGATTTAAATGAAGAGGGACATCAGATTGTTTGCAGCTTTTCCTGTTGAGGCCGCAGCCGACCTGAGGGCGCTGCGGTCTGGCTCGGAGATAATTACAGCCTCCGAATCCGTCCTCGAATGAAAAGTGAGACAGAGAAGACAGTTCCAACACGTTTTTACCTGTGCAGACTCGGCTACTTTCTAGAGATTCTTAGTGTTACTGCAGCCACTACTTCTATCATTCAGTCTAGTCACAAGTGCACAGACAGAGGTGGACGTTTTGCAATGTTTTTGGCATAAAGCTGGCAGCAAACAGTAAAGCATCCAAGACGATTCTGGAAGCAAATCGCAAAATCATATTTGTGTGTCTGATTGTGTTATTTGCCAAGAGCTGGCTGATGCATGAAACAGCAAGATCCAAAAGTTGTCTGCAATTATGAACCAAAAAACTCGTTGATACTGACCTTCTGCATAACAGCACCATTACTAACAAGAATAAATTTAGCAGTTTAAAATAAAAAAAGTCATAAAGTGAGCAAAAACCTTCATTACAATTACAATACAGATACTTATTGATTTTTATTATTGTT
>JAVKLF010000038.1:5674260-5688727 GCA_034783495.1 Millerichthys robustus
ATACAAGATCTTGGTGAAAAATTAATGCAACACTGGATGGAAATAAATCTTGTGACACTGCAGAAGCTTATTGAAACCATGCCACAGCGAATGCAGGCTGTAATCAAAGCTAAAGACGGTCCCACAAAATATTAGAGTGTATTTTTAAAAATATTTTTGGTGGCGACATTTTTTTGGCCAGGCAGTGTATGATTTTAATTGTCTCTTAATGACATGAAGATTTTCCATCTATTTATGTTGAAAGAGTTTGTCTCTTTCTGCAGGATTTGCGATGTCAAATGATTTAAAATTACACCTAACCCCTACCCAGAAAGCTGCCTCCTGTCTCCATTTAAACACCTAAAGTGAAAGATTTCTCCTGATATCAACACGCCGCCTGCTGGAGTCCAGGCTCGCAGTAGATCAGAAGCAAACGTTTAGTTGACATTAATGACCGCCTGTTTAGATTAAGAGTTCACTCAGGGAGACAGATGATTAATCTCACTTTACTATTGAAGCAACTAAACATGGTGCCTTTGAGTTAAAAAGGAAATAAGCAAGCGCATCGCTGGCCCCCAGCAGTGTTTGCAAAATGAAACGCAAATCATAAAGAAAAAAACAAAAACAAAAGCAGCTCGTTAGCTACACTAATACTGCTCTGTCAGTTGAATAAGTGTCTCACAACAGATGTTAAGTGGGTGTATGTCTGTTTGTGAAGGGGATGTGAGCGTGTTATTTGTCAGTGCTGTCTATAGTCAGCCTGGCTGTACTTTTCTGACTTGTCCGGATCTGCTCGGGTCATTTTGACCGAGGTCGGCAGCTCTTATTGATGATAGTACGCAAAGTTTATAATTGGATTCAAAAGACAGATGTGCAAGGAGGAGAACAGGGAAGAACAGGAGAATGGAGAGGAAAAGGGAGGAAGAAAGGAAGGTAAGGCAGCAGAGATGTAGGCGGAAAGAGGGAGTGTGACGCAACCGAACCCATCTGGCCTTGTGACCAGCAAAGTGCAGGAATGTAAGGTTGAGGGAGAAAGGGTGAAAAACAAGTAGAAAAACACCATGAAGGGGGATCAGAAAGGAGAAAACTCTGTATATGGGTCAAAGGAATTAAGCTATCAGGTTTTAAGATCTTGTTTTGAACTCTGGAACCTAATTTAGAGGCTCACAATATGACTGACTATGGCCCCCAAACATTCATCTCACACTGCACAAACCGTGTCTCCGAAACAAAAAGATGACACGTGTGGCCACTGAAGCAAGAGCATACTCGAACGGAGTAGTTAGGAGTGCTGTATCTGTATTGTCGCGAGCCTTGGGCCATCGCTGTTATTTACATGTTCTGGCAGAATTTAGAACATTCTTGAACAGCCATTATTTCTGGACAAGTCCTTCGTTAGAATGCATTCCAGACCTAAAACCAACTGCTCTCTCCACTTTTGCAACTCTACTAGAGTCAATATATTTGTAGGAAAATTAGCCAACTGCCAAAATTGACCAGAGAAAGCCACATAAAACTGATAAACAAACCTGTTAAGATATCCGTTGGCTTTAACTGTGTACAAAAACAAACAAACAAAACAAATGCACACGTAACATAAATGTTCTGAAACAAAATAGAAATGGATGCAACAGTTCAAGAACATTTTTTTTACATGCATGAGTTCGTCAATTCCAGCAGTGCTTGTGAAGACAATGTAGAGATCAGTTTGACAGAACAAGTTCACAACTTCTTCCATGCATAAACTCCAACAAGAAGAATGCTAACAGTTAAGTGTTCTTGTTGAGTAATTCATCCAGAACTTGTGTTGAAGTTTTGCACCATTTGTCATTTTCAAGCTGTGTTAACCTGAAGCAGACCATCCAATCCAGGGACACGTTTAAAAGCATCAGGAGACCTGGTGTGACTGTAAACGGCAGAACAAACTCAGACATCACTGACATCATCTGTTCATCTGCTGACAAACCCACTCCTCTGTAAGTTCAACAAACAGGCCCTTAGAACAAAAGGTCAAACTTTAACAAAGGGGCATTTTACAGAAAGATAAACACAATAACTGATTTCAATTTATTTCAATAAAATCATAAAAGGGGCACAGCTAAGGAGAAACACAAGAAATTGGAAAATCAAACAACAAAACTCTGAATGTGTGATCTACAAAAAAAGCCAAACTGTTTTTTGTAGATCACACTGTGAGCAGAATCCTTGCATTAAGAATAATCTCCCCATGTTCCTGACCTGCAGACTAAAGAGTTATGATGACAGTGCCACTGGCAGCATGAACACAGCGTGAGCTCGCTGAAGCCCAGCCAAGAATACCAAACAGAGGCTTGACCAATGTCTGACTCTGACTCCTGAACTTTTACTAACAGAGGAGGGCAATTTCTTACCCAAAGTTCGCAACCAATACCACTCAAAATGATTTATTTCCTCAAATCGTAAAAAAACAAACATTTTTTTTTATCAAATCTGTGTAAAGGGTGTTTACAAGGCTCCACCTTCTTAAATCTTGGTGAAAGATTAAATAATAAAAAAGAAAACTAAAAATATTGTACTGTATTTATTGTACTTTTTTCGATTTTAAGGATGAAAACTTTGCAATTATTAGCGAAATTACGAAATTGCTGGTCAGATGTTAAAAGAAAAACATTTTGGTTTGGGGATGGTTTTCTCTCTTCCTTCTTCAAAAGAAAAGACAAAAGAACAAAAATATCAGTTTCCATATGCAAAACATTACCAGCTCATGAAAACACATTTCTTTCAAAAACAGATTTGCATTTTTGTGTCAACCAAACTACAGCCTTATAAAATAAAATAAAAGTCCAAACTGTCTCTACAAGCAAAGGAAAAGCTGAGCAGCATTTTTAACAGATAAGAGCAAATTTACTCTCCCTTAGTGGGTTCTGCAAAATCAGTTTTGATGTGACTCCAGTTCTTCATCAGCAGGTTATTTACACTGGAAACCATCCACGCTCAACACAAAACAGACAGTGTTACATGGAGCCAATATATGCTAATGTCTGATGTTAAAACCATCTCATCTAAACTCTGCAATACAGTTGTTCATCAAACTGCACTGGAATATTTGAGGTTGAATTTGTTTTAAATGATGAAGAATCTGCTGTGTGCTCAGTTAGCTTGGCTTCCCTGCCACAAATCCTTCCTGTTTCTCCAATACGAGTGCACCGATTACAAGTCCTTTTCTGTGATAGGACTACAAGGATGTGCTCCTCTTTATGGTGCTTTTAGCCTTTTATAAATGCACTAACTGAGCTGGATACATCTTAAGTCCTTGGACACGATGAAGTGCTATATATATATATATATAGGTTCAGGCCATTTACCATTAGATTTAAAAAATCATGCACGTCTCCATCTGAAAAATAAATATTTAGCTGAAGTTTAAGTAGGCTAACAACATCTTCCTGTTGGGATTCACATTGCTTCATTTTCTTGAATTTCTAGTTATAGCATCCCTGCAAAGAATTATTTCCTTTAAAGAATATAAATCATTTCTACAACAGACAGCATCAAGACTTACTTGTATGAAGACAATTAGAAAACAAAGACAACAAGAAAAGGCTTGTGATTACAAGCACGTTGCGGAGAAAGTGTATGGCTGAAGCAGAAAAAGTTACAATTTTAAAGAAATTACAACCACTTAGATACAACCTGAAAAAAATAAAATAAAATATATTGAGCTACAGCAAACAGTCTTGAATCAGATGACTTCTTATCTGACTCAGGATGTCCTCAGTTGGACCTCCATGTCCTTAAAGTCAGAACTTCACCAACTGCTTGTTGCTCAGTGAAGCTACCAGAACTGACAGACTCCCGGATGGGTGTCGAAACGTCTTCGAACAAGAACTGATCTAAAGTCCGGTTGGCTCTGATTTAAGCCTGTTTGCTGTTGGGATGACCCGGAGAAAACCTGAGCTCTTCTTTATTCATTTACCATTCTTATAAGCTTTACTTCAAGCACTTTCAATTCAAGGTTTTGAGCCTCAACGCTTCTATTGGCTATTTGTGATATAGCTTTAACTTGAAAATGTTTTATGAAGCCAAAAAAGTGATATATTTTCTTAACATTTTCTTGCTGACATTTCAAAAGTAAAAACATAAAACCATTCTCCTTCTATCTAACATGCCACTGTGCTTTTAATGTGAAAATACATTTTATTTTTTGGAAAACAAAAATAAATCCAGTTAGATTACCAAACTTCTTGGGATGGATTATAAAAAAAGGGATTTGAAATGCATTGGAACATGTGAGACAAGCACAGCACATTAATGGCAGCATGTCAGGAATATGCGTGCCTGAGATCCCAAACCAAGATGACAGCTGTTCTGAAGATCCTCTCCCAAAATTTGTTTTGCTCACATTTGTGCATCACTCCACAAACATTAAAGTCTACAACCAGAGATTAAAGCTACTTTGACAAGTTCCTGCATGACCTTACTTTACCTTTTACCCTTTGGGCGAGGCAGTGCTACAACATGTCATCTGTGAATAACCAAAACAAAAAACCTGGTTTCTCTAAATATCATTTTGTCTAACTGGCCGGTAGTCCAAGATAAGAAATCATTTCTAATCTTTTTACAGAAACAGTGGAAAATCAAGAAAGCCTTTACGGTGTTATTGCTGAAGAATTTAAGAAAACCACAAGCTAAGAACCAGAGACAGAGTGGAGTTTCAGTGCTGGAGGTCTGAGGAGAAGAGAAACAAACACCACACACGTCTCATCGTTAGGGTTTCTGTCAGCCAGAGGAGTCGTGGTGACAGACAGCAGGTCCGGTCCCGGTCCTACTCATCAGGGTAGGACTGCTGTTTACACAGTATCACAATGTAAACAATTATGTCTGTCTCTGTAGCAACAAGCAAGTCTAAACAGGAGCTGTTGTGGTGAACACTGCAGCTAACCCTCGCTGGTTAAATGAGTTGGAAATCAAACTCCACGGCCTGTTTTTACACTTTTCTGTGGAAGCTTAATAGGGATGCCTGATAATATTGGTCTACCAATAATAACATGGGTCACACAATAACCTTTCTATTTATCTGACAAAATTGTAACCTGGGACATTGTATTTCAATGGTGTTAGTTGCCTCAAGCCTTTTTTTGGGTTAACTTTTGTGGAGTCATATCAGCCACAATGCATCCACTTCAAAAACAAATCTTGTAAAAACTTATATACACCGTATGCCAATTTGTTGTCCTGCCAACTCATCCATTATTGTGTTTAAAGAGTTTCCTTACCCTGTAAAAGGCTGTGGACAGGGGCAGCAGTGCAGCAGCTACTGTATATTCCTCAGAGCTGGAGCAGTCCTGTGGGAAGAACAAGAAGAATGAAATGAAAAGCAGTACAAAAACACAGCAACTTAAAAACAGCAACTCAAAAAAGAGAAACCAAGAAAAAAAAGAACTTATATTTTTTCACCTGGGCAACAAAATGAGGAGCAAAGATTTTCAGCATTTTGGTTGCACAGACTGCAGCCAGATAGTTCAGTTTAACTTAAAGAACATTTGAGAAGATCTAAAAAGAAACTTGAATCTGTGCATGCACAACTGATAGCTAGCTGTGAATCAGCATCACAAAGATGAGATTGGAGAACAATCCTGGGGGCAAAGAATATTTCCTTCAGCAAATATCTTACATAAAGTCTGGGTAACAATCGAAAAAATGTGACAGCCAGCCCCCCCCACTATTAGCACATGTGCTTTCAATAGCTTTATATAATCCCTGCCTTGACACAATTGTAAGAATGCTTCAGTTTTCAATTTATCAACAATTTCAAGGTTAGAATTCCTAAACCAGATTGCCGTGCAAGTCTTATTCAATTAAATGACAAGAAGTTGTATAAAATCCAGTCATTTGTTTCATGAAATATTGTATCTTTTAATAGAGCCTCTTTAGCCCGAGAATTATTTTGCTATTTATTTGATTTGTACCCACAGAGACGTTAAAGCAGTTCTCTGACACACCGTGTCAAAGCACGTTTGTATTTGGGGGTTGTTCATGGTAAGGAGGGGGTTGTTGTGTGTTCAAAATAAATCATTCAGATGAACAGAGCATTAAGGGCCTTAAAGCAAAAGGGCTTAGGGGCCCAAACTTAACTTTTCATACAGAGATCACATCAGACTGATGAGAACGGGAGAAAAGGAAAAAAATAAGTAAGTTAGATCCAAAAGTACTGCACCCACAGGAAATTAGTTCTTATCTTTGGTAAGCTGTGTTGGGATTTATATGTTGAACTCTGTTGACATGAATGACCAGAGGAAACTTCATTTAAGAGCGTGCACAAAGAGCAGCCCGGACTCTGAGCTGCTGCCGGAGCTCCTAACCCTCAGTGTGACCTGAAAAATATCTGCATCTCTACACATTTGCTTTTTGTTCTCAGAAATATTTCTGCATATCTGAGTTTCCTAAAGCTGTGCAATTTACAATCAGAGCTGTTCCGTTTCATGGGAGACACAGACAGAGGAATGCTGCTTTTTGTGATAGTGGTCTACGATGGGGGGCCTCTGTTACAACCATTCTTCAAAACATACACGCAAGAATGTACAGAGGGAGGAAAACGCAAAACACATGAAAGCCGGACCCCTGTCGACTGAGCAGCATAGTTTCTGTTTTATTTTCTCATCTTGCACTTATTTGGGCTGTGGTAAAAAAGCTCCAGCTTACTGGAGCAGCCCCAAAACTTTGTTTATCAGCATCAACAACAGTGCTGCAGGTCAAAGAGGTTCATGGACCACAATCACTTAGAGTGGAAAGAAACAGATTCCCGAAAAAGTGCAACTGTTTGGAAACCAGCATCATTCCTGCAAAAATAAACAGAAGTTTATTACAGGTGGAAGTTTCAGCTCTGAAAAGGCCACGTCAGATGTTGACAGGGACAAATATTAGCTTTATTAAAGCCATAACTATTATTAACAAACCTCTACTTTTATCTCTTAAGAGCAAACAGACGATAAGAAGCAACCCAACAGCTCTGAAGGTCAACAACAAGCCTGCAGATAATGACAAGTGAAAGCTGAAATGTTAGGAATATTGTATTTAGGATTTACTCATAACCTTGTGAAGATCCACACGTAGCGCTGTGGGGGAGCGAGCGGTAAGTTATTTAGAATTTCGGAAATAATAAGGAGAGGAGATGGTCACCTCACACGTCTGTTTGCGAGGACACCCCGCAGTCTTCATTTCCTTCTATTATTTAGAGCATGTCTCACTGTTTTCCCTCATTCCACAAGCTGTCGGAGCTGAAACAGCAGCAATGACTAAACGCAGTTATTCTGCTTTGGACACGTATTCAGTGAACCAAAAAAAAAAGGGAAGGTGCACAAAAAAAGCTACAGGATGTGAACAAATGGTAACTTCATGTGTGTTGGAAAACAGTAAGAAGACAAATTGGCATCTATCATGATTTTCTAAGATCTTTTTAAGTTATGGGATATCACAGGTAATTGATTCTGAACTCTAATAAAGAAGAATAAACCAGACAGTGACTCTGTGCATGAATCCGGATTAATGCAGATGTTACCTGGTGGTAATGATGGATTTCCTGAACCAGCGCTTGTTTAAACATGGGAATGATACCAGTCACAGATTCCCAGTGACTATGCCCTGAAAGGCAGTACATCAAGACTGCTGAGGCAGACAGAGGCCACGTTCTCACAGAAAGAGACTTGAATATGATCTAAGTCAAGCAAAAATGTATTGAAGCTGTTTATATGCTATTAAAGGAAATGATAAAAGTAGTTAGAGTTCAGCAGGCAGTGATCATGCTACAGAAGAGGAATGATGGGTACAGACTCAGTGGGAAGGGATTCCAAATTATGAACTCTTAAATTAGCAGCCTACATTTATTATAAGACCATATTCAAATACCCTTTTTTTCATCCAAGACCATTTGAGTCGTCTGTTCAGACAACTGTGCTCAGGCTCATGCAGAATTCACCAACTCTGTGCAGCTGCACCCTCCCTTTGCATCCCACAGCAGTTCCTCCTCACAGCAAGCTGCAATGCTGCAATGTTTTTAAGCGCCGTCATGAGGCCCTCAGCCATAAGAGAGCGGAGCGCAGAGGGCTCATAATCCTATCTGACAGGAAATGGTTGAGATGCCACGACACATCCACAGCAGGGCTCATTCCCCCACATGGCTTGCACAATGTTAATTTCTACAAGCTGGAACACTGACCTTAGTGTGTGCGCAGACACACAAAGAAAAACAAACACATTTTTGTGCAATTAGCTCCTAGACCTTAATGAGGGTCATTACTGAACATGACTTGTGACAAAAAACAACACAGTTACTGATTAAAACTCATGTCCCATCAGAGAAGAGAAGAAACAACAGCTCAGTTTAGATAATGGATTACACAGTTTGGTTAAAAGCAACGATGACATGTTATACTGACAAAGATTAACATCTTACCATTTAAATTATTATCCATTTTTAACATTACATTTTATAACCCTTCCAAACCTTTCAAAGGAAAACCCTGAGTGCAACCAGACAACAGGATCATTGGTCCGGAGATGTCAGCAGAGCAATAAATGTTCTGATTGGCCTATAATTAGTGATGTCATCATGAATCAATGTGCCACATCAACACATAGTGCCAGAAACTCTGACAAAGATGCATTTTCAACAAACATAGATCACACACAAAAACACAGACGCACTCGAAGCATCTTTCTGGTGCACTTAGGTGTTAAAAGAAATGTACAAAATATGAAAGTAATTACAGGCCTGAACATGTACTGTTCATGTTCCATTCACAGATCATTTGACATTGATCGCTTGCAAAGGAACTGAGAACAAACTGAAGAAATAATCTAGGAACAGATTAATATATTCTAAAAAATAAAATCTAAAACATAATCCAATACGCACACAAAAAAGACACGTTGATGAATGTGCACACCACATCGATCTCTCCACCATGTGTGAGTTTTTTTCTTCTTCCCATATATTGCTTAGAATTATTTTCATTCTTTTTTTCCAGCAGCTTGCCAAAGTAAAACAAGGGGAGGGAAACATTCTTTGAAATTCACTTGGAAAATCTTTGTTTTAAATAAAGTTATATAATGCTGTTTAGGATTTTTGTATTAAAACTATTTACTGCAAGAAATGATCCAAGTTGAGAACTTTAATATGAACCATAATGTAACGCTCCAACGCAGGTTCACTATTGAAAGATTAAAGTTTAGATGAAACACAGATTGCCTTTGTATTTTCTGCATGGATGACAATCAGTCGTGTGTTTCACTTCATGCCCTTCAGATGATGTTCATCATGTAAAACTAAAGTTTCTCATATTAACCAATAGACAAACCAATAAATCTCTTTAGAACAAATCTGGCTGTTCAACAATCAGATATCACTTCAATAATGGCAAATACTTTGGAAACAGTACGTTTTCAGTCATTTGAGACTCAGCATACAATTTGACTCAAGGTGGTGTCCAAATAAGATTGTAGAAATCATTTAATTTATCACCATTTTCTGGCTTCTCATCAAGTGATTGTGATAAACTGCTAAGAAAACACGTCAGAGTTCACCTCTGCTCCTGGAAATGAAGACTGCCAGACACCGCGCAGGACAAAAGAACTTCGTTTACATTCCTTTTTACGTCTTCCTGTGCAAAAACCCGTACGCTTTAGTTTGCACCTCTGCTCCGCTCCAGAACAAATGACACATCAAATGGTCTCGTGGGTTCTTGGCACACGCAGGTGATGGAATTATGTGGTTGTTCATCATTTATGGGGAGTAAAGCATGACTGGAATCCGAGTGTTGCTCCATAAACACTCTGATAGGACGTTTGCAGATTAATAAATAAAATTAGTGAAAGAGCTGATTCAGCACAGTTAAACAAGAAAAACCTCCAATAAAGCCTGCTGGCTGCTGTGGCTGAGGAAAGCTTTAGAGACAAAAACAAAACCAAACATTTCTGAGAAACAAAGTATACAACACGCTGAGGGGCAGCTGTGGATGAGTGGTTAGGTGGGTCTCTTCCAATCAGAGAGTCGGCGGTTCGATTCCACTGCTATTCAGTCACATGTTGAAGTGTCCTTGGGCAAGACCCTGAACCCCCCGCTGTCTCTGATGTGTCCCATCAGTGTATGAGTGTGATTTAAACACTGATTAGTCTCTGTAGAATGATTTATTATCTTTGTAGAGACACAGTAGAGTTCTGTGTGAACGGGTCAATGAGACCCAGATTGGAAAGAGCTTTGAGTGTCCTGGTTGGACAGAAAGGTGAAATATAACGACAGTCCATTTACCATTTACTGCTGTTGTCTAGAAAACAAAAACAAAAAATATGTGAAATTTTTAATTTGTTTACACTAATTATTTATATGACTATCTTTGCAACCTTTCTAGGTTCAGACTAGTCTTGTTTTATAACAAAATGCGTAATTTTCTATTTGTCTGCGATGTGATTACTTCCTGGTTCAAAGCCTGGAGGCGTGGCTCGACTCTGAGGAGGATTACTGAAGGCTGCGTATTGCGCTGCCACGTCACCGAATGAGCCTGCACGAGACGCGGGGATGCTTCGGTCCAGTTGAATGCCTCAGAACTTTGCAATTGTGTAAATAAATGTTCAATCTTATCGTGAATCTGTCTCCGTTAACTGCTTCCCAAGCAGGGATCTGAACACAAATTTCTCACAGCATGAAGACAAAATAATCAACAACTTGTGATTAATTTGCTTGGTTAAAAAAACAGGATTTTTATTAAAAATCTTAAATGATATGTGCCCTCATAGCTTTGCTGTTCGTCCGGTCCGTTTCCCATCAGCTTACAGAACATTTATATAAATAAACGTGTGATCCGTGAACCAGGATTTTCCAAGAAGCCACTTACCTGAAGAGCACAGTTCATCATCCGAACTGTGTAGTCAAACTGCTGGTGGTCCAGGATGGCACGGTTCTGCTGAACGTGAAGACTCAGCTCATCGGTCAGGCACTGGCGGGCGGCTTTACCTTTCAGCGCTCGCAGTGCGGCCGGCAGGGTCTGTTTGGGTAAAGATCAGCATTGAGGTAACAGAGAAGATGCAACTGAAATATGTGGCACAAAACAAATCAAAACAAAACCTCTTCTTTAAGCAGATGTTTGTTGACCAGCTTATATGATAATGGCTGCCAAATGGGGTTAGATTGTCTGCCTCAGAGGCTTCATACACATACAGATACATGAAGTAACCGGCCACAGTCCTATTTTCAACACCCTGGATGGACATTGGGCAGACAGTTCACCTTTGACCTTGTACAGATTGTGTTTCTTTGAAGAAAATACTTAGGTAAAACTTTGTTGTGTGTTAACTACGACGATGTATGAGGGCCATAGTAAATCTGAAAAAAAAAATTTACAAAAGAATCTGATGGGTGGGGCAAAATTCTGAAGAAAAAAAATACTTAGAAATTACAACACTAATGTCATATTTGTGTAAAAACACATATTTTCTTGAAAATTACTGGAAACTCCTAAATTCCAAGAAAACTAAATCCTGTTCACTGAAATCCTTCATATTCACTGATATCGTAAAACTAAAGACCAAAACAATTATAGATACATCAGAACTTTTTTCTGGTAAAGGAAGTCTGAACATTTTTTATTGCACATGTATAACTTTATAATGTCAGAAATTAATAATTTAGTTCTTCTAAATTTAAGTATTTAACCATATGTAGTCACCAAGCAGCTCATTTTATTATTATTTTATTAACAATTGCACTAACACACCAATGTAGTAAATGCTTGCAGAGACAAAGACAAGTGACCAAAGCTAATGAACTTCCTTCTATTATTCCTTAGAAGATGTTTTTGGTATTGGCTCCAGAGAGACTTGCAGTATTAAACCAGAGCATCTGTTTGTCAGCTGGAACAAATAAGGATGTTGAAGTACATTTGCAGCTTTATGACTGTTTGCTGGAGTGGTGCAACTCAGAGGATGGAAGTGTTGGGCTAATGCTCTTATCTAATGGTTGATTAGCTCCTCTGATGAAAGTCAGTGTGCTTCACCTTTTCAGTCTCCAGGGTCTTGTTGTCAAAGATGAAGGAAATGCAGCTCCTGACCACCTCCAGCCTTCGAGCGCTGTTAAACACTGAGCCGCTCTTACCCATAATGGACACTGGAACAGAAAAACGATGACAGGTCAAAAGCGAAACTACTGCAAAGGCATTTTACACATGGGATGAATTTAAAAGAAAACACAGCAGCTGTGTCAACATTTCCAGAAATTTCTTATGTATATTGGACATCATAAAAAGGGTCATACCAACAGGTGGTCCCGCAGGTACCACACACTTCTTCTCAGGTCGGGGGGAGACAGGTGTGCTGCTGTGTTTTGCTACACCCTCCTGCAGATTATTCTCCACCTTTTCATCATCAAGAAGGGGGAAAGGAACCTGGTGGACTCGTAAGTGGGATCCTTCAGACGGCCGAGGCACTTTCTGAAAAGCCATGTGTGGGTTTGGGTTCTCCTACAGCCCAGGCAGCAGGAAACAAGATGCTTAACTCAGACACACGGTGCTGGACTTACATAAAACGCTAAAATAAGATCACCACACTTCTACATCAGAGAAAGACATGAAGCAGGTTTTTTTTACATTTCTGTACAGCTGCTCAGAGAGCTCCCTGATGTGCTTCTGCAACTTGGCAGCGTTGACCTCTTCTTCTTTAAAGCTGTCAAAGTCCAAGGCCACCAGCTGAGTAACACAATAATTACAGTAAAACAAAGAAAACTCAGTAAATATGCAATTCCCACCATGAACCATCGACATATTTAAAGAGTGATTGATTGTGACATGAAAAACAACGATAAATAGTTAATAGATAATAGATAAATAGTTAAGCAAACAAAAGTTGACCAAAGTTCCACAAGAAATAAAGTTAAAGGTGATAAATTTCCTAAACATTTTCTGGGAAAAATGTTTGCAGTTTAAAAACCAACAACATGTAAAACTACTTTAGATGCTCCAAATCAAAACTCCATCCTTAATGTTTGGAATGTAACAACTTTAAAAAATCTTGAATGTTAGTGTTATTTGAAACTTGTCAAAAACAATTTAGCATTTATGTCCTAAACAAACCACTGCTTGTTGCAAACTACTTTAGTTTTCTTTTCCTATTAGTTCAATATTTAAATGCCAAAAGCCACAACAGGATAAAACAAATGAACAAAAGTCACACATCTACACTTTTCAGAAATGATTCAAATAGTCAAATAAAATTAGAAACTCATAGACGGCTCTGTAACTGACCGACATAGTCCTAACTGAGGCTCAGAATATCAAACACATTAAAAATTGTTTCAGGCAGCGTCTAAATCTTTTGTCATACCTCATCAAAGAGATCGCAGGCTCGGAAAGGTGGACCTCTCTCTGAGACGAAGCCAGCGAAGGCCATACCGTCCAGAACCTTAGTCAGGAAATCGTTCTCAATAAGGCCTCGCTGGCCCAAGAAGGCAGTCTGGATAATGTCAGAATTAGAGCGATTACAATTCCACACAGATGGGAGCAACAGAATCTGCTTTATATGAAAATTATTCACTGCAGACTAAAAACTAAGCACTGTCATCTCAGGAATTTTAGAATATGATCACAATCTCTTAAAATCTATCTCTGCAGGGGGCCATTTTTATTTTAGAACACATGTATGAGTTATTCCACATTAACAGAAGAGATGAATAAATCAAGTTAGGAATCAATCCATGTAAATGAATTTAATTTACTTCCATAATTATTTGTGCTTGTGGGTAGAGGAGATACAACACATTGCACTTTCCCCACTCAGGGACTCAGGCAAAGCTTTTGTTGATAATGTGATCCATGTGGGGTACTTTGAGGATGATGTGCTAATGGGTTACCACGGAGACACCACAGACTTGAACAAACAAAAATTCCCGACACGCAACAAAAATGTGAAGCTAATATGTTTCAGATGGCACTGTGCCGGGCCTTTTGTCCAGAACTGTGCTGCTTTATGTGAAACGGTTCCAAACAAAGCGACAGCATCAGTGAGGAGTCGTGGAGCCTCTGACACATTTAAAGCAACACACAAACATAAACACATTATGCATCCCTGACAAGTTTATCTGTCATTATGTGTAATTCCACCCACACTGCTGGAGAAAACATTCTTGGCAGATTAAAGGAACAAAGTGTTTGCTGAGGAGACATTGCCTAACAAGTTTAACCTAAGGTCGCGTGGCAGAAAATGAGACTTTTACTAACTTTTTTTCCTTTTGCTGTTTCTATATCATTAATACAGAATCTTACCTTGTGAAAATGAATAACCGGTTCAGAGTGGATACGGATGAGCTGCAGGCAAGACCTGTAGCCCTGGAAGAGTTGTGCAAACAGCCTGAGAAAGACGGCCCTCACCTCCTTGTCCTGGCACACGCGCACGCGCACGCGCACACGCACACACACACACACACACACACACACACACACACACACACACACACACACACACACAC
>JAVKLF010000038.1:5726079-5737219 GCA_034783495.1 Millerichthys robustus
CATCAATACAAGATCTTGGTGAAAAATTAATGCAACACTGGATGGAAATAAATCTTGTGACACTGCAGAAGCTTATTTAAACAATGCCACAGCGAATATATAGTTTTAAGCGCCATTAAAATCCCACCATGCAAGAACTAAAAAAAAAAGAGTATTAATTTGCTTAAAACTCCAATGAGAATTTCTGTCCATACTGAAACGTCTCTGACTGCTGTAGGTAAAGCACTGGCTGCTCATAAATACTCCACACAACCCTGCTTCAAACAAATAACCATTCCTTAAAGCAAGTGAACCCTCAAAATGTTTACTTAATTACACAAGTTTTGAACTTAGACACTGTTTTTGGCCATCAACTTAGCTTAACCCTCCGCTGCCCTGGGGGGTCACATGACCCCCCAGGGCAGCGGAGGGTTAGTAAAACAACCAAATCATGGTTATCAGAGATTAATACTTTACGGGCTGTGTGATTTTATTTCCAAACTTAAATTAAGAAACATTACCTTATCTCTGAAAAATAAACTTTAAAGTGCAATCAGAAAATGCTGCAATAAAAAGTACAATTTTATTGCAATCTGTGAAGTGTAGATAAACTAAAGGGCAGAAATCATCAGACCATTCTTTTTACGTCCAGAAATCCAAGCCGAAGCCAATGAACTGCTAGTCAAAACACTTCAAGTAATAAAAAGTTCTGGTAGATGAAACTATGGACCCCCACCAGAGCAGATCAACACGAGCTTGAAAACCACTTAATGGCTTATAATTAAAAATAAGAAATAGTCTCAAGATGAAGTTAAGCATACAAGTTTAAAGAGTCTGACACTGGGAAAAACCACAGAAGCACCCACATAATTACAATGTTTTTGTAGTGTTTGCAACAAGTTCAAGCAGACAAAAGCACAAAGCATGAACTTTCCGTTTAAGAAAAGCTTGTATTATTGTCAAGCAACTTTCCTTGTGGCTGTGCCAAGACAGCCAGTAGAAAAACAACAAACAAACAAACACTCAGAGATTTAAACAGAAAGTCAATTCCTAAACGGTATGGTGTGCAAAACTTGGGATGAACTTGTCCTTCATACAGCTATTACTAGAATGTTTAAACGGCACTCATTAATTAACAACTCCACCCCCCACCCCCAGCTCCCCGATCTGACACAATCAGGCTTTAGTCAAAAGAGAGCTGCAGATGGAAGTATTTGCCTTTTAAATCACCAGTTTTCTTTTTTTTTTTTGCAATACTGTGCTGTGATATAACAGCAAATTCCCAAATCTAGAGCAGAAGATCCGGGCCATAAAGTCACGCATAGCAAAAAGAAATTATGCACAGTGTCTGGAAAACTCATTCCAAAAGCAACAAAATGTGGTAACATCCACAAAATAAACTGCAACAAAAGCAGCTGGTCAGAGTTTTCTTTTTTCAACTTGTAAAATTGCAATTTATAACGAGCAGCATGCCAGACTATGAATAGGGCTGTGCCAATAAAGAGAAACAGCTACAGCAAAACGGGAAGTACAGAATGCAATGTGGGTTCAGTATAGAAGCCATCAGTCAGCGTCGGTGTTTTCACATTCCAGCATTGTTCCTGAACATAATTCCAAAGTTTATGGTTTGCAGATCATGGCATTGGCCCCCCAGGAAGCAGACTGGTCTGATTTCATGCTGAGGAGTCTACCTCACAGGTCATGCTGCCTGTTAACGTGTTTACCTCTGCACTTCATTTTCACATGTATGAAGCAATAAGTTTAAGCCCCTCCTCTCTTTTACTTCTATGTTTTTTTAAATCACATTAGTCTGGTCCTCCTAACAATGTTATAAAGATCAGTCAAAACAAAATTTGCACATTTATGTTATCTTGTCCTTACAGTAAAAACTTCTAGGCAACTACCAGGTGTGCTTGTTCACCTACAGAAAAAGTCTCGTTTTCTACCAGATTCACTCTATATTAGAGTAGGGCTAACCTGGACAGGTCTCCAGTCCATCACAGGGACACATAGAGACATTCACTCTCTCACTCACACCTAGGGACAATTTAGAGTTAGCAGTTAGCCTAACAATCATTGAAAACAACCATCCTTTAATTCATCACAAATTCAAACTAAATTTCCTGCTTTTATTCTTGCATTCACTGCATATTCTGTGCCCTGGAGGGAAGCCTCCTCATCACATCCTCAAACTGTAGTGACATTGAACAGATTGCATGCTTCCAACTGATCCATCCAACAATAAGAAGTGGGTCAGGCCACTGGAGCAAGAGCCAAAACAGAGCAGGAGGCCAGGTGATGCGTCAAGTAGGGACTCCTGGTTTGGGTTAACAAGCAGGGCAGAGGTCTCGACAACCAACTGTGAATAACTAGAACTTGCACAACATGTAAGAAGACATGTAGCTCACAGCAACCTCTAACACGCTTAGATTCAACAAATTGCAATAGCATCGATCTGTTACAGTCGCAAAAAGCAGGTTGTTTTTATTCTGCTGAGAGGCTTTGATTCAGATGAGACATAAGCCTGTCAGAGCACAATCGCACTCTATGACGACAGAACTTTGGAAATTCCTTTACAGACATCTTCATCATCTGTAGAGCAAATAATCAATAATCCTGTCTAACAATAGATGGTCTGGACAAGATTTTTCTAGACTTTTCTGGAGATTCCAGGAACATTTCATTCCTTGAGCAAAAAACTAAATCTAAATTTGTCAGTCAGTGCTCAGAGCTGCACTGTTGATGAGCGACACTGTTTACATACGGTGTGTAGTGTGCTTCAGTGATGAAGACGACTCAGCTGCTCTGACTACTCTTTCACACATTCGGTGTTGGATGGACTAAGAGGCTAAGATCTTTAATACTATCACCTGCAGCAAACTAGAAAAGAAAGCAAAAAAAAGTCTGTAATGCTTTTGCCCATGTCTGTGCCTCTCCACTACAAAAAATATCAGACAAACAGTTGGAAATATTTCAATGAGATCTGCAGAAAGTAATCGTTGGATGTGCAACTACAACTGATTATGTGTTGGAGTCAACCCAACGGAAGGCAGCTGAACAACACACACACACACACACACACACACACACACACACACACACACACACACACACACACACACACACACACACACTGAGCAGGACAATGCACAATATCTAAGTAAAATATTTGTTAATCTTTGACCAACACAGAGACAACGCTGTCATTTCTTAAAACAAAACAGTCTTAATCTAAAACTAAATTCTGAGAGGCAGCAGGTGATATGCCTTCTTTCACAGAATGCTGGGTCTTATTTATTTATTTATTTAAAGAGGCATTTCTCAAATATTCCCAAAACAGTTTTCATGTTTTTAACTAAAAATGATTGGACATGTGTGCAAAGATGTTTCCTGTCTTGGATGAAATAAATGTGAGGCTGGATCTGAGGCGCAGCCAGTATACATGTATACATGTATTTGTACTATGTACTGTACACAGTACACAGCACTGTGTACAGTACACAGTACACAGCACTGTGTGTACTGTACACAGTACACAGTACAAATACATGTATACAGTACGTATACATGTATTTGTACTGTATACTTGTACACATATGTATACAGTACAAATACATGTATACAATATATGTATACAGTACAAATACATGTATAAAGTACAAATACATGTATACAGTATAAATACATGTATTTGTACTGTATACATGTATACATGTATAAAGTACAAATAGATGTATACAATATATGTATACTGTACAAATACATGTATAAAGTACAAATACATGTATACAGTATAAATACATGTATTTGTACTGTATACATGTAGTATAAAGTACAAATAGATGTATACAGTACAAATAGATGTATACAGTACAAATACATGTAGTACAAATACATGTATACAGTATATGTATACAGTACAAATACATGTATACAATATATGTATAAAGTACAAATACATGTATAAAGTACAAATACATGTATAAAGTGGACGCTTGGAGGGGCTTCCTGTCCCACTGCAGATCTGTGGTGAGGAAGAGGAGGGCACAGGCACAAAGATTGGTTTTCGTCGCAGCTGTATATAAAACTGTTCCGCCCATCGTGATGAAGTTCGACACTCATCAGGAGAAAAATAAACACAACACACACACACACACACACACAAAGTGAGTGTGAGAGGAGTGTGTGGGGCTGCTGCGCGTAAAATCAGACCCGGATCTGTGCGCATGCACAGCAGCCACACAAGCCGAGACCATCGCCACGCACATTACGCAACCAGAACCTCAAAGCAGAGCATTTATAATTTTAATATTTGAATCAGTAATCATTCATTTAAAGTTGATTATGACCAAACGTGAGCAGAACAGAAGCGCGTCCCGTTAGCTGTTAGACACGGGAATACGATCATCAGGGACAGGATGAGACAGATTTTTAAATCCACAAACAAGTTTCACGTTAAATATCACAATCCGGTCAGTAAACACCCACAGCTGCCCTAACACAAAGCGCGTGTATGAAAGCAGCCCCTCCTCTGGATGCTGTAGAACTTTGTGGCAGAAAACAGTGTTTCCAGTCTCGCCTGATATTAGCTGAGTGGCTAACGCTAAAGCTAGGCTAGACGCTGCTAGCATCAACAGCAGCTAACACTGAGCCCAGACCAGCCGCCACAAACTAACACTTACCGGCTTTCTCCTGGTCGTATCCAACCACCATAAAATAGTCAGCCAATCTCGCCATGTCTGCTGCCTTTCCCGAGGTATACCAACACAATTCAGCATTTTTCCTTCTTCCAAAGAACAGCCATGTTTGACAGAAGGAGTGTCACTGCGCTTGCGTGTGCGGAGCGGGATACATCCATGGGCGTGGGCCCTTCGGTTTACAAATACAGCTCTGGACCCACAACACTCTCTTTACAGCCCCCCGAAAATAGATTTTTTTATGTCCACAACAGCCAAACACACGTACAGCTGCCACGCGAGACCAATACACAGTGTTTCTGTATTTAGTGAGAGCAGAAAGGTCTGTGATTTCTGCTTTAAGCAGTTCAACCTTTGCTGCTAAGACTTGAATCAAGACACTGTCAGTGATATAGGTGGGAAACAGACGGCCCGAGGGCCAGAAGTGCCCCCTAGATACCCTTCTTCTGGCCTGGCATATCCACAAATCAAAACAGCTTTTAAATAAGCCACTGAAAATCAATGTTTTCTTATTAAACATAAAGAGAGTCATTACATACTATGAAATCTATCATAAAAAAGGTTATTCCAACGAATTGAACAGTTTAAAGGAGTTACTCTGGTTGCCTACTTTACCAGATTTATTGAAATGCAGGTACATCCCAACAAATTACACAATTTTCTCCAAACCTAAAAAAATTAAAAAGTAAGGCACCTGTCAATTATAAATATTGTGCAGCGCCACAAAGACAGAACTCAGCAGTAAGATAGACCCAACTACGGCAAAACATGTCATTTTGCTGTTTTACCCAACAAATCTTTACATTTGCATACTTTACTCATCTAATTTGTGCATAAATACATACTTGGATTTAGCAAAATGTTGTGTATGGGAGAAAGAAAAACAACTTTTACATAAGAAATTACATATTAAAGACTATATGCATGAAATAAAATCAGAAGAATACTTAGAAAGGGGAAAATAATAGTAAATAGTTAAGTCAGTTGAAAAATTGGTGTTTTGTGGATTAAATGTCCAAACTCACAGGGTTTAGACTCAGGTGACTGCATTTTCTTAACCAAATGTATTTATTATTCTTTAATTTTGTGGCAAATACTAATTAAACCAATTCTGCTATTGACCCACACTTTTTTATTTCATTAAAAGTGCTTGTGGTTTGATATAAAATGAATATTGAATGTTATTGACAAGAGGAACCTCTGTTAAAGTGTATAGCACGTGGAGAAGGGGGAGACAAAGACAGACCTCCTTCACCTTCAACAATAACAGGAACTCAGCAAGTGATTTCCTTGTCTGTAAAGTGCGTTTTCAGTGTCTTTCTAATTTCCCTTAAACAACAATGCTTTGGTTTGCTAGTAAAATGAAACAGAATGAGGTGGTGAGCGATTTGAAGCAACAACTGAGAAAACCTGTTTTCTTGTTGTGTTCGTCTTGAGGAAAAATGTCAGGAATTACGTGAAACAACATTTCTAACTTCATCATTATTTACAATATTTATGAATTTGTGGCTCAACATGATTTCTGTCTGAGGAACTTGTTCAGACACAAAGTAGAAGGTGGTACAAAAGTTGTCAGTCATCCTCAGACAGAGGAAGAGAAAACATTGCTTTATAAGGAGCCAAAAGGCAACAGGAAGAACTTTGTTGTCACAAACTGCACCATTTTTTGTTAGAAACTCTGGTGAGGGGATTAGTTGGCTGCTGGAGTCAATTATCATTACAGAGTGCTTACAAAAGATTTCCTAGTTTACATCACATGTGTTTGCCATTTATTTGAGCTTAAAATATGACACCACCCATGGAATGAGGTCGCATGGGATATTAATAAACTCTGATTTTTATATATAAATCAGAGTTTATTAATATGATTTATTAATAAGATATGAACAATGGGGGAGGGTGGATGAGGGGTGGGGGTGATATGTCACAGCTGAAGTCAGTCATTAAGCAAATCTGATTTTATTTAGCTCCTTCCAGTCAATGAAAGTGAAACAAGAATCAAAACTGAAAGTTTTACTTCTTGCACCACCCTTTGTGGAAATTTGTTCTCTGGATTTTTTATTTTTTATTTTTTTTTGCTTGTGGCTTTTCTTTTCCTTTTACGAAATTTCATAATCCAAATGTAAGTTGTAAGATTTTAATTTACTAGCATAAACTGTACACACTTTCCCTAACACAGCTCGTGTTTAGCAGATATCTAGCTTCACCGGCTGGCAGAAAGTTTCTGATTTGCCTTTTTAGTTATTTCAGATACTTTTATTCAGGTTCTGATTATCCAGAAATGCTCTGATATATTCCAGTTTTATTTTACTTTTTGTTATTATTTAAACAGGATTGTGTAAAACATGCTTCATGCAGACACAAAGACATATAGGAAAATTAAATGATGTTTCTACTAACATCTGGTAAATTATTGGTGCATTCCAAAGGCAAAAAAAAAAAGAAAGAAATTCACAATAAATCAATAAATGAGCTGAGTTATTTTAAAAATGTCTGAAAATATTGATCATCTCCCATAGACTGTTTCTAGTTTATCTTCACATTAGATTTATAATTTAAAAATTCCATTTCACATCCATCCGACTATCAAAATAAATCCTATGGAGTCCAAATGTAACATTATGTCAACAAATACATTTCAGTGTATTGTATTTGTTGGGCATATTTACCATAATGGATGACTCCAGGCCTGATTCGTCACGGTCTGTATTTTGGAGCTGACATGGAACTTCACTGTGTCAGGGAGTGCCATGAAAAGCAGACAACATTCCTCAAATACTCCTTCAAGCAAGACGGACTGAAAGGAGCACAAACAAAAACTATACCTGACCTTCAAATTCAAATATTATTATAGAAATGTTTAAATAGCTCTGTAGTGGTGATGTAGATTCCTATAATAAAGCAGTGAGTTAAGACAAACATGTTGTGTTTGACTCACACAAATTGATAACCTTTCATTTTTGTCTATATATAACCATACATCTAAAAATCAACACGTTTAGACAATATGAAACCTGTTATACTGTACAGGTAAAAAAAAAGAGAGTGCACAGCATTTATTCAGTGTTTTGTTAAAGTCTTGTTTGGGTCACTCTATCTGCTGGTTCTTCTGAGTGTTGTTGCAGCACATGAAGAACAGCGCAGCACTAACTGTTGGATGGGGTGGGGGAAAGGATGAGACCGTGTGTGTCACTCTATGAGCCCCTCCCACCTCAGTTCTTTATTTAAAGGCTCCCTGTCTGCTGTAGGAGCTAATAGCAGAGTGACACAACTGCCTTACAAAACCAGAGGTGAATTCAAGCAACCTGTGGAATATTCCTTCTCCGTCTGATTTTCACAGCTGACTTTGGAAGAAGAGTTTTGTCATTGGACTGAACCGAGGATCAGGTATGTGCACTTTGCTTTAAAGAATTGTTTGACTTTGCTCTAAGCTGATGGCTTCATCCTTGCTTTTTTTGAGGTCAAGGCACAAGTGTAGAGAGAAGTGCAGGTTATGTGTGTAGTTATATAAGCAGCTCAGCTCTTATTATGTGTGTGTGAGGGAAGTGACTTTAAGGAGCAGTGCATCACTTTTTAGGTCTTTGTTACAGTGGAAATTATTATATATATAAAAAAAGGTTTTACCAAGTTTCTGCTGAGTCTATTTTAAGCCTCTGTTGGCAGACTGTGTCCTTCACATTACTGGCTAGGGGCCCAAAGTGTGGTTGGAGATTTACTTAAGCGCAAAATTTCTGACCTTATCTTACTGGTTTTTTTTCAATAAATGAATGATGTGTGCAATTGATTTGGCTTTTGGACTCTTGTGTAAGAGAACCCAGTTACGGTGCACATGGGAATACTGTATGAGGGAACTTTACATGCAACAGGGAACACTATGGAAATTTGTGAGGCTAATCATTGATCCTCAGAGTAACTAATTAACTAATGAACTGTTTTCTCTACAGGAGCCAAGATGAAAACCATCATCCACTCCTTTCTCTGCTGCTGTCTGCTGGCTTCAGTAGCACACTGTATGGAAGGGAATCCTGAGTTGAAAAAAAGGTGAGCTGACTTCAAAGACATTTACGTATTAAAGAAAATGTTTAATTTGGATTTGAAGTCTGTTGAATCGTCTCGTTAACACTAACAGTTTTGTTTTTCCTCTCTTCTTGCAGACTAAGCATATGGCTGGAGAGCAGAACGAGACGGGATCTTGAAGGTGTAGTAGTAGAGAAGACAGCGGAGTCTAAGTCCTTCATCAGACCAGAGGATATCAGAGATACACTGCTGCCACATTCCAGGTAGGAAAAACAAAACAAAACTTGATCTTGATCTTTATTTATTACACAAAAGTGTAATAAATAAAGGAGTTCTTGCTTATATAACCAGTTTATGGATGGACAGATCAATTAATGACCTTTCCCTTTGTCCTCTAGCACTGACTTCAACATCCGAACCAAGAGGTCTAAAAACTCCGGAAGGCAGGGCTGCTTGCTGGGTACCTGCACATATCATGACCTGGCACACCGCTTGCATGAGCTCAACACCAAGGGGAAGACCGGTAACGCCCCCGCTGCCAAGATGAGTCCTACTGGATATGGCCGGAGGCGTCGATCTCTCCCAGAGCGGCGCGTCACACTGAGGCTGGAGAAGGGCAGGCTGAGACCCGTGTGGAGCACAAATAACTCACAGGTTCACAAACTGGAGGCTCTCCTCAGAAGGACATGAGAAGGAGTCGAAAAGGGGAGTTGGAAACAAAAGAGAGGGAGGTGCTCTCCCCAAGCTTGTGTCCTTTATGCTCCTTTCCTGAATTCTCAAAATGCCTCAAACCTCAGACTCTTGCCAAGCATACTCCAGCACATTTGTTCCAGGCATGAGGACTGAGTCAGAGCTGAACGGGCTGCGGCGGAGCCTCTCTGCAGGCAGATCCATGCAGCTCAGCAACCGTGAGGCTGCAAAGAACTGCAGCTGGCTGAAAGACACTGGATGTCACAGTGTGGAGTGAACTACAGGTGCTGTAAGCAGGAGTGCAAATACCTGTCAAAATGAACCCATCCTTTGGCTTCAAGGGGGAACTCTCTACTCTTACACTTTACACACCTATTCCTCAAGGCCAAGACTTTCATAAGTGCTATCCTCGAAGGATTATACCACCACGTTCCATCAAACTGTCTGCACTTTTCTCTTTTGGACTTAAATCAAATGAATCATCAGGAAAACACATCATCACTATGCCAAATGGGCAACAGAGCTCCGACACTCTCAGTTGATGTCGAGTTTTGGACACTGTATAAGGAAACACGCCTTAAATTCTGTGAGCTAAATGTGCCGGTCCATAATGGATTGAAATATACTTGAAAATGTTAATGTCTGTACAAAAAGCACGTGCAATCTAAAAAGTTTTATATATTACAGATATGTGTATATATGAATTATTTTATTTAAATATTATATAAAAGTTACATTAAAGTACTTATGCAGATAAAGCTATTTTTGTACAGGAAGAATTATATATATATGGGCATTGTAGCGATTTGTCATTATTCCTTTACAAACTGTGGTCATTGGAAATGTTTTATATACATATATATAAAATTATGTTATTTTATATTTGTAAATGTTATTTTATTTGTGTCAAAGCAGTAATGTCAAATAAACCTTTTGCATACAAGATCTAAACCTTGTCTTGATCTGCTTTGTTCTCTAATGAAATTGACATTTTATTATTATTGGATAAGATTTTAAGAATCTGGTCAGTTTCTCGTTAGAGCCCTGTCTTACCACATTCCCCCCAGGTATGACCCCCAAACTGTGTTTTAAGAGAAGGGCAGACATGGTGCAGAGAATGGCACATTCCTGATAGGTTCAGCTCACATTTGTTGCTTGGCCCCTCCCTGCACACCGAGCAGCCCTAAAGCCATCAGAGGAGGCTGAAGATTTAGCTCCATCTGTATTCAATGCTACGTAGTTGGGACACATGAAGGCCTACGTGGGGGGGTTCCGGTCCAACATTCCTGTGAGAGCATCACAGATGGAAAAGTTCACATACTACAGATCTTTTTCTTTTTCTATTTGGAAAATGCACTATTAAACTCAGCAGTCACCGTGAGATCCTGCCTCCATCACCCAAACCTACAGTGTACAAGTTTTATTAAACAAAAAGAGGAATGTGCAGAATGCTTTTTAAACAGCAAGATGTTTATTTAACGTTTCCTGATTATTAGGCGCTCGTAAGAACAAACTGACCGTTGTCTTGTTCTCAATCACACATGGAACATTTCATAGAATCAAAGATTTGATTGTTACTTAATAAAAATGTTCGTTAACTTGTATTAACATTCAAGGCATTGCATATTATCTGAAAGGTCATCAGGTAATAGAAATGCCCTGCTGGGGAACTGTTAGCTGGGAAAGAAAGAAAGAAAGAAAGAAAGAAAGAAAGAAAGAAAGAAAGAAAGAAAGAAAGAAAGAAAGAAAGAAAGAAA
>JAVKLF010000038.1:5737319-5753070 GCA_034783495.1 Millerichthys robustus
AAGAAAGAAAGAAAGAAAGAAAGAAAGAAAGAAAGAAAGAAAGAAAGAAAGAAAGAAAGAAAGAAAGAAAGAAAGACCACTATGATGGGAGAAGGAAGTTGTAATTATTTGAACTCTATCACCATCTAGAGGAACTGAATAAAAACAACAGAATTGAAGTTTTTGTTCTTTGTTATGAATTATTATGCTAAAACATTCGGTTCAAGTTTCGAAATAAAAATCTGTAACAGGTGAGAAATATTCATGGATTAAATATATCCAATTTACAGGTTTGTTTTGCTGCTTCAGACTTCAGAGTTCAGACGAATTAGTAAATCTCAATGTTTATGTTATTTTTGAACAAACCTGTTTTGTTGTTGTAATGCAGAATCAATTGATTTTTAAGTAGAACTAAATATAAAGCATTAATACAAAAACACTAACTGCATGCATCACATCTATGTTTTTGTGTCACTGTAATCAAATTTTTGTAGGTTAAACTTATTTGTTCATAAATATAAACTAGGAAAATATTCATTGACGTCAGATTTTAATGTCTGTCACAAATGTTGTGATGTGACCTAAACAAAGCAGTTCTGCCATCTAGTGGTGAATCATGTTTCACGTATTTCTTTATTTTCTGTGGTAATTAGGCTTCTGGACAAAAGTTCTAAACTAAAATGATGCAATCGGAGGTAGTGACCAAAATAAATTTCCTCTAAGAACAAGATGAATGGATGTACTCAATGAAGAGTCTAATTATGTGAAGCTGTCACTGCTTCAGTAAGCCAATCAGCTGGTGACGTCACCAATGTGCATCCATTAACCAATCAGTCTGGGTCAACTAGTAAAAAACAATACCCACATTCCAGGACTTAGAGTTCAGAAAGATTCAGGTCTTCTGCTCCTTGCATTTCTCTACTCATGTTTCTGTTTGAGACTAAACATTTCTGCCTGGAAGTTGACCTAATATTATAATAACTACGCAACCCTCGTCGACAAAATGAAAAATGACAAGGGACTAAATGAATCTGGACAAAACTGTTGTCAATCAAAATGATACAGGTCCAGGACTGAGTAAGATGTGTAAAGTCATCTGTTAAAGATCAGCTGAGAAGATTAGCCTCCTAATCCCAACTATTGTGAGGTTAAATCTGTGGGCCACCTGTTACTCAAGTCTACACCGTTAGATCCAGGTCTGCTGGGGTGATGTAAGAAGCTGTCCACTGCACAACAAGATGGGTTATTCTTCTCTACAATATGATGCTGACGGAGCCACACACACACACACACGCACGCACGCACGCACACACACACACATATATATATATATACTGTATATATACTATTCATGTTCTGAATGTTCTAATCTTTCCTTTCTGCTCTCTCGTTCCAACAGATCCTACTTTTCTGATGATCACACCTGCCCTTTGCAGCTCATTACCTCCTTCAGTTCATGTAACGTCTCTGGATTTCAGCAGCAGCTTTGTCAGCTCAGTCTTTGTTTGGCTTTCTCTGTGTCATGGTTAGTCTTTCTCCGTGTCATGGTTAGTCTTTGCTCTTGCATTACACAACAGCTCATTGTGTATTTCAGGATTTCTAAATTTGCAGCAGCACTTTAAGTTTCTTTTGTTCAGGCAACACTTATTTATCTACTTTCACCTGGCTGCCTCCAAGGCCTCATGACTACCTTTGAGTGCTCATGTATGAGATAGCATTGTAACAGTCTGCAGTCTGGTGAAGAAATAGTGTCAGACTTCAGCAAACTTCAACAACTTCTCTTATTCTAAAAATGCACGCAAACTTTATGTTTTGGGAACCATATTTTTAAACATAAAAACATGTCAGATTCACAAATGATGTGGGCAACACATGATTAAATAAAAAGGAAATACATGAAATGTGATTTTGGAACGTTTCCAACATAGCATGTTAGATTCATTTGGTTTTCAGTAAAAGTAATTAATCCACTTATTAATCACATTTTAAGATAGTCAGAGTATTTTAGAACAGTAGTTCCCAAAGTTCGGGTCGGTAAAAATCATCTTTAAAAGATTTTCAGAGTTGATTACATTTAAACATTTCTACTGCCAACAATTTGTTTGTTTTACAAAAGACTTAGTTTATTGTACTTATAAATGGATGAAAATAGTATAAAGAATATTGTTACTATGCTATTGTATTTTGATCTGATACCAATGTTTATCACCCCAAAGTAGTTAGAGACACATATTGATAATTATGTCTTTAAACAGACAAGTAAAATAACAAAAGTGAAATAATCCTGAAGGCAGACGGGTTAGAATGTTCTGTTGCTGAGCTCTGGCCATGAAACAGTTAAGGATGGAGCTGTTTGCACTGCAGGGAAGTGGATAAGATATCCTGTTCTTTCACCACAGCTGGAGCGCAGCATGACTTGGACATTTTTGGGAGAGACTTTGTCCAGTTTTTAACCCACTTCAGAGCCCACAGAAGACGAGGTGAGTGGAGGAATTTAAATCAACGGTGATCGTCTAAAACTAGTCATGAGCAACAAAGAAATAGTTTACCACTTCATGAACTCTTCATTAAAAAAAAACTGCATAGTTTTGCATTAAAAACACATTTATAATCTGCACTTGTTTGATAGTCATTCATATCTAAGCTTCTTTTGATTAATTAACATTTTCCTGAAAACATAAATGTGTTTTAGAAATGAGCTGTGAGGAGAGCTGCTGTGTTGCCATGAGTCCGAGCTCTTTCTATGGTTCCCTTCTCTCTTCCTCTCCAGGGTCTGGTCATTGGGGGAAAGATGAAAAGAGGAGACACACCTTTTTTAAAACAGCCAACTGCTTGTTTGGCAACAAGTAAGCTTCTTCCTTTCCCTCTCATTTTTATCTCTCATGTCTTTTCCTATCCGAACGATGTAACTTTATGGTGGAGCAAGCTCAGGTGCTAGGCCGGTAAACGCTGGGAGGTTCCTGAGAGGAGTTAAGAAACGAGATAAAGCAAGCAGAATTTAGTAAAGCAGGTCTGAGATGTGGCTGAGTGGTCCATTAACAGCATTGTTCACTTTCCAAAGGCCAAATGGACAAATCATGATCCTTTTCCTTCTAAGTAACTGTGGACATGATAAGTGTCCGACTCCATTTTTCCACGTTTCAGTGCATTTCAGCAGACTTACTGTTGCAAAGGTGTTCATGTGAATACCATCCACAGACTGAGCCCCAATATGTTTCCTAAAGCTAAGGATTTGATCAGAGCTGCTGTGTAATACAGTTTCTAACTGATGAGGTGATCAGAAAGGCTCATGATGTAGAGAATACAATACCTTTTGACTGTTTTGTGTAAAATACAATAAATTTAGACTGCAATCAGATATGATTTTGAAATGTGTTCTGTTAATATAAAATAGCAAAGGTCTGAAAACAATAAACACCACTTAAAATATTTTTACACTTCTTGTTATAATTGAAACACTGAAACAATGGGACTGAAATTTACAGACATGAAATAAAATTCTTAAACCTTGTGTAAACAGGGAAAACGGTACAACTAATGACCCTAAAACTATCCAGATCAAGGTGTCAGCCAATTTATAAATATATCTTAGATTGGCCTCTCCGTCGACATGGAAATGGAAAATTGGGGAATAAAAGAAACAAAGCCAGTTGTGGATCGTTGCAGACTCATGAAGCAAATTGCAGGCTGAATCTGCTGAGGTGAATCTATGGAGTCTGACATCATAAACCCAGCTCAGTTATAGATGCAGCAACACTCAAGGTAAGTGCAACAAGCAAAACAGTTACTGACAGACAAATAAGGTTAGAGAAACAAATGGTTTGGTTTAAGTAAGAGGATGATTTATTTTACGAAGCTATCAGTCCCCGATCACTACAGCGCTTTTATTGGCCTGCTAACTTTTTTTTTTCAATGTGTAAGTTGTAAAAAGTGTGCCTGACAGAAGCAGTGATGCATGCAGCTGTTTTCATGGTGTGTCTGGAGTGATGCGTTTCCTGGATGGGACCCTGGATTCAGCATCATGTGGTCCTTTCTTTTTGCCTTGTCACTCCAGAACTCAGAACTGCACTTTGTACCTCCATAGCCAACAAAACTCTGTCTAATTTATCTCCTAGAACAAGCATCAACATAGCTCTCATGTCTGTGATGGTGGGTAAAGATAATCTGATTAAATGTAAACAGAATGATATTTATTGTCAAGCTTTAGGCTAAATCAAAACAAACACTACAATAATATAAAGAAGGATTCTGCCATTATAATTCATAGAGTCAATTTGGGATCATTTTATCCTAAATTTGAGTAATTTAATTAACTGGATCAAATCCAATTGACCATGTGCCAGAGTGAGTCATTAGACCAGTGCTCAAATCAAAAAGCTTTCAGCAGCCAGTAAAGAGGATCCTTTCAATCTATTCCCATGATGGGCTGATGTTTCCTCTCAAGTTTCTGTTATGGATGATGACTTTAGTGTTGGAGCACATTTCAAAATAGAAGGTTTTACTTTGAACAGATGAAGCTTGTTATAACAAAACAGAAAATAGTATAAAAGTACAACCTTTGCAACCTTTACAATCAAAAGAGCCATTTCTGACACTAAATTAATTTTATCCCAAACCATAAAATGTACTTAAAGGTTAAAAAAGACAACTTACCGGTAATTCATTTTGTTGTACGTAAATGCTATAAACTGCATAAAAACCATCTGTTATATTCTTTCTGTGTGGAGCTTCCTTGTTATCAGGCAGACCAAAAACATGCATGTTTGGTTCATTGGTAACTCTAAACTGTCCAGTGTGTGTGAGGGACTGCATGGACATGGACATGTCTCTGTGTCCCTGTGATAGACTGCTCACCTGTCCTGGGTGTACCACAGCCTCTCGCACAGTGACTGCTACACACAAGCAGCAGCTCCCCAGTGACCTGGAAAGCAAAATGCAGATAAAGAAAATGATGGTTGTATGAAATTATTTTGCATTTAGTAACTTGAATCGTTAAAAACTGTTCACACAGAGCTCTGAAGTTGGCGCCACTCTGCAGGGCTTAGTAATTGGTGGCCATCCATGCAAACCCTTCCTTGGGTAACTTTCTGTGTTTACACAACAACTTCAACTGCTCAAAGTGAGAACAGGTTCTCTGTTTCCTGCCTTTTGACATTAGCTTCTGTCGTCTTGCAGACATGCCTCGACAATTTTATAAAGTAACTCTGAGTGAGGTGGAGGAGGAGAAGCAGCTACTTGCAGAGAAAGTGTACGCCTCAGCTCTAAAAGAAGAGGACAACAAGGATGCCTTGTCAATGTTCACAGTACCTGAGGACTGCCCCATCCGTCTTCAACAAGCCAAAAACCATGAACTGCTCAAAGACCTGGCAGAGCAACAATCAGAGGAGAGTTCCAAAAGGTAAATGCCACCTAATCACAGCTCTGTCAGATCATGTCAGAAAGGACAGAAAAGTATTGCCACTTTAAGGAACTTGGGTTAATTATACACCTAATGATGTAATAATCTCGCTAATCTTTCAGGAGAAAAAGTTTCATGTTGATTCGCTCCCAGTCGCTGTCCTTGCAGATCCCAGTGACTACAGATTTCTCAGGTTCAGGGACCTTTACACCATTAATGTCCAGCAGCTCCACCTTCTCATCAGTGCCAGACACCTGTCCTGACTTCCAGAGGGTCACTATTAGTGGAGATTATTGTGCAGGGGTAAGTACCATTAAACTGGTGCTGATTTTTATATTCAGTTTCACCAGCTGTACCCACAAAATGATCTAATAAAATTAATTTATGGGTTATCTCCACTCAGATCCCAGTGGAAGACTATGAGCAGGCTGCCAAAAGTCTGTTTACAGCACTGCTTCTCCGAGAAAAGTACTCCAAACTGGCCTATCACAGATTCTGTAGAACAACAAGCCAGTTTCTGCGCAGTGCTGAAAACACAAAATGGAATGAAGAAGATGAAGTTTTACCTGGTATTTAAAAAATATATGTTTGTCAACTTTTGAGAGGATGATTCAGGCTGCTTTGACATTAATGGAGCATCATCGTGTCCACCAGACATGTGCTCGTGCCCAGCGGAAGGTGAGGATCCTTACAGTGAGGAGAACCTCCCTGAACAGCTCAACTACGAGCTGAAGATGAAGGATGGGATTGTGCATGTGTACGACAGTGCAGAGGCGCTCAGAAAAGATCAACCCATCAACCTTCCCTACCCGGACTTGGAGACATTTGCTGTCGATCTAAATCAGGTGCTGGCAATGATTGCAGATGGACCCACGTAAGTTACCACAACAGAGACTTGACAGTTCTGTGGGTTGAAAACCCAGTTGGTACCACTCAGTCAGCGCACATTTATCACAGAGCAACAGTCTGCAGCATATGAACTGAGTTCTACTCTCTTTCTCTTTTTATTTTCATTTTTTAAGGAAAACCTACTGTCACAGAAGGCTAAACTTCTTGAGCTCCAAGTTCTACCTCCATGAAATGCTAAATGAGATGGCTGAGCTGAAGGAACTGAAAAGTGTTGCTCACAGAGATTTTTACAACGTTAGGAAGGTACGTATTTTATGTACAGGATCTTTGCTCCAGGCAGCCTCAACTCTAAAAAAAGTGTTTAAGGATTTAGAAGTGAAGCCTTTGGGCCCATTCAGGGTGGGGGATGGGATCATGAGGTCTGGTTCGGTGTATTTTGGTTCGAAAGTTGCACACAAACCTTCGCTGTCTTTTTTACTGTGGAGTTTTTTTATGGTGGAGACACATTGTCTTGTCCTTGGATGTGCCATTAACACTGGGATGGGGTTATCGTACTCAGCCTGCAGAAATGTTTAGCTGGATGGAAATGTCAAAGTATCAACCAATCACAGGCTAGGACCCAGGATTTACCATGAAAACATTGAACTTCGAGAAAACACCTCACTTATCAGTTACTTTTGAGCTGTGTCCTGCCACCATCACCGGGTTATTTCATTTATACTCTGTTGGAATGACTTCTGCTAATAACATGCTGAATATATTGTACAACTTGTAGTTGGTGACAATAATGTACTAAATAATAGCTCTTTCAGATTTGATTACAAATACTGTATTAATCATAATCACATCTCCACATGCCTCATCTTCAAAATATTATTCTCAGAAAGCTTCTTGTGCTAGTTTTATTTCATCTCTCAAAAATAGCAAGGGCATCTATAGTGGAAGGGTTCACTCACCGCTTTAGGTTTGTAAAACTAGATTTATTTGAAATAATTTGCTCAGCAGTCTGAAGACACATTCTCGTTCTCCCAGGTGGACACCCACATCCACGCAGCTGCTTGCATGTCTCAGAAACACCTGCTCACCTTCATTCAGAAAACATACAAGACTGATGCAGACAGGGTGGTCCTCCAGAAGGATGGACAAAAGATGAGTCTCAAGCAGGTTTTCCAGAGCCTCAACATGGACATATATGACCTCACTGTGGACTCACTGGACGTTCATGCTGTAAGGAGAGATTGTTTTCTTTTGTTTAAATATGTTGTCCACATTAAAATGCTGAAACATATGATTAAAAAAAATTGTAATATTAAGATAAATAGGACCTTTTTTGTCATGTTTCTTTAATGTCTTTGTTTTAACTCAAACTACAGACAGTAACAAAGGCTGATCACTCTGAAATCTCATTTTCACTCTGTAATAATGGAAATTGACAGGGGAGACAAACCTTTCATCGTTTCGACAAGTTTAACTCCAAATATAACCCAGTGGGTGCCAGTGAGCTCCGAGAACTCTTCCTGAAAACAGACAACGACATTAACGGAGAATATTTTGCTCGGATCATAAAGGTATCACACCCTGCAGCCTTCCATTTGGAATCAGGTTGGTTGCAGAAAGAGTTTAGCGCACTCTTCCTCTCATTTACAGGAGGTGGCTCATGATTTGGAGGAGAGTAAGTATCAGCACGCAGAGCCCAGACTGTCGATCTACGGACGCTCTGCTGACGAGTGGGAAAGTCTCGCAAAGTGGTTCATTCAGCACAAACTGCACTCACCAAACATGAGATGGATGATTCAAGTGCCCAGAATATAGTGAGCTCTCATCCCTAGAAATAGCTACAAGCCTCTGATGTTAATTCACCTAATCAAATATTGAAAACATTTTTTTTCAGTGATATCTTCAAGTCAAAGAAACTGGTACAAAACTTTGCCAAAGTTTTGGAGAACATGTTCCTTCCTCTGTTTGAGGCGTCTGTGAACCCACAGAAGCACAAAGAACTCCACATCTTCCTCAAATATGTAAGATGTCTAACTTTATTTCCAAACACCTGCACTGTAAAAACGTTTCCTTAAAGCTATTTAATGCAGTTTAAGGACATATGAGTGTTTGCTGGCTCACAATTGTATTTATTTTTATAACGCCAAAAAAGGCAATGCATAATCATTAACAAACGTCTTCATTCAGAAATGTGTTATCTATCCTTGTAAAAAGACATGTTTACACTGTTTATAGGAGCAAGGTGGTTAATTAAAGATATGTTTTAGAAGTTCAAGACTGCAGAACAATATTTGTTGTTTATTCAGTGGAGAAAAAAGCTAATTGTTTTGGTGCTTATAGGCCTTAAAATGCAATTTCAAAGCAAAATCCCAGTCCCATATTTTGCAGGTGTCAGGCTTCGACAGCGTAGATGATGAGTCCAAACACAGCAATCACATGTTTTCCTTCAGGAGCCCGAAGCCCGAACAGTGGGTCACAGAGGACAACCCCCCCTACAGCTACTACCTCTTCTATATGTATGCAAACATCATGGTGCTCAACAACCTTAGAAAGTAAGAACTAACACCTTCTTCCACTCAGTTCTTCATAAAAAAACAGAACTAATGGAGAATAAAGAATAAAGTGCAGTTTGGACATAAAACAAGGCTGTAATCCTGTATTTCTTAAATCCACAGAGAGCTCGGACTGAGCACCTTCCAGTTTCGTCCTCACTGCGGAGAAGCTGGATCAATAACTCATCTGGTGTCTGCCTTCCTCACCGCTGACAACATCTCACACGGACTCAACTTAAAGAAGGTCCTTAAAATGTCCTCAGGGCCATTTCTAAGTCTGCTGAATTCCTTCAGAGCATTGATGCAGTAACTCTGTGGATGTGCTGTTTGGAGCTCAATCCATGAGGTTATTCTTCACTGACTCAGCTAAAACAAAACGCTGACATCATCAACAATGTCTTTCTGGATGTCTGCGGTGCTGTTTCTTCACATAACAAATAAAAAAGATAAAAGAAAGCAAATGTGAGGAAAGATAATGAAAGTTTGGATTTCCTCATGAGTGGACATTTGTTCCAAAAGCAATGTCAGAAAAAGAATAACATTCCATTTCCTGATATTTATTTACCGGTACATTATGAGGTGGCAAAACTTTTTACTTAGATTTTACTGTAAGCTTGATTTTTAAACTCTAGCTAAGGAACAAAATAACCTGCTTTAAATTTAAGTTATTTAAGAGCTGCAGAAATGACACACTGCCAATAAAAAATATTAAAATGCTAACAGATAATTATTCTACTTTCCGAACAAAGTCTTTAACACATAGTTGAGTTATGTTTTGTACCTGTATCTGCATTTTTCCCAAACATCTCAGAGTCCTGTCCTGCAGTACCTGTACTACCTGGCCCAGGTGCCGATTGCCATGTCTCCTCTGAGCAACAACAGCCTTTTCCTGGAATACTCTAAAAATCCCCTTAAAGAGTTCCTCCATAAAGGCCTGTGTGTGTCCCTGTCCACAGATGACCCCATGCAGTTCCACTACACCAAGGTAAAGAAGAAACACTGAATCCCTGAAATGGATGAGGGTGGTTCTGTTGAGTGTCTTGTTCGTATTCACTGTTTGGGTCCTGACTTTAGGAGCCACTGATGGAGGAATATGCTATAGCAGCTCAGCTGTGGAAGCTCAGCACCTGTGATGTTTGTGAAATAGCCAGGAACAGTGTGCTGCAGAGTGGACTGAGTCATCAGGTAACACTGACATCCTTTTTATTTAATAATATTACAACCAGACATTATTAAATTTGGTTTTACATTTGTTCCGCTTTTTTACGTTTTCTTTAAGGAAAAGAAACACTTTTTAGGAGCAAACTATCTGAAAGAAGGGCACGAAGGCAACGACATTCGTAGGACCAATGTTGCCCAGATTCGTTTGGCTTACAGACAAGAGACGCTGTGCAACGAACTTAGCTTCATCGTTGACGCCGTGCAGTCTCAGATTATTCATTCTCATTAGGAAGAAAAGAAATATGTGACAGAATCAAAGCACACTGCATGCTCAGGAATCATCCATCACCCTTATTTAGAAAAACGCCACCAGCTGGCTACGATGGCTAACTAAGCACATAATTTCAATTAAAAGACAACACTGATCCAAACAGATAAAGAACCAGTTGCTGTAAAAGGAGAAAAGCTTGTGTGATTGATGATACCTTAAGTTTTTGAAGGTTTAGACCAGGGGTCTCCGAGGCCATGTTGGGTTCTTTGGTTCCTCTGCTGTTTGACCCAAACTAACGTGGAAAAGATGAATATGCTAACTGATACAAGAAAACAATAAAAATCTATGTTGAGTCATGGTGAGACCAAACATTAAAATAACAGCTTGATAAAAACTTTTAATAAAATTTTTAATAAACAAATCTGTCTATCATCATGACAGGATGAGCTGGGAACCACAACAAATGTTTTATTAGCCTATTCAGACTGAGGCTCATCAGAACTTCCCTCAAACACTGAAACTCACATCGGACAGTGTTTAGATATTTATCAAAGTGGGTTTCTTTTTCAAATAAAAGTTTGGGCTTTTTCTTTCTTCTAACGTGTCAGTAACCAACAGTTCATTTTAGTTTGTTAACTTCATAATGTCACAAACTGTTTTTTTATTTGTAGTATTTATGTTGTGCTCAAGTTATTTTGTGGCTTTGGACAGTTTTCATTGAGAAAATGAGCAGGAAATACAAACTATATTAGAGTATAAATGTTTAGGTTGCAAAGCCCTGTTTAGAATTAGGAAGCATATTTATGTCATGGTTATTAAATAAATCTCAAATATATATTCCATTGTAATTTACCTTCATATTCTGACATGTTGTTATGGTTCAAATCTTTTTATTTACTGTATACAGACACAAGAACAGAATTAAAACACAATGTTCTCAACATTAAATTAAGTCTTTTGATTGTTGGATTGTCAACATTTCCCTGGAGAGGTAAAACCACACAATTACATTGCAGTAAATATGATACTAAATACAAAAATACTTTATAATTATTCCATACATTATATTCACAATAACTTCAGAAAAGATGAAACATTTTATTGTGCGCAGTCTTCCTCGTGTTTCTTCTGATCCGGGACATTTATGTCTGTTTCTGGATGGATCTCACATTTCCACTCTTCTGTCTGGATGTTCTCCGGCTGCTGCTGCTGCCCTCCAGAGCCCAGAGAGCAGCTTCTTCTTCTTCTTCTTCTCATAGAAACAAAGACAGGAAAAAGATTGGAATTCATACAAGTAATGACTCATCCAGAAATATAATCATGATTTAACTGAAACACATCTTTTATAAAGGGATAGCTCGGATATTTTGGACAAGGGTTCAGTGGAATGATTATGATCATTTTCCCCCCAACTGTGGAAAAATACTCTTTGAACACCATCAGTCTGGCAAAATTGTGTTTAACTTTTAATTATATTGATGAGCTAACAGCTAGTCTGAATAGGGTCAGGATCATAGTGAACTGATGATTCTTCAAATTTTATGGATTAATAGATAAAAATACACATATATGTTAATTGATGGCAGAGAGGAACGGAAAAGTCAAGTAGCATAATGGCATCAAATAAATGTTACAACAAAAACTGTTCAGAAAAAGCATATTTGAATGAACCAGTCTTTAAACTGATGATGTTCAAAGAACCACAAGTTTATTCTGCTTTATTGAACCCAATCCTACAGAACCCAAATCAAAACAAAAATCTGAACAATTTCAGATTTGATTTTGTTTTCTGGTTTAATTTTTATGACCACTCACATTATGATGTACACGAGGACAGCTACTAAAATCAAAAGAAGGCCACAGGTGCAGGTGATGAGCACAACTTTTGCTGAAACAAAAACAGAAGTTATCTTTCATTAGTTGTACAAACCAGGAGCCGTGCTGTCTTTAGTTTTACAGCTGAAGAAAACAGTCCCTCCTACCTCCTGAGGAGCTGTGTGCACTGCTGACAAAGCGAGCTGGTTCTACCTCATAAAGCAGGGTTTTAGGAGGGAATGTTGTCAAGAACCAGTCATCATTCTTAGAGGAAGACTCCTCAGAAGGAGCCTCCTCAGAAGGAGCCGCCTCACAAGGAGTCACCTCAGAAGGAGGCAGACTGGTTTTTGAGTAATAACTGGTGCTGAGAGGGCTATCAGTTGTTGCATCCTTGAGTTGTGTTGCTGCATCTGTGGACAGACATAAAGACAATGAGAGATTGGACAATTATGTTAGAATGAAACGTTAGATCAACCCTCCATGTGACATTCTTGCCTCCTTTTAATTTTGTTCTGTGAAGCACCGCAGTGCAAATGAAAAGTGTCATACCTGATCCATTGAAGCAAAAGACATCAAATTTTTGTGTTAGAGGGGCTCGCCATGGCACCAGCCCAGTCTGTTTTTTTCCACAATTAGCAAATGCATGTATACGGGGAATGACTGCTAAATGTTCATCAATCCATCCAAACCTAAAGAGGACAAAACAAGACATTTCTGATCTGTATTTTGACTGAATTCCACTGTTCGTGAACTATCTCTGTGGTTCTTACCTGCACGTTTCCAAACCTCTGCTGAGAGCCTTCTCTACTTGTACTTTTGAGGCGATCTCCAGCCCGAGGGACCTACAGAGGCTCCGGGCTTCTAAGGCATCGTAGGCGTACTCAACCTGGTTATGGTTGTTCAAAAAGCTCACCTGGATCACTCCAGCAATACTTCGGTTTCCTGCTGGGAAAACTGAGCACAGCATGAGCAGGTTTAGAAAAAAGTGATGAAACAACCAAATTGTGATAAAGTTCAACGTGATTACTTTACCTCTGATCTGGCTTACGTTCTGTTCAGAGAAGACTGGAGCGAACGACAGTATTGATGTGACGCACAGCCAGATTATACTCATGATGACTGGAGAGAGCACGTATGAAGTGTGCTGAGGAGAAACCAGCTCTGCAGGATTTATGAGCATGTGAACCAAATGACTCGGTTAAATAGAGGTGATTCTGTTCTCTGGGGTGCATGCACTCTGTCACTGCCAGAGAGAAAAGGAAAAGAAGGAAGGAAATATCGTGCACAGGTCAGCCCCAGAGCCATCTTCTGTTGGAGCAGAATGGGCCAGAAGAGAAAACGATTTAACTAAATTGTCAAACACAAAGCTTTGAAGAAATTTGGAGGAAGTCAAAGTGACGTGGGTGCAAAAGCAATTAAGGGCTTATACCAGGAACTTATGAAAGAGATTTATAAGTGAGCCAGCAGAGAGTGAGACTCAGAACAGACAAACAGGCTTATGAAACCACTAACCTTGTTTTTGCAAGTAAAGTCAAAGATTTTCATCATTTCCAACCTTTGACTGCAGAACCCTGTCCTCAGGATTTCCTCTCTTGAGGCATTACTCCATCACTCGTGCACACTTATCTCTGGTGTCCTCTGATGGGCCTTTGACACACGATGACATCTCACTTCCACAAAAACATGTCTCCACAAGTCCTGATGGCAGGAAATGGTGCTGCTGACAATGACTTGGTGGTGTTTGACATTTTTTCTGCTTTGGTTTTCTAACCAAACCAGCAGTGAATGAGAAAAAATATTAGCAGCAGCACGTTCAGTGCAGTCTGGGATTAATTTGGCAATAATTGCAAAAATACTTTTGCTGGAATGATAATGTAATGTAAAACTGAACTAACACATAAATTTGTCATTTTTCAACCAAAAAAATCATAACATTTTGAATGTGTTCATTTTTCTAAATCTAAATAACTTTCATTTAAAGTTCGAATCATTTTATTAGTTTTCAGTACAGATGTACTACTAATAATCTCTGATCAAACATGATTCCAGTCTGTAATAAAAATAACCTGCAGAATATTCTGAAGCACCTTTTATTTAAAGGTGAAGTGAAACAAGCGTTACATCCAAACAACAATTAAAACAGGCGCTCAAAAAGGATTTGATGACAAAGCATTTGTCTCAAATCATTTACACAGTGCTCTTCTAAAAAGATTCAATCTGTCCACAACAACACAAACTTTAACTGCAAAATATTGCACTTAAGAAACTACTTTTTGTGCTTTTGTCCAAAGTTAAAATATACCTTTTAGCAATAAAGGAAACAAAACATTTTTAAATATGGTTTTAAAATCCTTTGAGGGGTTATATATCTCAAATCTACATTTTTTCTGTGGCATTTAACTAAAAGTACCACAGTCATTATTCAAAGTACCAGAATGTATCTTTACAAATGTAACTAAATGAATTAAATAGATGTTTACTTACACTTTATCTTTGGTCCCTAAACCTAATTTTTTGTTTGCTGCAGTATACAGTCAACATTTCATTCTTAATAAAATGATAATTTAATCCCATTGACCATTGGAAGAGCAGTCCACTGTGCCTCCCAGGAACATTTCTGAACCCTCAGATTTCAGCTTTGTTCCATTCAAGTGAGTCCGGGTGTATTTTTTCTGACAACATGACAGAGATTGGTGGTTTTAGCTCCTTTGTTGTTGTGTTCTTTGGTTGGTCGTTCAGTCCAAGAATCTCTGGCAGGCTTAATAAAAAGTCTCTGGTATCTACGTGTCCTCACGCCGGTTGTAGTAGTCACTGAAGAAGGTGAAAATACTGATAACCACACACATCACCACAAACAGCATCAAGAAGATCCAAAGAAGACGCCGAGTCACCGCGATCCTGGGACAGAGCTGATTGAGAAGAGCCAGGAGCTCCGATACTCTCCTGCAAAGATTAAAAATCTTAATTAGTAGATTTTGCAAAGACTCACTGTAAAATGAGTACATCTTTACAGGAACTACATTTATTGATTCATGTCTAAGCATTACAATAAACACATGTCCACATTTTGAGATTGAAAGAGTTTTAAGTGTGTTTTACTCAACCTTAACTTTTAAGGTTTTACTTGAGCTTCACACATTTTGAAGCACCTGCTTAAAATCAGTCTTTAAAAAGATGTTGCTAAGGGAAAGGAAACATCACTCAATAAAAAATAACAATTTTTCATTTTAAATTATGTTCTTTCTGGATTACTGTGTCAGCCCCAGCTGTCCCATGAATTTTCCATCATTTCAGATACATTTAAAGCAGGGGTCTCAAACGCAATTTACCATGGGGCCACTGGAGGCAGAATCTGGTTGAGACATCATGCACAAACACACACACGTGCGTGTGTGTACGTTCAGGGGGAAAATCGGTGGTCTCCCAGAAATCCACAATTTGGTTGCCTGGTTGGCATGCTAGTTTAAATTAGAAATTTCAAAAAATCCAATCCTCTCAAATGTGTTTTTTATGTTTTTACACATAATTAGATGAATAAGGACCCTGGTGTAAAGAAGTTGTGTAGAACTTTCCTCAGGTACTTTTTGTCATAGTCTGTGTTTCCTGTGTCCCTGTCTAAGTGTCTAAGTCTGAGTGTGTCTACCTCTCACCAGTTGTGCTTCCCCAGCTGTGTCCTGTTGCCAATCAGCCCTGCCCTTTAAATGTTTGCTCCCTGTGTTACTCCTTTGT
>JAVKLF010000038.1:5753170-5763622 GCA_034783495.1 Millerichthys robustus
CCCCAAAGCAAAGCCTGAGCCAGTGGTTTATTACAAACCAAAAAGCGTACAGAAAATGTCTAAATCAGACAGGTGAATGAACTTCACCTCTCCACCTCTGGCTTCACCTCTCACTCAGGGAGTGAGCGGGGCTCCCCTCGCCTGCTCCTGCTCCGTGTCTTGCGGGCCGCACTAACTATATACTTTCATATTAAGGTGGGGGCCACGGAATATCATCTTGCGGGCCGCAACTGGCCCACGGGCCGGGGAGTTTGAGACCCCTAATTTAAAACAACAACGATGGATCCATATCAACACAATTATCTTTATTCCAACTGAAAAATAAAATGCCCAAACATTTCTCTCAAATGTATAAAATGGAAGACTGAAATATAGTGCTTAGAAATGAAACAAAAACATTTGAAGGTATTTTAATAACTATTTACTGCACTTTTATCAACACAATTCAAATAAACTTGTTATTGATACTCAATAGGTTTTTCAAAGAAGAACATTTAGTTACCTGCTGCTTTTATACCTTATTCCACTTTCTTCATCCTTATGTTTCAGTTCCAGCAGTTTCTCTGCATCGTTCTCATCTTCATCTTTCTCCTCAAGAAGTGCTTTGCTTTGCTTTAGTCCCTCCTGGTAGCTGAGCAGAAAATATTCTGTGCTGAGTATTTCTACAACTTGATATACTGGTATATTTATCAAAGATGTCGTTACAGAAATCACACAGGTATGATGGGCCAGACATTTTAGAACTTTGGTGAAGCAGCCGATATCGTGAGTAATACTACTGTATGTACTTGATACATTTTCAGTAGGTCCTGATTCATAGCCAGTAAGTACTGGGTTATGTACTTGACAAATACCAGGCATGCACCCAGTATGTACAGAATATATAAGCATTAAGTAGCTGGTACAGAACTGATAAATACCAGACAGTTAAAACTAATCAGTTTAATATGATGAGTACTAAGTGAGGAGAGCAGAATCATTCATGTTGTTTAAACTAAGATGCTTATAAAAAATAAAGATGTGTGTGAGAGAGAATACCAGGAACTGTCCCATAAGTTTCTGATTAGACCCAGAGTTTTGACCTGTTGAAAGATGATCAACACAACTTGCACATACAGATCCTCCAAATTCAGACAGATATTCTCACTTTCTGCTCTAATACCACATTTTATTTTTGTCATTTTACAGAATGCTGATGAAGCTGTGATTTGAATTAGCCAATCATAACTAAAACCTTCATGTCTTTAACAGGAACAACTGACTTCATGAAGCTTTTATAGAAGCTTTTCAATCTTGAACTGCAATTTGTTCCGTCGTTACTTCAGCAGTTATGCAGTTTTATTAAAGCTGACATAAGGAGAATTCTTTTTCAGTAAACACAGATGTGATTGCACAAAAAAGTCTCACCCTTTATTGTAAGCTTCCTCCTCGATCTTTGCCTTGATCTCGGCTCTGATCTCCTCCAAGTTTACTGGAGGTTTGGCTTGCTCACTTTCCTGCTCCAGCACGCTCTTTCCACTGTATTGTTTCAGATAGGAAAGAACAGAACAGTCAGCCTTGGACACCACCGGCTCATCCAGCAGATGTTATAAAATGTTTTGTGGTTTGGTTCCATGAAAACACGCGGGCTTGTCCTAATAATGGACTCAGTGCAGCTCTGGATAAGTGAGGATGTGCATTCACGCCACCACCGCAGACGTGATGACAACAAACAGAAGAATTGGAGGTGGCACGTTTGTTTTCACTGTTCTCACTACAGAAGGTCAGACGCAGAGAGTTAGACTGAGCCTGACTTTATAACCGTACCATGACCGGAGCCCTGCGCCTTTCACAAATGTTTAGGCTAACTGCTCTGGAGTTTGATTATTGTTTTTGCACTTTCAGGGTTAAACTGAGCTCCACTGAAGGGGCGTTTTCTGCACTGTTCAAAAAACATCCTGCAGATCAAACAAACATGTCCGTGCAGCACAAAATGCTTGGATAACAATCTTTAAAAGTTCAGTGTTTGTCCTGGAGCATTGTTTTTAGGGTGGCCTTGAAAAATTCAGCAATAGCATGAAAATGAGATGCATCCAGAAAAGTTGTGTAAGTGTGAACAAGTAAACGTACCACTCTGCTACTGGTTGTGCTGCGTCAGAGGACAAGCTGCTTTTCACATCAGTGGCTTCACACTAAGGAGGACAGGGTTGAGGAGTATTATTGCCCTTCAAGAAGAAATTAGTGAATCATAACAATCAGAGCAAAGTAGAAACTTCACATTTTAGTATCTAAAACTCTAATAATTAAAGGCCTAGCATTATTTGGCAGAATCCCTGCCTTGCATGTTAAAGTTTTGGTTTGTTCTCAGAGTATGTGTTAGGCATCATTCTCAGCTACTACCACATAAAAATGAGGCTGCATAACTAAAATTAACAGAGCTGTGAACAGACAGATAAATAATAACACATATTTTTACATTACAGACAGTTAGAGGTTTTTTAATAGGTTTTTATGGTTATGGGCATGAAAAGCAGTTGTATTATAACCAGCTGCTACAGTTTATAAAACTGTCAGAAGATCATCTCTGTAACAACAGGGTGTGAGCACCCGACCCATCCAAAAAACAAAGATTTGGATGATTCCATCCTGAAAAGGGCTCCTGACCCACAGATGACTTTTCATTCAGCAGTCAGTCGCTGTGGGCTGATGTCACTGCATCGGACGTCCCATCAGGACAGGAGGACCTACCAGGACAGGAAGAGCAGGACCTGCTGCAGATCCTGCTGCTGAGCCTGGGCTGGCAGCGGTTGGGTTCTGACCCGGGATGTTGAACTTAGGCACCACCGCTACGCTCACCCTTCGCCTGGGCAACGCCTGCAGATGAGGCGGTAAGAAAACAACGTCAAAACTGAAAAACTGCAGATTCTGAAAATAGAAATGAAGAAGAAAGAAAAAGAAGCAAACTGAAAAAGCTGATGATTTACTTTTCCAAGGGTGATGGACATTGATCTTGAGGACCGTGGAACCCCATCATCTTGACAAAGATGATAAAAGCACAACAGCGTTAGTACATCCAGCATCGGTTTCCTCCTGAGATTCAAACACCACAGCTGCACTATTCTAGATCTGCTTTGGAAAAAGTAAGTTCTTCTAAAAATAGGTATACCAGCATAAAAGTAGTGACTAATATATCAAACCAGTTTGACAAATAATAAAGGTTTAATAGAGGAAACCCATTATAAAGTAACCACTTATGTTGTCTTTACCTCCAGGCTCTCCAGAGGCCCCATAACAGCGATTTGAGTTCTGGTTGGCCAGTTTCTTAAACTCCACCAGCTCTGCATGGTCCTTCTCGTACGTCCTCCTCAGATTTTCCACATATTGCATCATGACCTCGGTGGCTTTGTTCATACGTTTCTCCTGTTTGACAACAGAATCCAGGTTCTTCAGGCCAACATCACAAAGTGTGAGCACAGAAAGGCTGAGAAATCCTCAAACGCTCAGGTTTGTCTGCGCTTCAACTCTAAAATGAAGCCATCAACCTTTGACCTTTGAGTTAGACTGAAAAATACAGGAAACGTACCGTATTAAATTTACACAATCAGGAGTCAGGGATTAAATACAGTATGTTGAGTCAGTCTCTGTTACTGATTGAGATTTTCCTGATTTAGTGATGATCAGTGATTCATTTATTCTCATTATGTTTCCTCAACTAAAAATAGAATTAGGATCTCATAAGTCTGAGCCTTTCTTAATATGGGATCCTATGTTTGTGTTATTGTAATATCACTGGTTTCAGATGTTTAACTGCATAAAAATGACAGACAGTAATTCATCAGAGTATTTTGTGGTTCTAAATAAAGACTGGACAAACAGCTACGGTTGGCATAAGGTCAGAAAGAATGTTACTCGTTGTTATTTTTAATATTACTGCCAAACACACAATCCAGTAGTCCCAGGAGATGGTGAAGGAAACGGTTTAAAGAAACCAACAATCTGTGTCTTGTGAGAGGTAACGACGTGTGCTGTAGATTTAAAGCAGAACCTGTCGAACTGCTCCAACAATCTCAGCTCTACTGGAGAGTCGAGTGGTGAGTCGGTGCAGCACCGCCACCGTTTCTATGAGGCGCTGGTAGGCGTCACGCTGCTCCAGGTTCTGCCACTGTGGTGCCGTCATCTGTTGGGAGACACCATAACAACACCACGGAACAACAAACAAAGAGTTCAGCAACACTCCGGGCCCATTAAACAAAAGGACAAGTTCTACTAAAGCAGCAGGCAGTTGGTTAAACACCTGTTGATGCTTTCAGGACCAACCTTCAGGGATCCTTTGAACTCTTCCAGTTCCTTCTCTGTGTCTTCCTCCGTCAGGTTCCTCTCCCTCTCTGCTTGTTTCAGTCTCGTCTCCAGAGTGTAGTTGTCGTTACGAAACGCTAGTGACAGCTGGACGAACGCATTCTGTGGAGAGACGTTCATTTAACGCTCATTAAACAGCTGATAACAAAGTTTCTAAATGTAATTAATATAAACTGTTGGATTTTTACAGTGGCACACATTTATTGTTCTTAAGCATCAAAAGTAAATTTTGAATATCAAATATACTTAAGTATTATAAGTATTGAGTAAAAGTGAGAGGTTAGAACTTCTAAAAGGACCTTTGTTGGGACGTGACCTCCACAAAACAAAAACAAAAACATTTTCCTAAGGCCATAATTACTCCAATGAAGTATAAATAACCAAAAAGTAAAGTAAGGAAGTATTAGTACCACTCTGACTCTAACACCCCTGAGATGAACGTGACCTCTGACCTGACACTATGCTGCATCCACCACACTCAAACAGCCACTCGGCTCAATTTTTCATCATTCCGCCCATGGCTGGGAGGAAACGTTGGACCTTTGACTGTCTCGATTCAGAGACATCCCAGAGGGAGCAGCGAGAGAAGCTGCAGCCTGCTGAGCTCGACAGCATCACGTACGGACGTACGTTAGCCTTTTCTCCACAGGAAATCTCTTTAGTCCGCTCAGGAACAGTAAAACACTTTCCTGTTGACAACACCGCCAAATCTAGGCAGGCATTTTTTATAATTAAAGCATTTTGGCAACAAACCTGTTTATTATAAAAATGAGGGAAAGTGTTGAAGCAGTCCATGTGTTTCCAGTGTTGAAGTGTTTTAACACAATAAAATGTTTAAAGAAAACCAGTTATTGTTGACAGTCAGTTTTATGACTTGTTGCTTAGACTTAAATGTTAATAAATTAAAAGCTGAAATGATAACATTACATTTAATAGGTTTATTTGAAAAAGAGAATATTATGTAAAACACATGTTTTAGTTTTGTTGGTATTTATTTAACCACGTGTTTTTATGATGTATACGCAGCCTAAATACACAATTTTAGGATTAAATTAGAATACATGTCAGAATGTAAAGGTTTGGTCTTCAATTAAGTAAACTGAGTTGTTTTTGAAAAAATACTGTTAAAAAAATCATTTGTTTTATATTCTCAGCCAAGTCTCATATGGTCTTCATCAGAAGTTTGCTAAATGTACTACAGCATAAATACTTTTTACTTTCACTCATTTTCCTGTTAAAGGCTCATAATTATGTGAAATTTATAAGCTGTCAACTTCAGAAATGCTGATTGGAAGAATCTTCTGACCATCTAACCCTGAACTATTTTATTGTTTTTGGAGTCTTTCTCCTGCTTTGTGCAACACACAGTTTAAAGAGTTCATTAAAATCAGCAGCTAAAAAACTTTAACAGCCGATTGTTATTTCAAAGTAAGAGCTGAAACGTACATGCAGTATTTTTAACATTTCCAGGTTGTTGTTTTTAACATACTCTTAAATCAAAACTTGTTTTCTGTAACTTTAGTTCTTTAGAGATCTGTTCACTGTTTTCATTCTGAAAATTGCAGCGATGAAAAACAATCGAGCTTCAGAAGCAGTGAAAAAAGCATTTGTTTAGCTAGCAGACATACTTTGCCTTTATGTTATAAGTACATGAGGTTTGAAGTGATTCAGAGGTTTTTTAGAAACGTGTTCAAATATTTGCACAAATTAAGCTTTTGTAAAATAATTAAATCAAACAGAAATGATACTAACCTCAACTTCTTTTTCAGTAAGTGAAGGTGCACTGAGAAAAAAACAACAAAAAAAGTTCAAAAAGATTGTTTTGTTACAAACAAACAAAAAACCAAAAAAGTAGAAAGATCAAAGTATATTTGGGCAGCATTTTGTCACACACCAGCCTGGTAAACCCCGATGAAGTTTGAGTTTCCGGAGCATCACGTCCGAAATATTTGGCAAAGCATCAGATTTTTCCTTCATCTCCTCTGCAGTGATTGATGATGAAGGTCCTGCAGACACGTTCGATAAATGTTTTCATAAGAATCCGGATCAGTTTGAGTCTGATCAGTTGTCACAATCAGGGCAAAAAAATTCTTGAATCATTTCAATAATCTGGTTTCAGTCCAGTTTGTTGTGTGAACATAAAACAGAATTCCTTCTTCATACAAGCGCTCAGGTTTGGTTTGGCCTGAAATCATTTTACAATGATGCCATCTACAGACGAGAACTGAAAAAGCAAACATGTTTTATGTGTTTACCAGTAAGTGGGAGGTTCATAAGACGAAAAAAAAAAAACAACAAACAAAGAAAACAAAAACCAGATCATGATTATTTTTGGGCAGGGACAGTTTTTTCCCTGAGATTCAGGAAGTGTACACCCTGAGTGATCCGGCTGGATATCCGTCTCAGTCTTCTTTCTGTTTTGCTTAATTCTACAGAAAAAAAAAGACTCTTGCCTTTTTCCTGTTCAGCAGCTTCACTCAGGTCTGGTAACTTGGATCCAACGATACATTGATTTCGTATCAACTTGTGCTCCTGTGCACACAAAGTCAAAAGGACAAACCATTTTAGTTTTACATTTCAGCAAGGGACAAAAAAAGCTGCAAAAGAAACTTGAATGAATGAAACTTTTACCTCTCTGAGTTTAGACAGTTTACTCCCTGGTGGGGTGGGGAAGTCCTTGTACCCCGAGGACTTGAAGGCACCTTCTGTTGTTTTTTCTGAAAGCGTGTCCTCGACTCGAGGTGGGAAACTTGGAGCTCCACTTCTTGAGTTAAGGCTGCTAACAGCATCCCATGAAACAGCTCTCATCAGCGGAGGAAAGGCCCCGATGGTCTTGATCTCTGCTGTGCAGGGGGCTTGCTGAGTGGGGGGTCTGGGGACGGGCTTGGCCACCCCTGTGGCTGGGGCCAGGTTTTGGTTTCGACCTGAAACCTCATCTGCTTTACTGGCTGTCTGCGGACCTCGAAATCCAGCAAGATCACAGTTTTCCTTCTGAACAGCAAACTTAGGAGTGAGTTTTCCAGAGGACACTTTTCTTTTCTCACTGGGCTTCCAGTCCACCAACATCTTGTCCTGGGGTTACAAAATCATTCAGTCTGTAGCACCTTCTTGTAAGACATTTAGAAATGTATTTGTGTCTAAAAAGTCAACCACAACTCATAAAGGACCACGAGATTGAAGGTGAATGCTTATTTACAGTCTAATGTTTATCCCTTAGATATACTATCAAAAGTACACAGTACACAGTTTACTGTGGAAGTATCTGAAATCAGGAAGGATGTTTGTCATCAGCTCACTGCTGATGGATTCATCAGGTAAATTCCCACAAAAAAGAAACAAAAAACAGAACAGAGGTTTGGTTTTTGTATTCAAACTGGTTTAAAGTAAAAGTGAAAGTCCTGCTCTCCAGTTCTAAGTTTGGAACTCGTGTGTTTGGAAGAAAACATGCAGCCTGACCTCCTGCTCCTGCTTTGTTAAATCAGGCTGCTTCTTCACCTCCAGATGCTACAAAAACAGCACAGCTTTCATGTGATGAGAACGATTCTGTCAACAGTTGTCCAGTTTTTATTGTGGTTATGGATATTTCGGAGACAACGTGGCACAAAGACAGACTGCTTTACATCTCTCCATGTTTTCAGAGCTTTCATTAGGAATGATAATTACACAAGATTTAGTTTTTACCTGACTGAGTGACTGTGAGTTGATATGAGCTGTTTCTGAGGTTCCTGCAAATAAAAAAAAGACAAAAAACTTTTTGGAAACAGTTTTTTCTTCTGTTTTTTTTTGTTTTGTTTTTATTCTGATAGTTTGGATCTAAAAATATTTGTTCCCATGTCAGATCAAAAGAGAACCACTTCTCAAACAAGAATTAGTCTGTTGATTTGTTAGCTTTAAATCGAAAATCTATCCAAGAAAAGAAAATAAAGGATGGAACAGATTATTTGATCTATTGGGAGAGTCTAAAGAAATCACAGACCAGTGTGAGGGGCCCCAATTAAAGAGCTGCTTCTTGATGAACATGGTGAGGAGGATGGTGTTGGATTCGGAGACAGACCTGTAGAGAAAAAAAGATTTGGGAATAACGTTAAAGATTTCTTGAAGAAATGCATTTAGCCTGACTGACTGGGACGTAGCCATTTTTATCTTTTAAATTATGGGTTTGTTGTGGAAGCAACTTTGAAATGCATCGACTCCAAAAGCTAATCAGCTGTTGTGCATTGTTGTTGTTGTTTCATTAAAATCGATCCAGTGGTTCATCATATATTTTACTCACAAACACACATAAACATTAACAAAACTTATAATATAACATTGTAAATAAAAGAGACAAGACTACCAAAAACGAAAGCAAAATATTTGAAAAAACACAAAGCAGCAGGGATCCATCCATCCATCGTTTCATCCATCCATCATCTGAACCCACTTCTTCCTTTCAGGGTCACTGGTGCCCATATCCATCAGTCACAGCGCGAGGCTAACCTGGACAGGTCTCCCATCCATCAAGGAGAGAACATGCAAACTCTACCCAGAAATGTCCCCGGCCGGGATTCGATCCGGCAACCTTCTTGCTGGGGGCCAACAGCCCTACCCACTGATCCACCGTGCCACCCAGTAGTCAACTCATGCTTTAAAAGAATGAACAAATCACAAACCTGTGGGGGAGTCCGTGAGGCTGCTGGTGGAACGGCGTCCACGCCGAGTCAGAAAGTGGTCGCTGGCCTTCTTGGCCTGATCCAGCAGCTCCAGATTCTTCTGTCGGTCCTCTTCAGAGAGCTGAAGCTCCGGCAGCTGATCTTTGAGCAGGTCAATCACGGTACCGGTGCTGTCTGAGTGAAGGAACACATGGTCGCTCTTCTTTCATCTACTTTTATTTTTGTAGGCTCCTTTCTCTAATTTTAGCTGAATATGATGTAATGAGTTATAGGTTTTGTCAAATTGTCCAGGTAGAGTCCTGCATATAAACAGAATTAAATCTGAATTTTTAAAGTAAGATAAAAATGCCAGCTAAGATAAAATCACCTGATGGCAGAATCGCAGGTTTTATTACCTCCTCCTGATAAAATAGAACTAATATGAAAAACAATTAAAGTGATGAAAGTTTAAAAAACATTTCAGGCACGAATCATTGGGACAATCCTGCTGATTTATCAGTCTTTATGGAGATGACCAAACTGTGTTGTACAGTTTAAGATTTTTCTGATAGAGCAACAAAAGCTGCCTAAAGGGAAAACTCTCCAAACTGAAACTGATGACTCTAATTTAGGCTAAAAAAAATGTTCTCATAATGTTTATTTTTAGTAAACAGCTGCAGCTTTTCAGTTTGTGTGTTTTCCTGACTTTACCCACCAACTGTGGTGATGGGTCCTCCGGTGGAGTTTCTGGCCTGACGAGTTCTGGGACTAAGTGGCCTGAGAGGGGAAACGGGAAGGAGTTAAAGGATATCTGTCTGCTTTGGATTGGAAATAAAGTTAGGAACTATCCATTTCAGAGCTCGAGATAGGGGTTGGTTACCTGTTTGGATCAAGAGGGCGCCCCTCTTGTTGGATAAAGACAGCTCGCTGTGGGTAAACGATGGTGGGCGTGGACATGACGACGGTCTGACTTTCACCTGCTGGTATGGACTGTTCAAAGATACACAGAGCAGCAGCAGCCAGCTAAATCAATCAAACACTGAAGACTGAAGAAGATGTAACCCCGAGGACATAGTACATGCTTCGTAAGTACACTGTAAGGGAGTACACTGTAAGTAAGTACACTGTAAGGGAGTACACTGTAAGGGAGTACACTGTAAGTAAGTACACTGTAAGTAAGTACACTGTAAGGGTAACAATTCACTTCAAATTATACATTAGTGTCTGTAGTTACCAGGTACACGTGCTGTAAGTAACTGGTACTCTGTACGTGTGCTGAAAGTACCTTATACATAATATATTCTATTATGTATATTATATTCTACATAATATAATATATTATGTATAATATTTTCTACATAATAGAATATAATATAATGTGTATATATTACACATATAACAAGTGAATTAAACTCATTTGTTATCTTTTAGTGGGAACTAATTAAAAATTGACTAAATGAAATGTGCTTTGGCACACTAAAGTTTC
>JAVKLF010000038.1:5833201-5846367 GCA_034783495.1 Millerichthys robustus
TGTGTGTGTGTGTGTGTGTGTGTGTGTGTGTGTGTGTGTGTGTGTGTGTGTGTGTGTGTGTGTGTGTGTGTGAGCACTGAGCATCACAATAAAAGAAACTGAGAGGCTTTGGTTGATTAAAACATGTAATACATAGATGCAAGGTGAGCTACAGATATAATTAGTCATCAGATTTGTTGTGACCAGAGTCTGAACAAAAACAACCAGTCAGTCAGGTGAGGACAAATATTGCACCTTGTCCTCATAAAATGAGGCTGAATTTCCTCACTACAGTGTCAGGGCTGACTGAGACCAACCAACAGGAGGCCTTCAACTGTTTATAGAGAGAGCTGTTTGATGCCTTGGGAGAAAAGTAGAACCATGTAGGAGGCAAAAAAAATATCTAACAGAAAACAAACAAAAAAGGGAACATTTCATAAAGACTTCTTGATCAATTATTCTTTGTATTTTTCATTAGGGTTGGATTTGTCTGTGATGTCTGAAAGACATTTTAATGGAGAACAGATTGCTGGTAAATATTGTACGAGGGTGTTTAAAGAGTATTTTCCAGGTCTGGTCTGTGCCAACCCATGAGGCTGAATACGGTGCAATAAACAGAAGGCTGTTAGCTACAAATCCACAGATTGGAGATTCTGATTTTGAGAGAATTTTTGAGATTTTGTGCACGGTCATTCTAAGTACAGCAGCATGTTAACAAGTTTACTACATTAAGGCACATTACAAACCTTCAAAGATGTTAAAACAATATAAGCAATAAGCTATGATTGACAAATTATTTCAACCTCAGACTTATTTTAAAAAGCACCACAGAGACAGAACTGTAAATACAGAAAAAAATGTATATTTCTTCCTATATTTTTACAAATTGACTTTAAAAATTAAATGCAACAACACAAACAAACAGTTTGAAGAGAGGCAGCAGTAGATTGAGAGAGTTACACGTATAAAAGCCAACTATGTAGCTCTACAAATGAAGAAAAGATTGCATCCTTGAATAATTGGTGATTCATTTGAGCTGCAACAGTCCGATAAAGTTGCTGTAAAGAAGGATAAAGTGAATGGATTCATCTTTGTCCCAGCCTTCAGGTATGGTCCTGAGCTCTGTGGATGATAGAGAGGATGAGATCCAAGCAGCAGAACTTAGAGCAGCTGGCTCAGCCTTAGAGATCAGCTCAGAGTAGAGTCGCTGCTCCTCTGCATCGACAGGAGTCAGCTGTGGTGAGTTAGGCAGCTGGTTAGATTCCACTGCAAGGAGACCCCAATGCAGACCCTGAACACACTGGAAGGATTAGATCTGTACCTTCTCTGACCTTGGAACACCTCAGATCTCCCAGCTGGAGCTTGACTGGGTCTCTTGGAAGAGGGATTTCTGGATGGATGTATGCATGTAAATATAGATGGATGGTATAAAATTATTAGAAAGAGGCCAAGTCTTTTTTAACACTTTAGCAAAGATTGGAAGGATTTTATTCACAGATCTGAAACAAACTAAAACTCAGTATCCCTGCAAATAGGAAATTATAAATTAGCTGCTCCACTGTGTTCATATAATCTTTCTCTGTGTGCTCACACACATTATGTAACATTTTTGTACAGTTTAGTCAAAAGGATTTTGTCTCATTTTTCTGTCTCCTATCTGAAACACTTTGTGTTTGTAAGTGGAGAGTAAAAATGACAACGCCCACACAGACAAACAGTATAACTCATACAAGCAAACCAAACTACTTCTCCACCCACTAATATGCTCTGTGACCAACACTTACACACTTCTTTTTACAACTTATAGTCTAGTTATATTTGTTTTACATAGTAAAGTATTTCAAAAATAAATTTTACTGAGAAGCTTTTACAAGGTGCAAATGTAATAAAGGTTAAATAAACCTTTTATTAGCTATCAGGGTTTGTGTAGAATGGTGTAGTAAATGAAGCCAGGAAAAATTTAACTTGGTCTTTTTCTTATTTGCAGAGAGTTTCCAAAATTGCTTCTTCTGCATCAAACAGATTTGTTTTGATTTAAGCTTGACACTTTGCACATGTGCAATCACAACTGTGTCAATAATTGATGGCATATTTCAGAACATGTTGTGCTTCAGCCTCACTGATCTGCTTGCTTTGCACTTGCTGCATTATGCAAAGTGAACAAAAATAGAGATCAGTGTGAAGACGTGACGTGAGCTCGAGCATGAAAAAAACCCGTTTTACACTTTGTGAACATGACAATATTAAACTACACAGATAAACGTGTAGAGCAGTGCAGTGTGACAAGGTCAAAGGAGACATTTCTTTTTTTAAAAGACACACAGACAAATACAAAGGCACATAGGTTGGTTGTTCGATCAATAGACAGGTAGATACTTTTTAATATTATAAATCCAATAACATTTTGTTGACAGATGGTTTATCATTGTGATAGCAGTGTTTCAGGCTCCTGGATGGTGCGCTGCATGTTATCATTAGCAAAGGGTCTGTGTCCACCAGCATGTCTTTGTCAACAAAAATTTAAATCAGGGCAGGTCATGCTGGCCCGATGCCGAGGCCGTGACCAAGATCGTGACGAGATCAATGAAACAATGTGGAGCAGATGTGATTGTAGTGATACCCATTCTGATGCAGTTTGATGGAGTTGTGTCTGAGTGGGCAGGTGGAGCTTGGTGAGATCCCAGGAGAGTGTCTCCAGAATACAGAAAAAAGCAGAAAAAACCATTTAGAGGGAGCTAAAGTATAGCACCTTATGATCTTTAGACTGAAAGTGGTTTTCTAGGTTTGCTGTGATCCACTGTAAACACTATAAATTGTTGTGTTGGTGATTGAGAATGTAGCGAGGTCATCATCCAGCGTGAAAGAAACAAAACGTGTAAATCCAAATACATCGTTTTTAAGCTCAACATGTTGATCGGTCAGACCTTACATTTGGTCATAGTACTGATCTGATTTTGTTTCTCCTAAAAATGACCACCATGTCCTTGGTCTTGGACAAATAGTGGAGGGATAGTAACTTTGAACAGTAAACACAAAAACAATGTATGCATATCTAATCTGACTCCAACAACATCTATCTCTCTGAAAGAATCAAAAAATGATCTTGTGGCCACAATCTTTTTTTTATCCAATTTCAGCAGACTGGCGCCAGAGTTCTCTGTAAAGAGTTCATCTCTATCACTCCCCTACCCCCACCACATGTGGAAAAGCAGCCTTTTAAGATACCAGAATGTAAGAGAACACAATGCTTTCAAGGAGCTACACATTTTAAAACCTGGTTCACAGTTGGTCCGACTAAAAGGAAGGCTGGACACCAACCCTGTGGGTTTTTTTGTTTGTTTTTTTGTCTTATTTGTTAACTGCATGTGTCACCTGAGTAAAGAGCCAGTGGAGCTTCATGCGTTTGGCTGCGGCGTAGCTACACTCGATGAGGCGTGGCCTGCCATTCACGTCCACCAGGCACTTGTTGTCGTCATCGTCAACGGTGGGACTGAGGAGCCCGACGTGGAACTGCTGCGTACTGGTGTAGTACACGTTCTGAAAGAAACACAGCATCCTAAAATAAACAAGTGTGTAATGCTGCACAGTTTGCTCAGGCGGCTGTTGTTGACATTTAGCTCATCACTCACCCAGAGCTGTACATGTCCTCACAGGTGCTTAACTATGCAGTAAATGAGGATGGCTTTTGGGCTTTCTTTGAGAATAAAAAAACATTTATGTGGCTGATTTACATGGGCTAAAAATGCACATTTATTCCGCCTTTCTAAGTGAATATCTAACAAGGGGAGACCGACCAATGCAAATAAACTTATTATTAATGCAGGAAGGAGGGGAAAACTTACATAATTGTGCTCAATCATTGTTTGCAGGGGCAGTTTATTTTGAAAGAGCCATAAAACTGTAAAATTAAAGAGGAAGCCTTTACTGGCACACATCTGAGCTTAGTTTGACTTATTGCCACAGAACAATTAACAATACACTGTAAAAAAACAATAACGTAGTACACTGTTTACTTTGTACTGGAATGATTTTGCTCATTTGTGCAACTTATAGAACCAGAAGGTCGTTAAGTTAGCGTACTGAAATAGTCATTTACTGATCAAAAACATTGTGGTTTTATTGCTTCCGTACAATCTGGTACCTCATTTGTACAGCTAAAAATCCCTTATAAATTTTTTTGTTGGGATCATTTTGGGCAGTTTTACTGGATATATTGCAAAGAAATAAAAAAGTATTTAAAACACAGAGAAACTAAAAGTAATAAAAATCCATTAGTTTCTGTCCCACTCATTGTTTTATGATCTAAAATATTTTGTAAGACCAACTGTGAGGGCACAACGGCTACAACTGGACTACAGTATTGAATTCTGATCTGTTAAAAACCAGTTGAAATTAGCTCCACGCTGTCACAGTCTTTGGTTCTGAATATTGTGTTTCTGTTGATTTCACTGATAATTCAGTAGCTTTACCTGAAGGTTTAGTTCAGATCTTTTGAAGTGGGGAACAGTTATGAATAATTAATATCTTACTTGTTGTAGAAAGCTCTTTGATTGATCTTAGTTTAAAGAAATACAGTTTATTTCTGACTGACAAACTAACATTACATTACGGGGGTGTCAAGACCAAAATTCATTTTTCTGGCTGAGGTTTAGAATGAACAAATATACAGAGAACATCTAAACATGATTTACTTGCAGAATTCGAACAGCAAACTGTTTTAAATTAATAACAAAGATTTTTTTTAAATCCAGGAAACATGAGATTATTTGGTTGCTTGTGTAAAATTTACTAGATGTTCTTTTACTCTCATCTTAATTGTAGCACTTTGACCAAAACCACCTCCTACTTCCTTCACACCAGATATATATATATTTTTAACAATCTGTTTGTTTTCCTCTTTGTTTTCATTTGTTTTTATGCTGCTCACTTTTGGAGCTGCTCAGCTGCCAGGCTGTTTGTGATGATGGTTTTTATTGATGCTGTGTGTAAATCAGTCTGTTTTATGACCATCTGAGCTGAGGTGTTAGACTGTGTGTTTGCTCACAACATGTTAGAAATGTAAGCTTGGTATTACTTTACTTTCCATATGTGTCTCTGCTTTGTTTACAACAACACTCTGAGCACAAAATCTATAGCTTTCCTTAAGTTAGATCAGAGAAGCAGCTGATACATTTTGACTGACTACAGCAAACATTTGCGTTGTCTTTTAATTTATTCCCTTCAGGTCAACACAGGGACTAATTCCTCTCAAAGATGCAACACTAAGCACTGACCAAGGAAAAACATTCCTGCAAGAGATTCCCAACCTGACTAATACATCCCAAGCTACTTAACTAAGTTGTTTTTATGCTTGTATTTATCACACATAACAAATTTCTGAGCATTTAAAGTAGTGTTTACTTATCAAAATGGGCTGTACGCATTGAATGATTATGGGAAAATGCACGTTTTTTAAATAAACAATTACAAAATGTTTCAAACGTGATTCCTTCACATCACCTTTTACTTCGACAGACTGGTTCTGATGGATCCAGGTGTAATGAATGTGGAACCCATCAAACAGAGTCATTTAAATTAAGAGAAACAATGTGAGATCTCAGTCACAACAACACTCTCTGAAAGCAATCTGCTCCGACACGATGGGATGGAGCGATCAATACGAGCTGGAAGAGGCAGGAGAGAATAAATGATTATCATGCTGCGCTAACATTTGAAGACACTTAAACTCTCGGTTACTTTGGTTGAGAAATACTCTGACTGAGCAGTTTGAGGAGTTTAAGACACTGAGTAATGAGAACTAATGAAAACTGCAGCTACTGAGTTGTTGTGATCTCCAACATTTTCTGCAGCCTTTTAAAAAAGTACATTTTATAACTAATGAAGAGCGAACATTCTTTGAAGGAATGCACATCAACTGCTGCTTTCCAAATGCTACTCTGCTCTAAATGCAGATTTAATTATTACTTTCTACGGGCATGCACAGCAATAATAATTTAAAGACGTGAGACAGAGACATAAAGAATTTCACTTGCTGTTTTTGTTTAAAGTATTTTTTAGAACCAGCTTGCAGTTTTAACGAAGCGAAGAAAAGTAGATTTGATTATGTAGGTAAAGCTACTTCACAAAAAAGTTTCTTTTAATCTTTATGGAACTAAATTCTGGAGTAATTTAAACTGACAAAGAAAATAAAATGAGAAGAATGCAGCAGCAGGTAGGTATGTGTCTAACCTGGGGTGTCATCCCGTGACACAGATAAAGGATGGGGACGTTGTCGTTGTCCGGTCCCTGATCCAGACACAGGTCGCTTTTCAGAGAGTTTTTCAGCTGAAAAACATTAAAATACAACAAACAAACATAAAAAATATGATTTTCTTAGACACAGAACAGGATTAAAGTGTGACAGAATTCAAGCTAATATTTATTATAGGAATTTATCAATGAGATCATTTAATAGCGACAGATGAGTTACATAAAGGTATTATCTTTAAATATAAATAACAGATTGTTTCTGTATATACAGAGTTTAGTCTGCAGATAATCTATCACTCAGACTGAGGATCCTTCATCTCTCTTAATCCCCGCAGTGCATTATTTTTATTTCACTGAGGAGAAATCATAATCATAATCCAAACTGAGTACTGCTCATAGCATCACTTGAATTTGGTATAAAAATTTATTTTAAATTGTTTGGACATTTTGGACATCTAAAATAAAAAAGTGTTTACGCCCCACAGGAACCACCTCCTCACACCTGGGTCAACCTTTGCCCTGTTTCTCAAAGAGGGACGTTTGACATGAAACATCATCTGAATTTGCTTAAAGTCAATTTTGCTTTATAAAAATGCAAATCAAAGTTATACGCTTCACAAACATGACTCAGTCTTTCTGGCCCAGAGGGCTATTCATGCTCGTCATGACAAAGGTCTGCCTGATCGGAAGGTACAACGTGCACCGCAGGGGGCTCCAGGGATGTGTGAGGGGAGAATTATACAAACAGAGGATCAGAAAATACACAGCTGGGAATAATTGCAGCTCCCCACTGGCTCCGCAGATGTCTACTTCTATCTGCTGATCAGTCGACCCACAGGTAGAACATTGTTCTGTCAACACTTCTGACAATCTAAACATCTCAAGTGTTGAGGAAAAAACAAATGCAGCATCATCGAATGAGGTGAACACAAGACAACGACATTTAGAGCCCCTTTTTATTCTGTTTTATAATAAACTATGTGTGATAAACTGCGTGATAAAAAGGTTCCAGTTTAAGCCTGGTCAGGACCAGGTTAGTTTCAGAGGACTTGTTACTATGGAAACATATGTGCCTCCACTCTTGTGCAACTGATTCCAGGATTAATTTATCCAGGAATACGTGACAATCCTGGCCTAATCATTTATCTAACCTTTGGCCCCTGGTCTGATTGTTATTTACTGTATTTAAACACGGCTGACAGGCTGCTGTAGATAATGAAGCCTGGAGGCGTCCTTACTGACCAAACCAAGAAATGCATGCCACAAATATAGAATAAGGTCAGCTAACTCTGAGAAATAAACATAATGATGCTTATATATGCATTTTCTTTGTGAGTTTAATGTTTGTCAGCTTGTAGAAAATGAAATAAATAAAAAAGAAATCCACAAACACAGTGAAAGCAGTGCTGTCACAGTGAGGCCCGTGTGCCACTCTCTATTAGAGCGCATCATTATGATGCAAGGTGGGAGGGCTGTGGAAATAAGGCTGTTTGAGAACAACTAGAAGTGCTGCCAGCCTGCCCTGCTGGCTGTCAGTTTTTCTGGCAGATCTTGCTGCAAAGCTCTCCAGAGGAATGTAATATACATATCATTATGTAAGCTTCAACTCATTTATCTCTGTATCTAGGCCAAGAACAAAAATTTAATGAAAACGGAAAAAAACAGTCTCTCAATAACTTCTCTTTAAGTAATGAAAAAAGACATAAACCTATCGACAGCATCCTTCTACATGTCAGTACCAGACATTTCAATGATCTGTTATAGCTGATTTCTGTTTTTCTGCAAATAATGAAGTGAATTTGTGATAAAGATAAAGGCAAACAGCTTACTACTCCGTATGCAATGGTGTCACTGTACATCCTCATCTCAGGGTAGATGTTCACCAGGTACCAGCGGAACGTTTTGCACTGCAGCCTCTTCCTCAGAGCCTTCCTCTCAGAGATATCACCAATATCAATCCCTGAGTCCTGAGACGGGCAAAAAGTTAGACAAAACCTACACAGGCATTTGTGCAGACAAAAACAAAAGAATCTGTGAAAAAGTACAACTGTAATAAGGAGGCAAATAGCCACTGGTTGTATTGCTATTTAGTTTATTCACATATCAAAATGTTCAGCTCATTTAGCATGACTGGATTTTTTTCATTTTAAATTTTCTAAATTTTGAACGTATATTCCATCAAAACATTGCTTTTTCTTTTATTATACTACTTTTAGCTTGTAGTTAGCTTTTGGCTACTTTAGTTTTTAATTAGCCTTTGCTATTATTAGCTTTTAGCTATCTTTCTGCTACTTTTAGCTAGACTTTAAAAAGTAAAGACAAAAAAAAGCCCTAAAATAAATCTGTTATTTCTTGCCCAGCTTCACAGATGAAGTTATTGTTTACAGATGAGTTTAGTTTCAATTGCATGACTTTTTAGTTTTATAACTTATTTAGGTATTAAGTTATAATTAATATCTGTTGTGTTACCATCTGTTGTGTTACCGTCTGTTGCACAAATGTCTATTCTTCCTAGTCTAATCACATAAGTTGAAGCGTCTCAGCTGCTTTAAAACATGTACATGTGACCCGAGGAGGTGAACCCTTCAGATGAACACGGTGGATCTTTACGTCTCGTAGAAACTTACTGATTCTGCCGTGTCGTTAACTCACGGGGCTGAAAGCTGGGGCTACATTTCATGCTAGGTGAGTACAGCCTCTGTTAAATGCCTATTTATTGACTAAACAAATTGCCCGCAGATGTTCATTTCATGTATTTATTACATGGATTTACATATTCAAACAAATTATGCAGGACAAGAAAAAATTGCCTAAGCAAACATTGAAGTTTGCCTTTGAGAGATGCTAAATTTGTCATGGGATGATAAAGTAGCAGCATTATTTTTGTTTTTAACTTGATTAAATCCAAATCAAAAAGAAAAAAAAGGGTTTTAAAATAAATCAGCTGCATAAACACACAAACTTAATAAATAGGATGATGACACAGCAGATGTATTGTAGTTTTCAACCCAAACACAGAGATTCTCCCAAAATTAATTCAGTTCATCTCACATCTTTGTATTACATTTTGGTTTTTACTAGATTAATAATTAGGTTGCATTAGAGTCACAGATGTAATCTAATTTCCTCTCTCAGTTCATCTGTTGAAATGGTATTGCCAGCCTTTAGGATGAATATTTGACCAAATAACATTTCCATTTAGACCATTTCATTGAACTGTATTAGACGTTTAGTTATTCACTAGCACGAATCTAATTCAGCCCAATTTGCAAATGAAAAAAAAAATCATTTCATGTGGGTCCTTAAGGAGTGTCAGGAGCCTTGTTTCAACAAAAATGTGCAGTTTGAAGAGAGCAGATGACACTTGGGACACTTAAATTAAGTGGCTGCAGGTTGCAGGTTGCTTCTGTAAATCCAAGATGTGCTTTCTGGTATTCTTTAGGACTTTACATAAAATAAAAACAACAATCAGTTTTTCAAAGGATGAAAAAGAAGGAAAATTTTTCTTCACTGTTAGATAAATAACTGCAGACATCTTCAGTGATGTTAGTGTAGGTTTTCAGTCACACAAGACTTAGCAACCCTCCAAAATTAAAACCAAATCAACTGGAATAATAGTTTGGAGTTAAAGACCCTAAAACAGGCGAGCTGCAGTGGAATGTCTTCAGCTTTAAAATAGAAGTCTGGCTTTAATTTTTCTTTTTGATCTTCAGTAACGTGTGCTTTACAAAGCAGCTTACTGTATTCGTTCATATTTTCACTTGGTAAACAGAGAAAAAGGAGGTTTATATGTAGGATTTGGTTCTACTTTTTAAAGCCTTAGGTCAGTTTAAATCTGACATCTGAAAAATGAAACCCAACCACAAGATTGCATTACAAAGTTTAAAACTGTGAAACTCAAAGTGTTTTATAATCAGACATCTTATAAAGGAAGTCAGTGATAAATCACAGATTACACATTTTTTGAAAGATCACAAAACTAGTTTAATAAAACAAATAACTTTTTATGGTTTATCTTTATAGGTGCACTTTTATATGCCTTGCAAAAGAGACCTGTGATCTCTCTGAGATGGTTCTGGGTCTGGTTAAAGAAAGGCATTTAAATAATATCAGTCTGAAAATTTGTTATTTTGTTCAGAATTTTTCACTTAATTGTGGTTTAGAAGGATAATCAAAAAAACGTGAACCTTTATATCTTCTTGTATTTCAAATTGTGCTGCTGAAATAAAGACTATAGAAAATTTATGGCCAAACAGATGGTAATTATGAACAAAAGGTGAATGTGATGGAGTCCTACCACAGAGCGTACAACAGAGAGTGGTAAAAACCTCCCAACACCCTAACTCTGCTCTGTCACTTTAGCACCTATATAGATAGATTATATAGATATACTGTATATAGATTACTATATAGATTATCCCCACCCCCACAGCGCCCCCAGTGGTGGAGTGAAATATAGGTCAGAGTGCCTGTCTGAATATAAACTAAACACTGCCATCAAAACCAAACTGAATGACCAAAACTAAAATAAGACAAGCCCAAATTATGCCCAAACACCAAAAACTACAAATAGCTACTATAAGCAAAAAAAGATACCAAATAATTTTTTACTAGCAAGAAGGCAAAAAGGTCAAAGAAACTATCCCACTATTTTTAATGTTGATTTATTTAAAGCTAAATATGTTCTGTGGAAAATCTTGCCTAAGTTTGACATATTTACAAAAAAAAAGCATAATAAAAAATGACAAAGTGGCGCATCGATGGACTGGACCTGTCCAAGATGTAACCCAACTCTCGTAAAATGACTGCAGGAGACTGGCATCAGTTCTCTCCTCAATCCAGAAAAAGAAAAAGTGGGTAAAGAAAAGGAATGCATAGATGAATAGTGCCCAAAATCAGAGCTAAAAAATACATTTTTAACAAAATATTTTCCTCAGAAGCCTTAGAATTCAACCACATGGTTCTAAGAAAAGTGGATACTTTATTCAAGATAAGTATTAGTGTAACCAAATACTTAATATGTATTACAGTTTAAATGTAGTTTGGTTGCTCACCTCCACGGGAATATTCCAAGCCATGTAGACGTGGCTTTTAAACTCATCCATCCAAACCTCTGCGACCCTGAGGGCGTTGCGCCGCACGTGAGAGGTCAGGTCCTCGGTGTAGGGTTTATGAGCGCGCTCAATGTGGGCGATGCGAGCACAAGGCAGGACCTCGACGCTGCCTCCACACTGCCACACCTGGTTTCAAATATGAAATAAACGAAAAGGAAAAATTCAGGATGCTTTCAGAACGCCTCCTGAGTACCGATAAAATGTTTTAATTTGACGTAAAAAATAAAAGCTTTGATTTTTGCTCAGCTCCTCGTACAGTTGCCACGTTTTTTATTGGACATTTTAGTTGATCTCTGACAAAAACTGACTGTTGCTTAGGTTGAAAAACACTTAAACACTTTTAAAAATCATTGTGGAAGGTCATGTTGGTGCCATGCCTGAACTTCTTAAAACACGTACAGACATCACCTCTGCCACCCAGTTTGTCCCCGACTGTGAAGAAAGACCTGATGCTGAATGTCAATGGTCCCACCTCAGAGGAGGAAAGGCCAAGACTGTTGGACGAGGAAAAAAAGCCAATACCACAAGCTGCTCACATAATAAAGACCTCTGGGAGGCTCAGGATATTGGTGCAGAAATCTCTGTAAACTTTACCCAGTTAATAAGTTTACAAAGTATAATCCTGCCATGTAAAAGGTAAGAGAAGTATCTGCATCAATGTAGTACAAAAAACTGTAGGACTGGTCTCAGACAGGATTGAATTACACTATTACTAGTAGGTTCTTTCTTATAATGTGATATAATTTAGTCTCTACCTCATTTTCTCTTCTTTTACTCTTATATTTTAAGGGTACAATCACATACAAGTTTGTGCAGCAACTTTTTAATTATGTGTAACAATGTCACAATTCCAGCAGTATTTTGTTTAGTTTCAGACGTGAAACATTAAAGATAAGATTGGAATGAATTAGAAAAGACATGAAGCTTTCACAATGCTGTTGATTAGTTTTACTAAAATATGGACGGTCACTCAAATCTGTTTGTGATGATGATGATGATGATGATGATGATGTGCTAAACCATTTGCTCAAATCTATTTGGGTTATTCAAAGATTTCCCAGCCAGAGCTGGTGAAGGGTGCTCAGAAATCACTCAGGTGCTGAGTTTTTCCAACAACAGCCTGTTTTCTTTGAATAAACATCATTTCACCAACAACACAGAGCTGTTCTGTGAGGACAAACATGCAAAGTTTAAATCCTTCCTGTCCATTCTGTCAGACTAAAAAACATGAGAAGTATTCAGTTCAAATAAGCATCGTTGAGGAGGAAAAACAAACATTTTATGTGACAAAAACTGTTGATGTGATTGCAGCATTAATGGTATGATATTAAACTGTCAGTCAAACAAAAGTAATTGTGGCTCATCAGCAACAATAAACAATGTGGTGTTAAAAGAAAAAAAAGACATTGGGAGCATTCTGAAATTATTTTGAAACTGTAATTTAATATGCTACTTGTCAGGAGATAAGAAATGCTAAAAATAATTTTACAGTGAGATTCAGTGTAAGTGTAACTGATCAACTCAACATTTTGTGTTTTTATTGTGATTTAGGAATAAACATAGAGATCATTTATAATATTTAATAATACCTGATCTATAGACCGATGTATTGTCTGCATTTATAGTAAAAGCAAACATGTGTTTGAGTTCCAGGAGATGAAGTCGAGGCCCAAAGAAAACAGAAGATCTGAGATTCATACTCCTGTTTCTCATTTATGTTTAGTTTCAAAAAGTTCAGAAAATAATCTTTATCACAACATCATAATTTAAATAGCAATAATAATAATAATAATAATAATAATAATAATAATAATAATAATAATA
>JAVKLF010000038.1:5846467-5862578 GCA_034783495.1 Millerichthys robustus
TGGGTGGAGAAGAGCCTGTTAATCCTTCTGGCTTCATTCTCCTTTGTGTATCTCTTTAGGCGGCTGGCCAAGGCTTGGATCCTCTGTTTGGCAGTTTCGAGTGCTTCAGCTGTGGGCATCTGGCTGTACTTCTTGAGTACTGGTCTTTTCATTGTATGCCTATGGAGCTCTGATAATTGGCTCACTTCCCTCCTTGTTGCCTTGATTTTAGTCTCTAACTGTCTTTTCCATGGTGGGTATTAGATCTTATGATTACTCTTATAGCCAAGCAACTCAAGGATCACTGATGCTGAGTTGTAAATCAGATCATTGGTTTCAGTTATGGTGTTGGTAGGGATCGTTGTCAATGCTGCATTCACATTTTCAATGAGACTTTCGGATGGTATTTCACTCAGTCATTGTAATTGGCACTGAGGGGGTCTGGTTGTCATTTGTGCCATGATTCTATTTCTCAGGTCAGTTGCTGCCTCATTCAGTTGTGATACATTCATTGTGGCTGCATACTCCCTCTCTGGGCGGGGGCTTGTGGTTAAGCTCCGCCCATCCTCACATCCAGGTTCCTCCTCTTTGCCGTAGCATTTGTGTTGTACCTCATCAATCTCATATTGTGACAGCAGTTGCCGTTTGCGGATGTTGGAACACTGAGCTACTAGTTGTTTAGTTGTTTCACTTAGTGTAGATTGGGGATGTTGAAGTAACCATTCCTTCCACAGTCTTTGCATATAGCCTCTCCGATTAGAGCTACTTGAGTAGTAGCATTCCAACAGATCCAAGATTATAGATAGAATATATATATATATATATATATATATATATATACACATACAGTATATATAATACATGAAAAACTCACTGTTTGTATATATATATGTGTGTGTGTGTGTTTTGCATTTGGAAATGTGCAAGTGGTCATAGAAAAAAATAAGGGATCATATTCTGTATATATCTGACTGGCTGCTGTTGAACAAACATCCCTCGTACTTTATCTCTGTCTGGTGAACAGAACAAGTTGAAGGGGGAATAATTACACAATCACAGAAATAACAATAATGTAAAGACTGAGCAGAGCAGCTGAGATAATACCTCAACAAATTTAAAACTGTTCAACGTTTTCATCGGAGCAGATAACCTATTTAAAATGTAAAATTTTGCCTTGATGCATTTACTCCCATTTTAAGAGTCCTTGTTGTCACGCCCCACTCGTAGGCAATGACAAAAATGGGAGACAGACGAGCGATTCCAAAGGAACAATAATTTATTTCTACTAATAATCTGCGCTGGGAGAGCTGCTCAGCCAGTCCGACAGACGCGTGGACCAAGGCTTCTCTCCCGGTCAGGTCCTGAGGCCAAATCAGCAGCTACCGTGACTGACTGGATGTCAGTATTTATCAGCCACCCGATGCGTTCAATTAACGGCCCCTCTATCAGGTTACTGAAAACAGAAAAAGCAAACAGGTAGTGGACTAGAGACCCCTACTGGACAGGAGGGGATCGTCACATTGTAAAAAATACAATAAAATAAAACAAATTAAAATCAGCAAATCAAGTTCATTTTTAAGATGATTCTGCAATTTATTATTGAAACATTTACAGCTTTAAAATTTGTTCCAGCACTTCCTGAAAGCAAGTCATTTGCAGTTTTAAGGAAATGGTCCAAAAAATAATTTTCGCTCTTTTGTTTTGTGTCTCTTTTCTTTTTTCTGACAAGGAGACAAATGCCTCAGAGCTTCTGCCTTCAGTACCCCACTAATTGCCTGCTGCAGTTTTTCCACATTCATTACAAAGAATTGGCCATTACTGTCAAGACTGAAGTTTGAATCTTTCCTAACTTTCTTTGGCTGTATTGTTGTTTTATTCCAAACAGGCTGACTTTATACCATTGGGTAGTCCTAATAGTGCACTCCCCTTGAATGATCAAACCCACCATCTAATTTGCATTTTGACTCATGCAATCTGCTTTCCAGCGTGCTGGTGAGCGAAAACAATGCTGCTGCAAACAATTACACAACGCTTTACTCTGACACAATCTTCAATGAGGCACTTTCTTCCGTTTCCCTGCTGTCAAATTGCCTACAAGATGTGTAAACATAATTGCTCACACTTGCTCCCTGTCATTCAGGAATGGCAACATATTTCCCTCACACTGTGGTACAATGACATCTCCAATTATTGTCCATGTTGAGTCTGCTGGTTTTATTAGGAGACAGATCCTTTTCTCCATTAGGTGTCCCTAACTTCACAGCAATAAGATGACTTCAGTCAGAGCAGCCCAATCACTTCTTTGTAAACAGAAAACTCATCTGAAGAAAAACCCCACTCTTTTTCCATCTTCAAACCTGCCGGTCTGACGGATCTTTTAGCAAATATTCTTCAGTCTTCCTGACCGCCAAGCTGCTCTTTCCTATTTTTTTTACTTGTCATTGAAGTTCCACTGGTAGAGAAGCTGCCTGACATCATGCCTGAATGATCAGAACACCATCTGCATGAGCATAAGCTAAACTCACAGCTGCCCTCCTCATAATTTGCTTTATAAAACAGGCATGAGTGGTTTAATGCTGATGCTGTGTGCGAAAAAAGTGCTTCATTCTCCTCTGAGAGTGTAATGGTGTCAGTTTAAAGAGCATAGAACGTAGAACTTTGTGACTGTTCTAAATAAACACGTCACAAACGTTTGGAAAACTAATAGTGGCACAACTGGCAGACCTACAGGACCCTTACGCTACTCTCACCATCGTCCGCCATCATGAAAGGTGGGCAATAATTGCCTCTGTGTGTGTGTGTGTGTGTACGTACTCATTTGTCTTTCTGTTAGCAAATATTTCATGAACAAGCACAAACTCTGTGCCATGACTTTATGGTTTTAGTGTCTGGTTGATTTCTGCACTTCTGCAGGTCATTACTCACCTGTCCCTCATCAATCCTTGGAAATACTTAAACTCCTGGTTCTCACTCATCAGTCTGTCGTACTGTTTACGTTGGTTAGTCTGCTTATTGTTGCAAGTTGTTGGGTTGTTTTCACCACCATCCCCTGACAGTCTGAATGAAAGTAATCACTGGATGCAAATCTACAACTGGTTAAACCCCCATCACCACACTGACACCACAAACCGACTTCAGCAAATGCCTAAATGACTGACTCAGTCAGTTTTGCTGATTTTAAGCCGTGTTAGTGGTGGTAGTAGTCGAGAGTCATGCCCAACACATACTCAGATTTCTGAACAGCCTATGTGACATCTTTGTTTAAAACTTTGACATGCAAGCCTTCAAGAAATTATTTTCAGTGTTTTTTTTTTACTTATGCAATTATTTATTGTCCTTAAAAAGTATCTTAAAATACAATTTTATACACACAATTTAATACGCAGCTGAAGAGTTGTTCAGCCAGACGGTTTACAGACGTTCTCTGAAAAATCACTGTGGAATGCTGGGGGAATAGGTTGGTATAGCAGGATTAAAACAGATTATTTGGTATAATATCAAATTAAGCAGGAAGTGATCTGAGCCATGAATCTATGTGTGTGTCAGACCACAAGTCATTACTACAAGTTGGAGAAGTTGGGTGCATTTTCTGGTTAATTATTAAGGACCTAAGAGAACTGAATGCCACCAGATACAGAAATGGGATCAGATAGAATTAGGACTCTTGAATTTTTAATTTGCATGTACTCTTACTTTCAGTTCCTAACTCTACTGGAATATAGCAAACAAAATGAAATCTAATTTTAGATAAATTATAAAATAGTTTTTATTAAATGAGAGAAATGTGTAACACTGAGTATTCAAAACAAGATGGATCCCTGGCATTTATAAATGTGAAGCTTAAAAGAAGACAGGAACAGAAAAAAGGAAGAAAAGTCTGCAAACAACCTCAGGAACGGTTCCATCAGTGACTTAAAATGTCATTGTAGGAATTGTCTTTATTAACCTCTATTTCAGAATCTAAAGCTTTCATTTTTATAGCACTTATTTCACATCTCTTTAATACAAAAACCTTTTTAATTTCAATACAATCAGGCATCATTTAGTCTACGTTTTGCTTCCTGGTGCACAACTTGAGACGGTGCAAACAACTGGCACTGGGAGGATCAGATTGCACTGACTAGTGAATTTTTAATTCTCCATCATTTCTACAGAAACGCTGAAACATTAACTGATGATCCTGACCTCTGGAGTCAAATCAGGAAACGTCTCATCTCAACACAAAGATTGTTATAAACACTGGAACATACGCAAAACATGCCTTTTAAGACCAAAATCCACAAGTAATTTACTTTATGTCTTTTACATTTTTATACAGAAGACAGTTGGTTTTATTAATTTAGGCCAAGTTTAGAAATCATTATGTAGATTTGTTACTTTAAGATTTATTTAGTTTTACAACGTCTGAAAGCAGCAGTTTTTTTGTTTTGTTTTAAATGTTAAATGGTGGTTGATGGTTTTAGTTGAAAAACAGCCTAAAATATGAACTCATTTTTGTCATAGACTGGGTTTTTGTTGGGCCTAAAGTCGGTAGTTGCAGGCAGGGAGGCAGGATTTGGGACACAAAACTGGGGTTTATTTAAACAATAAAGAACGGAGGACATGGTGACAAAAAACACAGGGCGCTCCAACTGGAGGAAAAATACAAAAACTAAAAATCACTCCGTTGAGGAAAAAAACAGAATGCAAAAACAGGTCAAAAATACACACAAATAAATCAGGACTCAGGAAAACAGGCTCGAAAAGGCATAAAGCTTAGGCAGGACAAAAGACATGAACAAGAATGCGACGACAGGCCGACAACACAAGACTGACAGAACACGGGATTTATCTGGAGGTAATCACTGGGGGAACAAGAAACACCTGTGGAGCACACATTAGGGACAGGTGAGGCAAATCAGAGGACAAGAGGGAGGAATACAAGCAGGGCTGAAGTCACAGGGGAAACAGGAGGCACGAGAGGAAAAATAAATTAATCCAAACAGAGACAAAAGACAGATCATAAATTTTGATGAAATCCAGCCCAAATAATCTTTATGTTCTAGCTTTTTTCCCTTCAAATTAGTCACTGCAGTTGACCTGGTGTTAAAAGGGTTTAAAAATGTCACAAGGTCAAAGAAAGTTGTCAACAAAAAACTAGCAACAACACAAAGACTAAGTGTGGCGTGGACTTCTGTTCAAAGAATACCTCAGACCACCACCCACATTACAACTACGAGACCAAGAGTTCTTCTAAACCAGAGGAAACTGTTTCCACAGAAGAGACGTATGAAACGGGCTCATTAGAACTTTTACTTAAGCATGATATTTTTTTGCAAAACATGGTAAAGCTTTATGAAGAGGCCAAATAAACTTTATTCATTCCACACAAATTACGGTTTTACGGGTTCTAGTCAGAACAGACAATATATTTCAATCTGCAAAGACTCACACAAACATGGTGCAATTAGAACAGGACTGGGAAGCTTGAGAGCGATTTGACTTCTGTCCGAGATGTTACAGGAGGTTATAGAAAACCCAGCAGATTGCGTCGAGTCGTAGACTTACGGCAACCCCTCGTACAGAGCATGCATGTAGCGACGGTGGAGAGGAAAAACTTCCCTTTTAACGGGAAGAAACCTCCAGCAGAACCTGGATCGGTACGAGCGGCCATCTGCCGAGACCGGCTGGGAGTGAAGGAGGAGATGGGGAGGAGGAGGGCGAAAAACCAACTGGCATGCAGATGGAGTTCAGACGGAGGCTTTATGAGAGGAGGTGTTCCTGGTGTTGATTGGCTGCAACATGATACGTGGCACAGCGCAGGTGAACCAGGTGAAACTAATCAGTCTTCCAGTCTGAATTTTCGCCTAGGCTCCATTTCAGAAAACCGAGACAATAAAAACTAGCAGGTGCTCTAGCAGCTCACTCATGAACACATCATCTCAGCATGATTCTACAGTATTTGTGCCAAAAACAAAGACTTGCAATGTCGTTTTGCCATCATTCTCATGCTTTTACAACTTAATCTGCAAAAATTAGATTTTTAAAAGATATTTCAAGATACAGAGAATTGTTTGATAAAAGTCCTCAGGAGGAGTTTTGAAGCAAGTAATAAATATGCAACTACTTTTCAAAATATCTCATCTAATAATTAATGACAGTGATGAGAAAATTATCTGTGAATCTCCAAACTCATTAAGAGTAGTGAGAGAAGAGGATTAGCATCCTTCTTAGTCATTAGGGTCATTAGTTAGGCAACAAAGATGAATCACAACTCTAGTGATAATAATGATTTCAAATCAACACAGTCAGAAAACAGAGAGGTGTTCCTGCTCAGAACTGTTTTCTGTCATTAAAGACCTACAAAGTAATCTGTAGGCGATTAGATACAGTAGCTATGAAAAATACAAATAAAATATCAATGATTGAATGCTTTTAATAAAAAAAAAAAAACATGACAATACTTGCACTGAACATATACGTTTTTAGTTTCTCCACAGAAGTTTGTTTTGTTTTTCATTTTACAATCCCAGCAGAGTGGGTCCAGGTTTCTGCACCGCAAACACACAGCTGAAGACCAAAGATCTCCAGAGTACTGCAAGAGATGACACGTCTACGGGTTTAAGATCTCATATAGAGAAAGACTAAATCCACAAGAGAAGTGTGGCAACATGCTGGAGAATGCAAGAAGAAAAAAGAGGGTGTGTTTGTACATGCTCATCTACCACTACACTGTTAATGCAGAATTATTGAATATAACTGCAGCTTATAGCAAACACAACGAAGTAATCCCTACAGACAAGTGAAAACTTCAACACCAGCCTTGAATTGTGAACACCCAAATATTTCTCATGTATGCATCAAGGTTTGCTAAACACGTTTTCCTATCCTCTGTACAGCACGTTTGGAAAATTGACTGTTGCTATAGCTGCTGTTCAGATCGTGTTATTTGAGGGGAAATGTTGCAGCAACCCAATAAACTTGCTTTTTCAAAAGAAATTTTAGCTTTGTTGTTCGTTATTTATTGACACAGCAAAGCACACACGTGACACATATTCAGTAGGCCTATAGAATCTTTAATAAAACAGAGGATTTAATTATAAATAATTAAAGATAATAACTACAGGAGAAGCAGAGACCTGCTCCTGAATATTTAAGGCATAACCTTTTCCTTGAAAATGCTGCCCTGACTGCTGTAGTAATTTCATCTCCAGAGGCAAAACTAAAAAAGAATTGGATTCATCAGTCTGAAAGGATGAGCACTGTATATCTTTGGGTAAATCCCACAAGCAAACACTAAAAAAGGTGCTTCCCCCCGAAAGAAGGAAGAATGGATTGCTTGTTTTGGTTGAACAAACACACTCATGAATGCAAGAAACAAAAGTTTTCTACTTGAGTCAAAATGCAGTTTATAAATGTTCAGAATAAAACTATTAGATTTAAAAAGTCTGAATTAAACAATTAAGAGTATTTCTGTTTATATCTTATTTTGTGTTCTACAGGTCAGAGAATACAAGTTTGTGCAGAGCGAAGTGAAACCTGGAACACCATAAAGATTATATGACAGGCAGCTTGAGAATCACGACTGGTTAGACAGGATTAAAACAACCTCTCTCTTTTTAAGGTAGTGCAGTCTTAAAAGTTTAGATCAGTTCTGGAGCTCTGCCATGTTATCCTTTGGAAGTAATAAAAATCATTTATAAAAGCATTTGAAAAGGAGACTGGATCTGAACAGACTGCTGCTTATTAAAGTGGAAACTTCTGTTAATATTAAACACAATGTTTGAACATTTACACAATGAAAATATAAAAAGTCTTCTGTTAGACACTGACAACTGTCTTTTGTTTAGCATTGAGTTGTGTTGATAGCATCAATGTAGGACAAGAATCATATAGGATGGATGCAGATGTGATATTTTCATTTCATCCAGGAGGCCTGCATCACGCTTCACATCACCTCTGTTAGACAAAAGACTTTCTCATTGATTGTGCTGCTGGTCTGAGATTACACGGCGGGAAGCCATAGATTTTCAGCCGCCCAGGGGTCACGGTGCTCAATCAGGACTGTTTTACAATTACAGCCTGAGTCTGGTGCAACGTTTCGTTTTCACCATAAATTATAACACTGAACACAGTTTTTTGCACAGAATGGAGAAAATCAAAACATCAGTATAGAAAGTATAAACAGACTTGTCCCTGAAACTTTACAAACTACAGTAACATGACATCTGCTTTACTATTTCAGTGGAACATTGTTCAGGGTGAATCAGAAGAAATAGAAACAGATGTGCTGTACTTTTCTTTACTAACGGCTTTATTGTTATTATGGAAATCAGCAAAAGGAGATGAAATGTAGTTTGAGTCTCGCTAAGCATCTTCCAACAACAACAACATACAACAACTGAACCCCTCATTTTTCACAATAAAGGCCCACATTCTGGTATGAAATGGACATGTTTGTGTCTGCCACATTATTATTCAATTATAAAGTTGAAATGTGCCAAGTTCCTGGAACATTTATTATACTCAAACTTGGACATGTGAAGATGAAAACAGACATAAATGAATAAATTTATTTACCTTAGTTTAACCAGGCAAATCTTTTTGTGGTTACATCTCTTTTGCGAGGAGATCTGGACCTAATGCAGCCTAACAGTCATGTTTGTAGACTGTGGGAGAAACTGGAGAACCCACAGAAAACCCACAGAAACGTGACCAGAACATGCAAACCCCACACAGAGAGAGCCCTGGTTCAAACGGGCTCAAACCCAGAACTTTCCTTTGGAGGCAGTAGTAACCACTAAGCTATTGTGCCGTCCTAAAGTAAATAAAACTTTATAACCACTGCTGCAGTTTATGTCGGAGAACATATTGCTATGGTGTTAAACAAAATGATTTTTACTGCCATGCTAGTTTGTCTTGGTTTTGCTGTGTGAAGAACTTTGTGCTACATAAAAAGCCAAGCTGAGTGATAAATTCTGTTCTACCATTAACAACATGATGAATTGCATCAAATAAAAAATACCAGTTTTTCTGATTTGAAGGACATGCAATATAAAAGATTTAGCCCAATATTTCAATAATTATATTTAAACAAGTATGATTATGACAATTATGATTATGCAGGACAGTATTGGTAAACTTCTAAACTGTTCCAGATGAGAATAAAAAATTTATTGCCCACAGTAAACAAATCAAAATGAAGAAACTTGCTGTTTTAACAAGGTCAGTTTTGGCCAGATGATTTTAAACCGACAGTGTCACAAACCATCCAACACAAAGCTGTTCCAGGTACCTGATGATGTCAAACACTGCATTATTTCTAACCATAGTGAGTCCTTTTGTTGTTGTTGGACTGTTATCAAAGCTGCAGTGGGTTTGATCAGCAAGAAACCTCTGAAACACGAACAAAGTGATGAAATGATTTACTAAACGTTACTAAAACTGTAAAAATTAGTAACTTATATTCCCAAAATGCAACAACCACATAATTCAAAGTTAGTTACTAAAGAAGCCCTGAACTTTAGAATGACATTCTGAGGATACATGTAAGCCGTTACACAATTTGCTAATATTTAAAAGAAACTGAACTGAAACCTTCAGTACCAGAGTGGATGAAGATTTGAGTGTAATTTATTACAAACTCTATTTGCACCTTCTACATTTAAAAGCCTGACAGATACCACTTTGCTCACACTGAAAACAAACTGCGTGCTGAAAACCTGGCAGATATCGGCTGGGTGAATAATTATTCGGACAGTAATAGTGTTTTATTGCACTTCTATAGATAATGTGCACACAGAGCTGCTGCATAATTGTTTTGTATAGCCCTCGATGATGCTCACTCTTCAACACAAGCTTGCTGGTTGAGAAAGATATTCAATTTAGTCCTTACTTGATACATTGTCCCATATTGGCTGCAGAAGTGCAATATCAAGTATTTACAATTGTTTTGGGAAATTACTTGACTGATAACTCAGTTTTGGGGTTCTTGCTGTAATTTGCTGTGTATTCCACGGTGTGACTTGATGAAAGAGCACAAAGAAACCTGCATATTAGATTTGCAGCACATTCATCTCAGGAAACAATGGAACACATTGTTACCTGAAACCCAAACAGGACAAATTTAGATTGGGGATCAACCAGTACAATTCCATTTATCCCTGACCCTGATCACACATATCAGGAGTCAGTTTCAGTTTCTTTTTGCAGAAAACCATCCTCATGACTTCCCTGTATTGATTGGATCGATCTAAGACTCACTGGATGTTTATTCCTTTTGGAGCAGTGGCTAATCGTGCTGAGGTTCCAGTCGATATCCTGTTTACAGATGATGACAAAGACTTTTCTTTTCTTCAGGAATAAACTTAGATATTTTGGATTAAATCTACAAAGACATCAAATGTCTTTTATCTTAGAAAATGCTATGTAAAACCACCAAAATAAAATGATTTAAGCTGTAATTACTTCTGATTCATTCCATCTGTACAGTAACTTTGACTTTGACCTATTTTGTTTGAAGTAGTTTGATCATTTTCAGACTTAGACTTGTACGAAGATTTTACCCATTATCATCTTAGAGTAACTGTTCAAAATTTATTATCTACATAGTAGACTAGCGAGACACACTTGCAAGACAATTCTAGTTTGTCTGCAACTTCATTAAATGTAAAATAATTACATTTCAACAACAACTTCACTCGTTGCATTAAGATCATTTTAAATTTCCAAATAAATGAATAGCAGTAATATACTTTGAGAAGGAAACAGCTTTTTCCCAATATACTAAAGTTTAGTTTAATTTATTTTTTTGTAAAAGAAATGTAAAATTGATTTTTGGAACTGGAATGGAAATTTAATAAAGCTAAAAATGGAGGTTTTGGATGTTTTATTACCCAATGAAACAATGTGTTGTATCTGTTAATTTAAAGAGAAGGAGATCTACCTGATATGAACATTGTGAGCAAACATGAACAGAAATCAGAAATTCAGTTCATCCTCTTACTCCTGAAGGTCTTTAAAGTCACAGCCACGGCCTGGAGCTGCTGGCCCGGTTTAAGAGCATCTCTGAGGATACGTCAACAGCCTGTCTGTGTGCTGGCAGGTGGTTCGGGGTGGGGGGCACGGCCAATACGCCACAGGCAGGCAGAGGGAGCCTGCTGCTGCTCTATGGGATTTCTAACATGTTCTCCAGTCTTGAAGCTTTCAGTTTAGTGTGTTACAGAACTGTAAACTGCATTTCTATCTGAGCTTCTTCAGTCCAACAGAGCAGAAATTGTAACAAGAAAGTAAATCACAGAGTGAAACTGAATAACAAAGCACTGAACTAAATCAGCAGTGGGGGAAAACGTGGTTTCACAAGCCAATAATGACTTTATTACAGCAATCAAGGAGTCACTTATTGATTTGAAAAAAGAAAAAAAGAACTTTGAGAAAGACGCTTTAAAGGCTTTCTCTTCTTTTCTCTCACAGTAAACGTGGTTGAAAACGTTTTTTTTGGAAAACAGTTTTATTAATTTATGTCAAGCATATAATCTGCAAACTGTTGCTTGTGACACCATGGTCAAATATCAGTTCATGGTCAAAATTGATATATTTTTCTTTGTGAAGCTTGACTCTAATCCAGCTCTGCCAGCATAAATGTTCTTTTGCCAAAATAAAACTTGAGGTCTATTTCAAGTAGTTTTTTTTTCATGAGAGGACATCAAGGATTGAGCAAAGACTGTTAATGTGATGCTGTAAGCTCTGGGTCAGATTTATAGGGGTTATATTTGAACTAAAGTGATGTAGTTGTAGGCCTGTATTCTTGTCACTAGTTAGAATAGATATTTATACTATCTACATCCCATCTTGCTGTTAGCTCCTCTAATGATCTATCTGCAGTTTGTGTGTGCTATCATTAGCGTCTGCTTGTCATACTGCTGAACTGAACATATGCCAAGTATTCTCAGCTTATAGACGGAACTGCTGGTGTACAAATTATTACAATACAGTGAAAAAATACATAAAGTTCATTTTTCTGGGAGCATTTAGTAAGAATGCATCTAGGTTAAGTTCCTCAGTTGAGCTCGTCAGGTTTTGATCATTTCTACCCGACAATTCAATCTGGAAAGACTCACACAAAACATAATGCAATTAGAAAGGTTTTCTTAACATAAAAAGAGTTCTTTGGTGCTCAGGCCCCGGCAGAAGACTTGTGCTGTGCTGTTAGTGCAGATGAGTAATCTAGGATTAATATTAGGGTAGTCTTCCCCCCGGGGCCCGGACACTGGTGGTGGAGAAGCCTTAGGATGGACGAAACTGAAAAATATGCTTAGGGGTGAATGGAATTCGGTTTGAGATGTTACAGGAGGTTAGGAAGAACCTAGCAGATTGCGTCAAGTTATAAACTTACGACAATCTCTCGTATCGAGCACGCGTGTAGCGATGGTGGAGAGGAAAAACTCCCCTTTTCACGGGAAGAAACCTCCAGCAGAACCTGGATCGGTACGAGCGGCCATCTGCCGAGACCGGCTGGGAGTGCAGGAGGAGATGGGGAGGAGGAGGGTGAAAGTTCAGCTGGCACGGGAATGGAGCATGCACAAAGGCTTTTATGAGAGGCGTCCCGTGCGTTGATTGCTTGGAGGCGTGAGGTTTCTGCCTTGATTGGTTGCGACGTGAAACGTAGCACGGCACAGGTGATCCAGGTGGGATTATCAGAGTCTTCCAGTCTGAATTTACGCCTAGGCTTCATTTCCCAAAACTCACTGGGATATGCCTGATTATTGTCCGTCCGTGCTGATTGTCTTGATTCAGGAATGAAAACAACAGTTTTATAGTTGTGGACCACACACTTTATATGATAAAAAACTATAGTGATCCTGGAATAAGGTACAGTTTTGTACTGTTATTCATCCACAAAAATGTGCTCATATTTACAGGGATTTCTTTTGCTTTCTCATCAATTTCACATAAAGGTTCTATCTACATTTCATGTTGCTGAGGCAATGCTGATGCATATTAGGCTTTTAAACTGTTGATGGCTGGACGTGCACTCAGAGCTAAATCAGAGCAGTGGGGGTCTCTTATCAGGTCACTGAGCTGACAAATCAGAGCACAGTGGGATTTTCTGAAGGGTTTTCCTCACCAGCTTCTCTCTCACATGAAATAAATAAAAATACTGAAGAAGGATTGACAAGGATTCTGAAGTGGAATTTTTTTGTTACTTAGTGTATAAACTACTGAACAGTTTTAAAGGTTTGACACTGAGTAAAATAAGTGAGCTGAATGTAATAGTTTCAAATGATTTGATTGCTGGACTAATCTTAAAGAATTTGATTAGGACACTTAACGACCCGACTCAGATTAAGTGAGAGATGATGGATGGATGGTTGGATGGAAAGATATCAAATTGTTGAAGCTTCAAATCCTTTAACGTACTGCAACTATGTCCTGTTTTAATTCACATCATCCATAAAACACATCCTTTAAATATACACCACACAATGCTTTAGTCAAGTTATTTTACTCCAATGAATTTCTGTAAAATGATACGATCGTATCGTAACCTTCCTTCTAAAAGCATCAGTATCACGTAAAACTGTTCATATGTGACCTGAATGAACATTAGTCCATGGCCAGAGACATGAGGTGAATACTCACCCTGATGCCCAGTTCCACATTTTCTCCCCCATACACCTCCATGCCTTCATCCAGCAGACCAATCTCCTCAAAGTACAGCCTGTCCACCACAAAGCAGCCAATCAGGGCCGGGCTTCTGGAATATTTAAGGATGATGAATGTTAGCTTTGTTTTTCAGTTTCTATAGTGACGATAATGGACAAATATGTACCATTCACAATGCCACTCATTCATACAGCTGCAGAAATGGCCTTTTTCTAGGCTGACATTTGTCAGAGATTAATGTCAGGTACCAATTAAGCTCGTAAGCCAGAGTTGTGTTTACTTACTGAATAGGTGCACTTTTGTTGCTCTTGTGCCACCAGGACTTGGGGGGATTGAGGTAGCGGCACCACAGCTCCCAGTCAAAGCCCTGAGCAGACAGTGGATACTCCTCAATCTCGAACGTGTCATATTTGATGTTGTCGAAGGATGGGGATATTATGCGAGTTCTGTCCTCTTTAATTCTCTGCAAAATGGGTTCAGCCCTATAAATATTGGGGACATAAGACAGTTATTTTTCTGTGTGAATTTGGTTTCTGAACTGAATAACAAATGAGGGTTTAAAAAAGCACATCATTTAACAGAAGCTGAGCAGCAGGCTGAAGGAAGATGAACATAAACTATTTTTACAACAAATCAACAAATAGTTTGCATAATGAGCCATGCACCCTTGTGTGGAGAAAATGAAAAGGGAAAACACAGTTGTAGAAATAAAGAATGGCTACTTTCTTAGACAATAATTGAAAGTCAGAACATTACAACAACCTCTACACAAATTTTAAGTTGTGTCTAAAAAATACATCTATTCCATTTTAGTTCTTTGTTTAGGACTTTATGGCCAATCAGCATATTAATCTTTAGAGAAAATAACATATTCATCAGTTGCAACATCTCATGTTTTTGTACAATTCTTATAGAATAAAAGTGAAATAATTAGAACATGGCTACATTTTGCTACATTTTACAGTATTTTGAATTCAAACTGTCCTGAGGTTGTTTAAAGTGTAATACAATACAAATATATTGGTTTATTATGAGTACAAGCACTATTAAATAAAAGACATAACTATCCAAAGCTGTGTTTGAGAACAAAATATATGTTTCTAACGCCCCACACAGATCAAATGACTCAAGAGCCAGTGTTCATCTATTCAGCTTAGCTAATTTTACTTCTCTGTGCTTGTGAGTGACTCACCAGCCGACATTGAACTCAACGTGGGCATCAAATAGAGCAACAACCGGAGCAGTGGCGGCCCTCCATCCACTCACTCTGGACCGGATCAGACCCTCCTGCTTGGCATGGCGCACCATCTTGATGAATCCTGGACGATGACTGTTGGTCTCGGACACAAAATCCTGCAGCTTCTCCTTAAGTTCATCTAAAGGAAAAAAAAAAAGACACACAAATATACACACATTTCTCATCAAGAGCGAAAAGGTTTTAGAAGAACCCATTTGTGAGTAAAGTGAAAAATTCTTGGAAAATTTCCACCCACAAGACTTTGCCATGTCCTCCTCCACCGGGCAGTATTTATGTGGTCAGAGGCCAAAGAAAGAGATGCTTCACGGCTGTGATCAGCGAACCAAAGAGGCTGCAGCTCGAGCCAGCTCTGCAGACCTGACATCAGAATGTTTGTCTTAAAAGATTACCTTCATTATTACCTGAGATGAAATCATGCAATGATTCAGCATGTTTCAGGATGAGTTAGTGTCACCTCGTTTTGTTTGGTGCAAGCAGCATTTCAGCTGTTTTTCTCAGAAATGTAATGATTTACAACAGCAGAATCAAGATCTTTTTTTATTTTATATTTTGAGTTTAAATAAAAAAAAGTCAAGAAAAGTGAAAAAGCTAAAGCTTCAAACATTGCTGTAAAACATCAGTATGTGACACAATTAGACCACAAGTTTCTATTGAACTGTCAGTGAAACAAAGCAATACATTTCATCTGAACCTTTGAATTTATTTGAGCTCAGACTGAATTTTACTAATAGTGACATTGTGTTTAATTGCAAGAAACTGCAGGATATTGTTCTACTGCATCCCAAGATAAGGATATATTATAACACATCAATTTGATCTATTGCCCTTTCTCAGTATTTAAAGAAGCAGATGTTGTGTTTTTCAGACATTATTAAGACATGGCCATAATTTAGTTATAATTTGTCAAAAGTTAATAATTTATGCTGCTGTAACTCACAGCGATGTAATAATACCTTTTATCTTTATGATTGTGTTGTGACCATGACCACGATTATCATGCAGTGAAATATGTTTAACACTTTTGCATGGTCACTTTTTTAACATCTAAGATCAAAACTTCATTGGTTTTAAATGTAAACAATAATAACTTTCTGAAAATTTCATTAAAATTTGTACAGTGCTTTATGAAATGAGATATTAAACTTCTGGCACCGACCAACACACACACACACACACACACACACACACACACACACACACACACACACACACACACACACACACACACAC
>JAVKLF010000038.1:5962165-5974237 GCA_034783495.1 Millerichthys robustus
GTGTGTGTGTGTGTGTGTGTGTGTGTGTGTGTGTGTGTGTGTGTGTGTGTGTGTGTGTGTGTGTGTGTTGTGGGGAGGGGCTGCAGAAGTTGTTCAGGAGAAAAGATCTTGTTATTTATTTATGCCTGGAGCAAAGCCCATTCACTTTTTATGGAGAGGAAGACAATTCACTCAGACTTCTCCAAGTTTGTCTGTAACTGATACACAAAGCACACCCATGAAATCCTCTGTAATGTTGCATTTGAACAAACAAAGCATGTTGGAGAAGACCGTCATCTGCTGGAAAGTCCGTGGGTGTGACAAAAATTAGTCAAGAAAAATTGGTCAGAAACGCAAAAATTTAAACCTCCAACTTTCTTTTTGTGGTTCAATTTTTCAAAAAACTGTTCTTGTGATTAAAAAGTTGGTCAGTCAGTCAGTCAGCCTGTTTTTTTAGTTCAGACTAAAATACATAAAAGACAAGACACAGGATTATTTTTATTATTTTTAATTCAGTATTTTAGTTTAAGCTATAGCATGTACAGTATTTAATGTCATGACCTCATGCTCAGTCACAACATTTATTTATTTGTAATCAGAGCTGCACAAGGTTTTCAACCATATTTAAAGCTGTGGGAAGTTGTGGTGTGGAGGGTGCTGCAGCACCCCATGGTGAATGCAAATGGAATGCATGGTTCATGATCTGTGTTTTATTTTGTTTTTAGTTTTCCTTTTTCATTTTTGTATTTAAGGATTAGGTTCACCTGGTCCCAGACTCCATTTAGCTCAGGTGACTAACAGTGAAAAACGTATCCAATTTTATATAATAAAAAATACAAAGTCATCTGGAACAGATGTTAGTCTGTAACAAAATGTGTTAGTCTGAAAACAAAAGAATAACAATAATTACTTTCTTCACAGAGTTATCTTGGTCAGGTTTAACGTGAATATTATACTAAAAGTATTATATTCTTCCATAATGACTCAAGTTGTGTTTGTGGATAATCAAGCAAAGCATCATGAGAAATGGTCCTCTACTTTTCCTGCTGCACTAGCTGTGTTTCTACAGCTTATTGGAAAGTACCGAGGCTGCAGACAGAGCTGAACTGAATTTGCTCCAAACAAGAGGTGACAGGCATTGAGTGGATCGGAAGGCGGGCGTACAGTATCCCACAGGCGAGGTCGCAGGGTCACCACTCCGCCTGACGGGATTAACCCACCTGCCACCGGCACAATCAGCTCTAATGAGCGCACACCAGCAGTCCCAGTCTGTTAGCAAAGGTCCGAGCGCTCTCTGAGTGGGTTCCTCTGAGGTCCACACTCCCAAGTTACCTTCATTAGTGACTTCATGGCAGGTTCCTTCAACAGAGAAAAGAAAGGCTGCTGGGAACACAAAGTGACACATTCCAGGGATTAGGGAACACTGGCAGGTCAGAGCCATTAGAGGACGGTCATTTATTTTCTTGAATGTGTGGAATTTGCTTTGAAAACAGAAAAAAACTGAAACATTTTGTGCAACCCGTTTGAGAAGAGCTTTTCTTTTTCTGCTCCGTATTTTAATATGGTTTGAATTAAAGCTGAATGCTTTACATGATGATTGTTTGTGTTGCATCATGGTGTCTTATTCATGTAGGACATTGCAACAACGTACAGAGGAGCAGATCCTTTTACACAAAATAATCCAATATTCTTTTTTATATATAGTTTTTTAAGTCTTTTCTTTACTCTGTGACTCCGTCACTTTATATGCTGAGAAAACATCATGGTCATCTATTCTTGTTTCTGCCATTCAGTCTGTGTCAGTAGACCTAATAAATACTGTAAATATAAAACTCCAGGGACACAGGAAGTAATGTATACTTTTGTCTTGTTTTAAGTATCATTGGGCACTCGGGTATAAAGCAGCATATGGGTGGGTTCATCAAGGTTGGAAACTTAATACAAGTCTGATGTTTGTTATCGTCTGAGCTGACGCCAAAAGGTTTTTCCTTTTGTAAATAAATATTTAGGTGTGTAATTTTATCCTATTGAAGGAATCTCTCGTTGCTTTAGTGAACAAACAAAGCAAAACTCGACCATAACTCACCAGCTGATTAGACTATTGGTTTAAACTCAATATTATGATAGAAAATATAAGACAAGTGACTAAATCATTGCACGACTGTAGAGGATTATAGAAAGTCGAATAGTCAACAGTACCATATTAAAAAAGTTTTAAAGTTAATGTTTTTGGTTAAATGTTTTCAGTTATGATTTTGATTCAGTTCAGCAGCAGCTGCTGCACAACAAAGACAAAACACATCGATCACAAATATTCCAGCAAGCAGAATGATCAGGACAACCTGTTTAGACTGCAGATGACTTCAGGATTCACAGCAGAAAGAGTTTCTTAGTGAAAGCTGAAATAATAACAAAACACAAATGTCCACATTGACCTGCTGTCTCTGAGTGCAGAATTGATGGAAATGTGCTGTAAATGTGCTGTAAACACATATTTCAATATTTGTCATCCTTTAACGTATTATCAGTAAAACCATTTTTTTACACCAGGGTCTTTGCTCTAAAGATAAACACAAAAAATAAACAATTTCAAGCTTTTTCAGTCTTTAAAAACAGCTTTATTTTATGTCAAAAACAACAGTTTTTTTGTTTAGATAAAGAGATATTAGAATAAGGAAATATCTTTAAAGACATGTAGCACACAAAGTGAAGTTTCAGCACAATCATTGCCATCCCTGAGAATATAAAAGTGTTTGGTTTTGTTAAAAATCATCTGAAAAGTCACTAAATTTAAACCAGAGATTCCCAAACTGGGAGGCCGTCTGAGTCCTGACTGTGCAGAGAACTTAAACCAGTATCTGAGTCATCATCGTTGAGATTTTGGTCCTTGGACAGCCCTCTGTCTTGTTCCATCCACACACTTTTCTCCTCCAAAGTGCCAGTCACCATAGTCTTATCCTCTGTTACACATTTCTCTTCACCGCTTGCCCCCTCCTCCATTTCCAAACTGTTCACTTTCTCCAGCAAGTCCCTCATTTCCTTTTCCCTCGCTGCGCAAATCTGCTGGGACAGCTCTAAATCGCCCCTAACAGCCTCTAAATCCGCGTTGAGCCGCAGACCAATGTATAAACTCGCATCTAGCTGCGTTTTGATCCTCTCTTTCTCCAGAAACAGCTCGTTTTGGGAGGCAGGGTCTGTCTCAGAGCAGAAGAAAGATGGTACCCCCCCGCCGGGCTCTGATTGTTTGCGCCGCAGCATCCAGCGGTGGTTCAGCTCCTCCTGGATGTGAGCTGTGATGGTTTCTAGAAGAGCTTCTTGCTCCCAAAGCTTTTCTTCTAATCTAAGCATTTCCTCGCACTGCCGGGCGTACTCTTCAATCTTGGCAGAAGTCTCACTCACAGACTTTTCGTCTATCTCTGGGTTTGGGGCCGGATTTGCATCCAAATACATGTTCTGCACATAATTAATCCCATGTTTTTTAATTCTGTCCAAATGCACCTTTGCTTCACGTCTTTCGAAATCTACATCCAGCTCTGTAATCCTCTGAATCTGCTGTCGGATGGTATGATCCTGAGAAATGACGAGATGAACCAACGTTTCCATTTTATCCGCGCAGGACGCATCTCTGTGCGCCGCGCGCGGCCGCTTCTTATTGATCTTTTCCAACTTTCTGAAAGCTTTCCTGACGATCCGACGCTGCTTCTCAGGTGAGATGCCCCCGATGAACGACCGTGACGTCCCTTTGGTGACACAGGGGCTGTGTTCGCTGCGCACCACGCGCGCCTCCGCGCTCCGGGCGGCACGGTTCTCCAAAGACGCGTCGCTTTTCACCAGCACAAACTTCACTTTCCTCTGATCCACGCCCCACGCGAGCCAAAGCCTCAAAATCTTTGTTTTATTCGGCAAAATTCTCTCGAACCCGCCGTATTTCTCCACAATGCAGAAAGACTGTGTCGTGGGAAGGCCATGCTGCGAGTTCTGCTCCTCCAGGAGCACTCGGACAACATCCGCGCAGGTGGTGCGCTTCGACAAGCCGAGGACCAGCTTTTCTTCTCGGCAGACCCACACAGATATCTTATTCTCCTCTGATTCTATGGTCGATTCCATGAGTGGTTTGTGTTAAACTATGTCTTTAAAAAACATTCCTAACTCAAATCCACATCAAAAAACGCGTCTCAGCATCAACGTGAGCAGAACGTCACACGCATGTGAGAAGTTCTGCGGAGCTGCAGGTTGTGAACTCCACGAGCCTTTCTACGAATGTTCTGAGGCCCATAGGGAAACACTTTGTGTTTCCACTCAGTCCTGTTGGCTTTGTTCAGATCACATGACCTCCGAGTCAGCAAAACCATTCTGTAATGTGAGGAATCTTGTGCGGATGGAAGGATGAAGTGACGTTTTGTAAATGATAGAATTTAACATTTACAATTATAACTTAAAACAGAGTCATAACAACGACTAGAGGAGACATGTTTGCCTCATGAGAATGAAATATAGGAAGGTAAAAACAGCAACATTTCAATCATAAGAATCCCTCATCCACATTATTTCCAAGTTGCACCTTTGATTTCTGTCCACCACTGGTACACTGAAAAAAATAATTCCCAGCTCAGATTAAAATATGTTCTCTAATATCTAATTATTTTGTTTGACCCAATCAAACAAAATTACGTTTCTTATTTGACTTCATAATTAGATCCTTTGCAAACAGACATTTACTTGTTTTCAGGACCTCCCTCTGGTGGTCTTTTCTGTTCTACATTAAAATCAGCCTCCCTTCACGGGAGTAAAGAAGTTATGCCGCCATCTGCTGGTCATATGGAGTTCCTGCAGGTAAAAGTTTCACAGGTGAGACGTTTCAGCGCATCTCAAAATAAAGCAGTGGTTTGGAATTCAGCAATGACATTTTCTTCAAGTGACATGATCAAGGAGGAGTCCATGTTTTTTTTTAGATTTATTAAACTTCAATTTTGCATACATAGAAAATATCTAGAAAGCTACAAAATATCTATTGTTGTTGAGAAGGCATCGTAATGTTATGGAGCGAAGACAAGCCCATGAGCAGAACACGGAAACAGCACAACTTCTTCTCTCTTCTTTGTTGCTCCAACACTTTATGTTTGTGGGAATGAAAAGATGTCACACATCTGTACCAAGAAAGGCTAAGGGATACTATTATACAAAATAGCTCTTTACAAATAAAAAAGAAGAAAAAGAAAGAAAAGAAATCTGCACACAAAACCAAAGTGAGTGAATGACAGCTATGTCAGAAATCACTTTAAAGCCACCGTCAGAGATAGTCATAAAACAGACAGGTACCAGCACCTACTCTGAAAAAAATACAAAGAACAAAAGCTAAACTGCTGATATGTTTGTAGTCTGACTGAACGGAACTGTGTCCACGTCCACTTTCCTTCAAGCGGTCCAGCAGACATTTAGTGGTGCCGTCAGCGGCATCCGTCCTGCTGTTTTAGTGTTAATACATCAGCAGTGCAGCAGTGACAACATAACCATCTTAATGGACTCGCAGTATACAAACAAGGTCATCACAAAACCAAGTGTACAGGTACAATAAGAAAACAAGAACATCTCACACTGCAGTATTTAACCATAAACGTGAACAGGTACGCAGGGTAAACAGGAGAGAAATACATTTTACACCTCCACACCGTCCACAGGACTGTGGCAAAAATACTGAACGACTCAACTCTCTCTGCAGCTCCAGAGAAACTCTCAGCAATTATTTAACAACTCTTGGATTAAAATATCTCAAATGATTCTAATCTTCGTAATAAACAGTAAAATGTTTGAGTACATGTGATCCAAACAGTATTTATAATGATGCCCCCATTCATTCGGATGTAGCAGCTGGAAAAAAAATCAAGTTAATATGTCAAAGGAGTTTAGAAACACATTTTAGGAATAACATAATAATAATTTTAGAATTTGTGCTGTAAAACCTCTGCTATTTAACTTTACATTTTAAGTTTACATTACATCCGTGTGTAGATCCTTAAAAGAAAGTAATTTATTTAAAGTTTCCCTACATGTGTGAGCGTGGTTACTGAAACAGAAACTTTAGTGTTTCCAACACTTGAGCCTGCAAGTGTGCATGAAGCAGAGTGCTGACAACCTGCATGAAGGGTGTACAAAATAAATAAAATTAAAGTCTTTGAGCTCAGACAGAAAACAGTGATTTCTCCAAATACATATTTTAAAAAATCATTTTACATCGCAATTAAAACGAATCTATGCTTCATTTATTTAACCATATTGTTCCTGCTATCAATCAGCCCTCAGTCCTTTTAAAAAAGGCAGTGTGGTGATTGGTTTCATTTATGTCTCATTTTTGGTCTAGTCATTTTTTTATATGCTTGATCATTTTGAAGGAGAAAACTGAAACCAAAGGCACTTTCTCGAATCTCCAGGTTGGTTGTTTTTGGTCTTCTGCAACAGGAAAGGCAGTGTTTGTAGTACACATTAGTGTTAAAAATGTCTTATAAGCAGAGGTCCTCTGATTAGTGTTTTCTAATAACTGATGTCCTTTTTAATGAAAGCAGCAGAAGAAAAAATGAGTGAAATCAGTTATTTAGTTTGTTTGCTTTGACACATAAACAATTTATTATTCATGTATATTATTATAAATGTACTACATAAAAAAACAAAGAAAACTGTAACTAAAAACCATTTGAGTCAATACTTATAGTATGATGTGTGAGAGCAGGAAACCAGCCTCAACACTCAGAATCGAAGTGATTGGAAAATATTTTGCGTAGTCACACAATCTGCTGTGAACTCATCTCTGTGAGTTCTACAAAGAACTACAGAGGTCATTAGAGACGATCCATTTAAGCTAAGATATTTTGTCAACTTCTCTGGGGTCTGCCAGTATTATAGTAGAAAAACCATCCCATCATAAAAAAAGCATCGTATAATAATAAGAGCAGTGTGGAGTCAACACCGTGACATCCACAGATCAGCCTTTCTTCTAATTGGTTCTGGCATAATCGATTCTTTCAACAATATTTCAAATTTTGCAAACGGAAATAAAAATGTGCAACAGAAATCTACGTTTCTTGGAGTGCACCAATTTGGGAAATGTACTTGGTAAACAAAAAAGTTGTTATTTCTGAGGAAAATTGACTTTAAAGTAAACAGATAGAAATGAGTTTATCCTAAGGCACTGAACACTTGCACTTTGGCAGCTTGGATGGAACACACACTGCAAACACAAAGAGTCATCTCCTGTAGAGACGTCACAGTTTTAGTCGGGTCTTTTGGAGTTCGCACAGCTTCAACACATTAAGGCTTAGGACTGATGCAGGCAACAGAAACATGGGAACTAACTGTGATCATAAAGGCAGCAGCTCTCTCACTGGAATTATTCCACTAAAATCCAAGCAGATAATCTGAGTGTGTTGGGGGCAATGTCCGATCACGCAGAACAAAGCAAGCTGCCTCCAAGTGATTTGTAGTGTGACAGTAATTTAAACTGTGGTTTTAAAGCCACATTGCAAAAGGAAGCATCACTAAAATGGGCACTGGGAGGGAAACAAAGTGCTTTTGGACCAGATGAGTCCAATTCAGAGACATTTTTGACGTACTTTCACCTGTCCAGATACTAAAAACTCTCTAATCAGTTGTCACAGACAAAAGATTTGTTTGTTACAAAACAAAAAGACGTAGCAGTTGATGTTTCTACATTTATGGAGCAGAGCAGAGCAGAGCAGAAATGTTTTCTTTTCACAGTGCATTTATTCTCTTGTTGGTGTCTGAGAACCGGAGTGCTTCAACACGGATAAACATGACTGAAAGCCAGGTTGGTGTTCTTTAAAAACAATAATCTTGCAACAACCCCTTGCTTTCAGCTGCTGCATGTATGAAGTGTGTTTTTTGTGTTTCTTTGGGAAATCTATTTGCTGCGGGTGCATGTCTGTATATCTACATTATTTGTTTTTACAAATACGCACACACATACAAAACGTTCCCAAGACTTACTGTACAGACCAGCACGAGCCGCTAAATCCTTTTTTTCTTAGTTTACATCACAAAGCAGCAGACTAAACACGTTTCCATTTACCAAATCAATCTTGTAAAGTCTTTTGAAAGAGCCACACTTAAAACCGTCAGTCTATTAAACATATTAAAAATAAGAAAATTCCCATAAAACATAGAACCAGCTGTACCGTATTTCACAGCTACAGTCAAATAAACACTTGAATCCGACTCGTGACAAACTGACTTCACCTGACACTTCAACCTTTGCAGGTTTGACTTTCATGTGGAGGCACTGCCACTTGTTTTGAGGTTGGTAAGTCCTTGAAAAAAATTGAGCGTCTTAAGAGCGTTTGAGGCTTTCATTCCTTTACCAGTCTGTAGATATGATGCTGGGCGCCATGCTCGCTGTTTGAAACCTCGAACACGCACGCCATACATAGCAACGTCTCCTGGGTGTCCCTGTTTGACACCACCTGCAAGACAAAACACATCATATTGTAGTTGAGCCGTACTGAACCTTCAATGATGCAACATTTGAGCCCCATGACGGTTAGGATTTCTTCACAACACCAAAAAACTCCATATTCTATTCACTATACTGTCAGTGCCGCACATTTGTCATTAAACCTTTGTAGTTTTTTACATCTGAGGTCAAACCAAGTTGAACAGAAACACTGCTAGTTTGTCGTGAAAGCAATGGACACTACAAAACGTTAATAAAAATGTGTATTAAAAGAATTTATTTTGATCTCAATGCCTTCTTCATCTAAAACTTTTTGAAAGCAAAAGGTCAAAAGACAACATTAAGAAAAGGTAAAAATGAAGCAAGAGTCAGTGAGTTAAATCAAAACAATTTGCTCCTTTTGGGGAATAATTTAGTTGTTTCTATAAAATTCAAACCTTGTGCAAACTTTTATACAATTATTTTTTAAGAAATGTGGGGGAAAAAGTTTAGATTTTCTATTCATATTTAAGCCCTCAAAGAGGAGAGAAATCGTATGGCAAAAGAGATAATAAAAAAGTTTGAATAAATTCACCTTTTTCTGTGTTTAGTTTAGTTTAGAGTGTGAAACACTTTTTGTTCTTTCAGGCACTTTCTGCTTCAAGCCTTTAACATCTGGCTGAGATGTTCTCAGATCAAGTCATAGTTTTAGAAAACTCCTAAGTGTAAGTAGATTCATCATGTGGGTTCACTGATTTTAAGACATTAGACGCTCTTGGAAAAAACCCTAGTGGGTTTTGCGTGCACACCAACACGAGCAGGTCGGTCTGATTTAATTTTGTTTTTTCATTGTTGATAGACCCTGGAAGACCCCATGTGATGGCTAATAACAGGGGTTCTGCCCTCTCTTATTCTCTCCTTCCCCTTTCGATAATGAGGCTCCCGGGACGGTGTTTCATTCTCTGAGGAATGAAAGGAATGTCAGAGCAGAAAAAAGACAACTGGAGCCACCAACACATCCTGACAGAGAAGAGAAGAAGAATGAGAGTCCTGCAGAGGGACGCAGCCCACTGAGGTCAGAGAGGTGAATACCAATAAGATGGTGAAGTTCTCCAGAACACTGTTCATCATATATTTCTCTGGCAGATGTTTGAGCTTGTGGATGAAGTTGATCATGTATTCACACATGGGTGACCGACTTATACGGTAGACAAAGCGTCCATTCTCAAACCGTGCATATTCAGTCTACAGAAAACAAGAGAATATTAATACACAAAGAACATTGCTACAGTTGAAATTCCTGCTATGGTTTTCATTTGTAGAATTAAAAAAGAAACACGACTTTACCTCGACTTTCTCAACAACCTGCTTGCCAAAGGAGCAAACCTTTGTTGAACATGTTATGGTCATGTTCTCTGAACTCTCATACTGACTGGTCACTCCGTAGAAAGATCCAGTCTCATCTTGAATGTTGCAGTTTAAGTCAGCCTGAAGACAAAATGAGAGAAAATATTAACATTTTTTTAGCGTCATCTGTTCTAAATGTTTCATCTAAATAAAGGTAGGCAACATATTTTGAGTCTAGGTTTGCCACAGAGTCAAGGTAACAAAAAGAAGAATATTACCATTTAAACCTCTTACAACTGAAGAACTATTCATTTAAGGTTTTGGTAAAGTAGTTCACTCATTGGAAATTAAGTTTAAGACAAAATAAAATAAATCAGCAATGACTTTATTAATGGATATTTTTGAGATTATACTAAAAGCTTCAGTTATTAGCACAAAAAAACAAAGTGCTTTTACATCAAAACTCATTGGTGAGTTTCATTAGAAACAGACAATCATGAAATCCTGCTGGTTGTATAAAGAAACAAGAGATTAATGGTTTAGCCGACTATTTCATCTGAAAGTCAGAGTTTTTGAAATCACAAAGGAGGCTTTGTTTGAGCCTGGCTAGATCACCATGGCACCAGAGTTTCTGATTAAATTGTCTGCAAGAAGCTCTATCTGATTCTTGTTCTGATAAAATCCCAGACAGAAAAATCTTACTGAAAAAGCATTTAAATGTTATCAAACAGAAGGATTGAAATTTGTTGCCTAAAGGTCCTTCCACACAGGAAGTAGTACGCACCCGGTTCACCACAGGTGGGGTGCCAGAGCAGAGGAAATGAGCATGCATGTTAAAAACTGAGCTCAAGTTCAGAGCTGGCTGCTGAGATACAAAACAATATCCAGGAAGTTACTTGTTTTGAATGCAACATTTATTTGTTAAAGAACTAAAAATCTGATGTACCTAGCACTTAGATCTTAGATCCAGATCTGGATCGAAGTGCTAGAATCGAAATAATCAAGATGAAAATATTACCTAGAATTTTATATTTATTTCAATCCCTCCCGGTGACAATACCATCCTCACAATTTATAGAGTGGGATAAAAAAATAGCAAGATTTATTTGGAACGGGGGTAAAGCCAGAATTAGATATTCAACACTTCAATGTTCCTAAAAAGAGAGAGGATTGGCACTCCCAAATCTAAATTATTATTATGCTGCACAATTAAAGCCATTGATGTACTGGTGTTTGACAAACTGTACAACAAATAGAGTTGAATGCTGAGGGACAATATGTAAGAGCTATGATTGTTAATAAGAAAATGTTTAGAGAAAATCAACAACAACAAGACTCGATTACAAAATTCACCTTGGAGACCTGGCATACAATAGTCAAGAAATATAAAATAGAAAATGAAATTAAGATTTACGGTGATTTAGCATATGATTCAAATTTTAAACCAGGAATTACAAACTCAAAATTTAAGGAGTGGTCTAACTAAGGACTAAATAAATTAGTTAAATTAATAAAAGAAGGGGAAAATATAATTTTTTTAACTTTACAAAAATAATTTAATTTGGAAAACCATGATTTTTACATGTATTTACAAGCCCGAGTTTATTATCTAAAGGAAATTAAACCAGGTCCAGGGACTGAAACTAAATTACAGAAATTTTAGGGTATGCATATAAGAACAAAACAGACAAACTAATATCAAAGTTATATCAAGGACTGACACACTATGTAAAGGACAAGTGGGAAAAAGAACTGGGAGAAGAAATAACTGAAGACGTGTGGTATGACATCTGTGAAACTCAATAATATACAACTAACTCCAGAACATGGAAAATCTGTTGTAGGAAAAATATAATCCGTTTTTATTACTCCTAAGATAAAAGGAAGATCATTATGGATGCAGCAACCATGCTGGAGAACAAAATGTTAATCATTCACATGTTTTCTGGCACGATGTTTGTAAATGTTTGAAAGAAATATTAGGATATGAGTTACCCAGAACAGGTGGAGTTTTATATTTGGATTATTTAACAGAAAGTAATAATCCAAATAAAGATCAATACTTTGTTAAAAGTTTATTGGCAACAACCAAGAAAGCAATTACACAGAAATGGGGGTAAGATTCCGCCCCCACATCCTAACTGGATGACATTATGGAAGAACTTCATGACAAGGAGAGATTTACACACAATTTATGACTACAACATTTAAGAATTGTGAGAAAAATGATCGTTTAAAAACCACTACAGGAACCAAAAATAGGATGGTAAATAAGACAAGTTGACACCTGTCACTCAGTTATGCTT
>JAVKLF010000038.1:6027725-6042589 GCA_034783495.1 Millerichthys robustus
AAATAGACAATGTGACTTCAGAACGTTTTACGGCGGCAGCCAATACCAATCCTTAAAGAAAGGGTTATTTAAATTCATAAGTTTGAGTCCAATCAGAACTGACCTGTCAACTTGTGGTCAAATCAGTTTATTTGGAGACAAAATTTCAAAATTCTGACATTACAGGGATTTTTAAATTTTGAGTAAAATGATTTCAAAATACCAAGATCAGATAAAGAAAAGAAAGCAGACAGTCTCCTCATTTCTGTCGTCAGGACCTTAAAGCATCAGAATAAGTCAGAAGGGACTCTGAGTGTCATCTGTCCTTCTGTCCTGTTTGTCAAAATGACACTTAGAAGTTGTATATTAGTTCCTCTGCTGTGGTTCCACAGGTGTTTGCCTCTAGTTTCTGTTGTTTGACAGCAGAAGTGTGGAATTAATGAGCTGATTAGGTTGAAAAAGTGAAACATGAAGAAAAGGTTTATTTGTGTCAGAAGGAGCACAACAACTGTTTCTGCTCAGAGCAGAAACTGAATGTTTACAATGAGCCTTTTCTGTTTGGAGATTTGAATGTTTAAAAGGATGATTTGCGTGAAAAGTGCCAAAATAATGACTTTATATTTTTAGATTCATCTCGACCAGCTTTTCTGTTTTTTCATTAACTTTCACAGCTTCTGTAATTTAAGAGCAATTTCAGGCCCTGATTGCTCCTTTGCGTAAAAGCTAATTATAGTTACTTATTTTCTCTTTATGTATTTAAAGGAAAAAAACATTTATTCAAAAAAAAATGCAGTTATGAGAGGAACAGATTATATTCTATAGAGATGGGGACAAAAGGGGGGGAGCGATGAGCTTCTGGTGGGCTTTAAAAACATAAACTGACTTTGCTAAGCTAACTTTATTCATTTTGTTCTTGATGCTGTAACTATTTATTTAAAGTATCTCTGAAATTATTCAAATTATTTAAATACAATTGGTATTTTTGAGTTAACTTTGCAATCTTTGGTCCTCTGAGTCACATATTGTGTAACACATTTTTCATCTTTGATCTTTGAGTTATTTTTATTAAGTAAACTGTGAGTTTATTCAGTGTGCTTCAGGTAGTTCAAATTTCACACTATTTTAAAATGTTGTTCGAATATCTGAAGATAATACTTTAGTGTTTGGCTGTTTAATGCCTTTGTGGTTGTTGCTTTTTTAATAAAAGAAAATCAGAGAACAACAGAGAACTGTTGTTCTCTGATTTTCTTTAAATGTAAAATGAAATGTTTAAATACAACAAATGAATTTGAGGGCAAAAGCAGTTATATGTTTTGACCATGCTTTGTAAAAAAAAAGTCATAATCGACACTGATTAAATACAATTTTCAGTATCAGCTCTACAAAACAGCGCCACCTACTGTCTTTAAATCATTCATTACCTGAATCAAATTGTATTTCTAAAGGTTTCTGCAGAAGAACGGGTTGCTCTATTGTGACAGATGACTAAATAAATATAAAATATATCTTTGACTAGAACTGTTTTATAATATAAAACAACATGAAATAGGACACACAAATCACAATGTTTTTCAAAAAGAAAAATTTCAAATATTGGAAATTCTTTGCTTTGAAATTAAATATACCTCAAAATGACTCAGGAATTGTATTTCAGTTGTCCAAGTCAAGGATGTTTTGTTAGTTTAGATCTATGTTTAATCCAAACAACTCTTTTTTTCTATTTAACTAAAGTTAGTGAAAGTTTAACTGTTTAATTTTTAAAAGAAACTGTAAAAAGCATTTCAGTTGAATCTAAATTTCAAGGTGTAACACTGATATGAGGTCAACTTCAAACTGAGAAGAAAAAAACCCACAAACAATTTTTTATCAAATAAAAAGAGACCACAAACATTGTTGAACTGACTGGTTAATGATGCACAAAAGAGTTGAGTGGTTAAAAAAAATATCAATCAAAGAGATTGATAGAAAAACACATTAACAATAAAGTTATCCTTATCCTTATTAACAATAATTCTGAAAACATAAACTGTGAATTTCAGTCAGTTCTGGATGGCAAAAGAACATATCTCCTCTGTGAAGAGTACACAAAAAAGAAATGTGAACATTTTAACAGATATTCATACTTTTTTCAGTCTTTTTTCATTTTCTTCAACTTGAATTAAACAAACCTGTTCAACAAACTGTGACTCAGTTCACTGTGAGCATGGGGAAAAATATAATCAAATGTTTTCCAGTATTATAAATTGTACCCACAGCATAAATTATCCTAAATGCAGGAGCCTTTGATTGGCTGGACCTGCTGAAAAAAATTAAACTTAAAGTTTGTTTTTTCAACCTCAGATTAAAAGAACACATTCAGACCCCAGGAAGCACCGAATCCATGCAAAGCTGCTGCAACAAATCAGTGACACGTTTTCTAATAATGTTTCTAGATTAGAATGGGCAGAATAGGAAAATTATAGAACTGTGGTTATTTCATCCCAAACAAAGTTGTTACATTTAAACATATGATCATCAAAAATCACAACATCATTTAACACAACATGAATTACTCATAGTTTTCAAACCAAAGCTAATACATATTTTAGGGAAAGCTGAGATTTGCTTTGGTTCAATCAATCAATGTGTTTTATTCAACAAAAGGTAGTGTTTTTTATTTTACCAGCCATTAGTTAGACTAAATGTTTAGTTCTACTTTATTCATATTTTGTAAAAGCATTGGTCTCACACCATGCTCAAATCTTTAAAAATCTCAAAATATTGTCCTGTCATGTTGAAAATGGTGGATCAGGAAAGTATTACTGGAACACCATGCAGGAGATCACCTTCAAAAGGTCATTTCTCCAAACCATCCGTCAGTCTCACGTCTTTCATAAAAGGCATCAGCTGAGTGAGAAGGGAAGAGAAAGAAGAGCTAAAACACTGACAACATAAAAACATCAATAAAAACAACAGACTACAGAAAACCAACAAGCCTTTATGTAAACAAAACAATACTGACATTCAAAGGCAGAGGCCGTGCCGGCACAAATCTGTAGAAATTCATTTTATGCGCAGTTGGAGAAATTACAGATGATACAAATCCAGTTAGCAAAGTACTAACTGAATCCTTTGGTGTTCAAAAAGTCACATTTAACTCATGGTGCATGCAGCAGATTCACTTATCCAACACTTATTATTAAAATGTTGATCACAAACACACAAGCGCGCGCGCGCACACACACACACACACACACACACACACACACACACACACACACACACACACACACACACACACACACAAAGGTTGATCATGTCATTAACAATTTAAAAAACGTATGGCACTGTTAGAAATACAATTTTTAAGGATCTTTTAAAAGTTTGATTAAATCTAAAGTGATCTTTGAGCATCATGTATCTGAATAGGAAACAGTGTTGTTCCAGTCAGAGGTCTGCAGTTGATTTTCTACCAACATGTCGTAGATAAACAGCTAACACATTCAAACATTACAGCATTATTTCATCTGCAGGAGTTCTGACTGATGAGCTGTTTCAGGAGGACTCTCTGGGTTTCTGTCGTTCAACAGTAGATGGCAGCAAAATACAACTAAATGCTCCTCAGCTCTGTGGATTATCCACAAACATTGTTTGGTATCGATTATTAAACATTATTAAAATAAAAGAAAACAATTCAAAAAGTAGAATAACTAAAAATGTTTTGCTATCATGCTTGTAAAGCACATATATTTAAAACTGATATTAAGCCTAAAGACAAGTTGCAGTTTGAGACCTTTTTTTCCTCAAAGAATATGGATGACTACATGAAGACTGCAAATCTTAAAGATAAAGTGCATGAAGTATTTCAGTCATATACCCAAAACAAAGATTTATGTTTGACTGAATGTCTTAGACAGCTTGTAAACTCTACAACAATGAAGCTAACGCACCTCAGCAGTCTAAAGGTTTTAATCCACCAAAGTGGGGTTTTATTTAGTTGCATTAATTCAGCTCAACATTACTGTGCAGTCTCAGAGCAAACCCCTGTTTAATAAGTATTGCTTTCAGTATTTGATAAACCAGCTTCCATAAACTTAGATGAACGAATACCTGCGTCTTGCTAAATCTCTCACATGCTGACAAATCTGCTTTCAGTGTCATCATAAAAGACATGTAAGCAAGAAAAAGGTGCATACACATTTACAAATGGAAGATATGATGAGAACAGTTCGATCAGTGTGCACCTCATCCAAAGAACTATCGCATCATAGACTAATACTCAGTTCAGGCTGTGAAACTAGATGAGCCTGTGCTCAATTTGCTCCTGAAGCCAGAGCAGCACAGGCTGTATCAAGCTTGGCTCGTCAGGCACAGGCTCTGTGTACATCTGCAGCAGTACCTCTTGTAGAACAAACAGCAGGGGGAAACTCATGCTCAGTAGCTCATACAGTATTGTATAGTTCTGTGTGTTGTCCCTCAGGTGGCCGGCGAGGGCCTGTGCTGCAACGTGCAGACGGCAGGACAGATACCCGGGAGCGTTACACACAGCACGGGTCACACTCAGTGGCCAGCTCAGCTTTTTCCTTATGAACGAAGTGCAGGTACCTGCTGCAGCTGGACTCTGCAGGTCTGCCGTACCATTGGACTGGCAGCTCAGGTCATCTTTGGCACGTCGCCCATGAACTCGATTACAGTTCTAACAGAAGATAAGGCAGATGGAGAAGTTAGTCATTTTACAGTTTTCAGTGTTAGAGTCTGAGAGATACATGTGTAAGGAACTCACTGAAGGTAAAGACAAAGTCCTCCTCAGGTTTGTCCCATTGTTTTGCTGATCAAAATGATGTTTGCAGTACAATTTTCCTTTAAGATGACCAGACACGTTCATGTTACGCTTGTGAGCAAATCCAAGTTAATGCTGATCTACAGGAGTAACATTTGAAGACATACCATCTTCAGAGTTGAATGCCTGTGCTCCTTGTCGCAGAGCAGAGCTGCAGGTTGAACAGCGGAAACACTCTCTGTGGAAGTAGAGCCCCTCAGCACAGATTCTTTCAATCATGTAAACACGCTTTGCACAAGAGTGACACTTTTCACTCGTCTGAGAAACTGTTCTTCGTACTGAACTGCTCTGGAGGACAGAAATAAAACAGAGAAATAGCTGACGGCAGGTGAAGGAGCATCAACAGTGTTCTTACAAACACAAATCCATCAACAACAACAACTCTGGATTCTGTTCCTTTCTGTTCTTTAGCTGTATAATAAACGAAGCCAGAGTAGTTTCTGCTCCAACATGTGGCTGTTGACTTGGAGCAGTTTGGGTGGAGCAAAAAATTCCACCAGTTGTCACCACAAAAACACAAACTTGTCCTCTGTGAGGCTGCTGGTAATTCAAAACACAAGGAGCAGACACATTTGTTTGGGGGAAGGTCCCCAATAAAGGTTTAAACCAAGTTCGGAATACTTTACTAGTCTTCTTTTACTCAATACAAATGTTGCTAAACTCCCAGCATTGTTTTACTTAATATTATTGTTAGTTTTAGTAGTAAATTAGTCAGCAATACAGCATATCTCAGACACAATCACATATTTTATCTTTTATTGGCATGCGTTTCCTAAAAGTTGTTACAACTGGATAAAACTAATAGGGAAAGCAGAAATTGGTCTGCATGCAAACATGGCCTGCTAGAACATGCTAAGCATAATCTGAGGGGCAAATCGTGCTCACAGCCAAAGTGGATCACAGACGGGGTTGGAGAGTCACCTTGAGTACATCAGAACTGTCTTCTGAAAATAACCTCCTAAGATGAACAGCTTTTTCTTTTATGCTTTTTGTATGAAACTCTCTAACTTGTTGAGTCAGAGCTTTTTTCTGCAGAACGACAAATGAAAAGAAATTCAGTCTCACTTCCTCTGCTGAGAGGAAACACTCTCACTCTCACCAGCACACCTACTGTATACAAAGTGGTGCAGAACAAAGACCTGTACAGACCTGTGTGCTGTCCAGAGAAGAACAATAAGTAGAGGAGCAACAACTGCATTAGTCTGTTTATTTCCTACACTGGTTGATATTAAAACCCATACAGCACTGGGACTGAGTACAAAACTGAAAACAGACACTTCTCGGAGACAAGTCAAGCCGAGCACTTTGGTTCAGCTAAAGTCAAACATCTTACACATAAAAAAAATTTAATGAACCTGCAATTATTTGTCAAAATGAACGTAAAGTAAAATTTGTCAAATATACTGGCCTCGTGGATAATTGGGGCCTGACTTCATCTGACTACAGATTACACAAACCAGACTGTATAATCAGGACATAACATATAATCACTCTGAGGTCTATCCTGCTATCAGAACATGCAGTAATTATGATGTAAAAAGAAAGCAGAGAATAAAACAGACAAAGCAGGGAGAACTCTTCACCTCAGATATGTGTTCATCCACCTCCCTGAGGCGATGGAGAACTCTTGTCATGAAAAAGATAGCTGGGTGGCCGGAGGGAGGAGAACCAGGAGGTTCTGGATTCTCAGGCTCAGGTTCAGCTCGGATTTGATCAACATGTCTGAGCTTCACTACTGAAAACGGGTGCTGCAGCTGGAACTGGGGTTTTGGCAGAGTCTTTGGAGGGATGCGGACTAAATGATTGGCTGCTTTTCTGAGACTGACTTCAAACTGAAAGGAATAATAAACAAAAGAGCTCCTATAAATTTATCATCACATAATGATGATCAAATGTAAGTTATATTATTCTGAAGATGGGAGTAGAAATTGTTTTTAAAACTTTCTATTTGAGATTATAAAGATTATTAAGCCTTTATTTCTAAGCAACAGCTGGATTTGAATCAAATTAACTGTTAGGTAAATTTCTTAAAGTTTTATTTAACTTTGTTGTTTGCTACTAAATAGACACAACTTCTTCACAATACAAAAAATATTTGAGTTAAAAGTCATATTTTACACTGTAGATGTAAATAAATGTATGTAATAATACATCTGTTTCACAAAAAATCTCAAATGTGAAAAAATAAATGTAAAGTGAACCTGATTTTTTTAAATATACATATCATTTGCTCGACCCATATTGATGGACTTTTCACACCATTTCTGCAGCTCCAGACTACCTGTGTCACGAGACGAGCTTTGGGTGGAACCGGAGGCCCGAGTTTAACGGGCAGATTCTCCGTCAGATTAGGAGCAGGAAGTAGCAAAGACATCGTATGGTCTGACTGAAGCTTCCCAAAAGATTGAAAAAGAAATTTCATTACAAGAGCACAGAAACAGAAAAAGGATAAAAGGATTCTGTGGCAGAAACAGCAGACAAGAGAAAACCACCGAAGTAAAACAATTAAACTGTAGCTTAAACTTTATAACTCATGGAAAAACACAGTAGTTGTTTTGAAGATAAAACTGTAAAAAGCTTTTAAGCAGGTTTTAAAAGAAGCTAAATAAAAGAAGAGGGTTTTGGGCAGTTTTTAAATATGTTTAGAGTCCAAACAAAAATAAATGTCACCATTAAAATCAAACCTTCAGCTCTATATGAAACCTTTCTGTGTTTTTACCTGGACCTTACGGATGGTGCAACTGTTTTTATTTTCAAACTTGGCCAGCAGCTGAGAAGCCATTGAGCGCACTTTATTTTCCTTTGGATCTCGCTCGTCTTGCACTGCGGAACCACTGCTGGCCCGATTGGTGGCCTGAAAAAAACATAAAAAGGGAAATAATGTAAGAAGATGTAAAAGAAAACAAAGATCATCGTCTTGCTGCTCTAATACACAAACTTCATATTAACAAACCTCCAAATAGCAGAATTTTCGCCTCCGTTTGTTAATGGAGTCATCCAACTTCTTTTCATCCTGAAAACACAAGATAAAAACAGAGAAATGGGATCGAATGCACTGAATAAACTAATTAGTTAATCAGAACACATAAATTGTTAAACTCTTAAATAAGAAATGAAGATGAGACATTTTTACATTCAGCACAGATTTCAACTCTTGCCGGTGAAGTTACCTTTGGCACACGTTTCCTCGGCTGTGTGAGATACGGCACATCTTTATTAGATCTGACTTCCTTTGAGAAATATTCTGTATAACTTTCTTCCCCTCTTCTGGATTCTGTAATATTAACATGGAATGTTAGCGTTTTCACTTTTGCCTCCTAACTTGAAAATGTGTATTTCCTTAAATTACTTTATTAATATAAAGACCTGAGGTGATTTAAAGACAGAGTTACAGAAGCTGTGAAGAAGAATGTTCTACATTAAAAATCTTTTCACCTGAGACAAGTCCCAGAATCCCACAACCAGAAAATATAAAAAACTGCTTCATTGTTTTTTATAAGGCAAAAAATAATTAAGGGTGAACGAAAACCACTCAGACAGCAGCGTACCTGATGCAGGTAGAGGCGTTCCACGGAAGAGCTCGTAGAACTTGGACAGGTAGGAGATTATTCTGGTTTTATCCAGCTCTGCACCAGCATGAAGCTTCTCCACAGACATGAACGGTCCAATCCCAAACTCCTGCTCGCTGATGTCAAAAGCCAGCTGGAGGTTTATAGCACGATCCTCCTCATTTAACGAGTCAAAATCTCTGATAAAACAGGCAGCAAAAAAGCTAGAGTTAGTGACAATAAGCCAACAGTTTTAGTTTTAAGTATATTAAAAAGTTGTACAGAGTTTGTCTTTGTGTTTGGGTTGAGTTTACAGTAAACCCTCTGAACGCCCACACAAAACTCTCCAGTAACTCACTAACCCGTGACCCAAATACCTATTTAAAATGACAGGAATGTGAAAGTAAGAAACAGACACTCTTTGAAGGAATTATTTCTTGACAAATCCTTTCAAATGCTTTCATAGTTTCATGTCAGGTGACTGGCACAAAGTGAGGGTAAAATAATATTACAAACCGATGTGAAGAGTCAAGCAAAAAGATATGTGTTTTAATCAAACTTCACATTTTATAATAAACTTATTTCTTGTGTAGCTAATTACTTGTAATCACAACAAAAAGTGGTTCTGATGTTTCTGTGGTCGCTGATGGTGTGCAGACATCATTCAGAGCGATGTAAAAGAGGGAGCAGTAACTTAGCAGCAGCACACACAAACACTGCTGTTCTTCAGTCATTTCTCTTCTGTTTCTTTGCTGTTTTTCTCTGTGAACCTGTTCCCCTCCCCGCCGTCTGCTGCGCTGACAGACCCACACGTGGAAAGAAAAATGCCTAAAAGCTGGGGGAGAAAAAACTCTTCGTAGAAACGAGTACTGAGAAGTTCAGTGACTTGTGCCCAAGTATGAAGGCAACAATTAAAGGATGAGGGAATGAAATTCGATCTTTAAATGTACCACAGTCACACTGTCTAAACCCAGGCTTTCCATGAAGATACAGTCCTTCTATTTTTAAATCTAAAAATATCTGAGTATGTGTCTGTGTGGGCTTTTTTGGGCAGGGTTAAGTATCAACTATTCAAGAGCAAAAAGCAAATACTATATGACAGCAGAAGTTTTACAAAAACCTAGAAGAAAACTTGCTGTAGTGGACAATAAATGTGCTGAATGAGAGAGGTACATTTGTTTGCATACAATCATTATTAAGCAGAAATGCAGTGAAGTTGCAAAGAATGACAAACAAAGAGATGTAATACAAACACAATAATTATCTTTTTCAGGCCCTTCAGCAACAATAATAGTTTATCATATGGTATTCATCTCTACTTGTGTGTTTAAAAAAAAAGTATAAAAATATGGCTGTGAGTTTATGAGATCATGTTGAAAAAGATGGAATGGGATGGTTTTGAAATGATCTTATGAATGTTACTTACATCAGCTGGGGTTTAAATCGGTGAATGAGGGCACACAGAGCAATGCCACTTGTCCAGGAAGACGTCAAGTCTGTGACTGACACGTTTCTGTATCCTTCTGTCTGCTTCTGACACCAGGTGAGAAGCTTCGATGGCCTGATCTCAGATTCTACAAGAAGAGCAATTTTTTTCTCTCAAGTCACAGTGAAAATACTGAGGAAGTGAAGGAATTATATAATTTTTCAGATAATAACTGCACAATGAACAAAAGGCTTTTAAATAAGGTGGAAGTTTACTGAAGTAACACATCTCTGCATGGACTTGTTTGCTTTTACTGCTTTTGTACAAAACTAAAGGTACCACCCCCTAAAACTATAGCTGCTTCTACAGACGAAATACTTGAAAAATGGCCTGATTAGTTGTTTCTTTATGGCGTAAAAAAATGTCATGTTCAGAGGTGTCAAATGTATTGTAAATAAAAGATGCCATTAAGGACAAAAGGCTGCACCACAGGGTTTATAGAGCACAACCACACCTCCCACCAAAACCTTTTTCTAAGACCAATAATGTTATATTAAAATGTTCACGATGAAACCCGTGAGATGCACTAGACTTCCTGTTTCAGTCTCAGATATATCTCTGCCACATCATCCTCAGCTCCACCCGTCTGATACGTCCTGCTGCAGTGTGTCATACAGGTGTGATGGATCGTACAAACATGTAGCATGTCTAAAAGGTTTATATTTATACACAATATCCAAACACAATTATCCAGCAGGTACCGTATATTTGGATAGATTTGTGGGTTTTGTAATGATTACAAGCTGGAATGAAAACAAGTCCAGGTGAAATGGAAATACTTTTTAAATAATTTTTTTAATGTAAGGAGTAGAAGTAAAAAGTTGGCTAAAAAAGAATTACTCCGATAAAGTATAAATAACCAAAGTTTGTACTCAAGTAAGGTAACAAAGTATTTGTACTTTGTTAGTTGACACCTCTGGTCATGTTGAAAACAGGAACATAAAGTAATGCTGAAGTTGCAGAAAATAAATTTGCATCTCTTCACAGCTTCATTTGCAAAATGTCTTTCCCTCAGGCACAATTTAAAAACAAACTTCTTTTCATGATTTACTTTTACTTAAACTGAAGTTATTAACAAATAACTAACAGTGTGTTAGAATGAGAGCGAAACAGAAGAGGAAATGTTGGCCTGGAGTTTTTATTAAAATCTTGTATAATCTAAGGACGAGTCACTGGCGTCACTCTGACACGTACCTCGCCTGGAGATGTTGACGGGTCGTCGGATGGTAGCAGAACGCTCCAGAGAGCAGGAACTAAGCTCTCCAGTGACGTAAAGGTGACGCACCTGAAACAGGAAAGTCAAGTAGTTACCAATATTCTCCCAATGTTTGTAGAGTTGTTTAGATTTGTGTTCAAGATAAACTCACCTGGTGAGTCCTGACACAAGAAGAGTTTAGATTGGGGTATCGGGTTCCAGGGTCTATGGTGTACTGTTCAAAGTTTTTAGCAATGTTTTCTGGTGTGGTTTGTGGAAGAAGTCGATAAATGCTCTCCCTAAACATGAACAAAAAAGGTTTATTCATTTTTTATTGCTGATGGAGCTCATTAAGTCCAAACTGGGTTTGACCACAAAGTTGAGCAACAGTGGACTGAACAGCCTCTTGAATAAAATACATGAGTACCGTTCTGCCAGCACCTCCAGGACCGTCCGACCTTCAGCCCAGCTCTTTACCATCCAGGCCGTGTCAAAAGCCGCCAGGAAGCCTCTGGCACAGCCCGTTCCCATTGGCCAGAAGGGCTGCACGTATAAGAAAAGTCATGTCAGTTTATTACAGAAAGAGACATTCAAGTATTACATTTATTATGATATTTTACAATAGAAAACAAAAGTTCTGAGTTCATTCAGTATCAGCAGCTCCAACAGGAAGAGTCTGGCTGCAGACATGTGGAGCTCCTCAGATGGCAGAAACACCTGGTCTTGGTTTCGGTATCAAGATGATGAGTTGGAGTAACATGAGGAGGCGGATCCCTCAGAGTTGGACAACAACATCAACAACAGCTAGCAGTGTTGTAAATGAGTTCACTTTCCCCTCTTAGAAACTTTCACCCAGCAGCATCTTAGCAGAAGAATGGTTGTGCAACAGCTTCATTTAGCCAGTAGTCCGTGTCTGAACTAAGTTTGTTTTTATTCAACCTTGTTTTTTCTTACCTCCAGTAGACTGTCACCAACCAGCGCTACCAGCAGCTGGTGTCCAAATCTCTCCCTGACCAGAGCAGCGTTCTCAGAAGCGTACATGTTTGTAAAGTCAAACATGGCTACATCTGGCTGTTCGCAGTGGTTCATGGCAAAATCTAGAGTGGGAAGTTTGCAGTTGGTGCCAAAGTCAGCAGCCTCTCGAGCATAGTTCAGAAGAGCTTCCTGGTTGACATTTTCACTGCTCAACAACATCTGGGTATCAGCGTAGTCCTGTTCCAACAGAAGCAGCAAGAAACAAAGGCCATTTAGCAGAAGTATCAAGAACATCTAGAGTTTAAGCAGTGGCAGTTTGGGTTAATGGAATAAATAATGTTGTTATTTTGTTTTTACTTTAAAGTGAAGTTGTGTGGACTTGTTAAGAGCAGTCAGTGTGTTACCTGCATCAAACAGTAATAAGCGCAATCTCAGTTTGGAGAATCATAAATGGAGAACTGAAGGTAACTCATACTCAGACTGGGGCTAAATCAGGAGAAAATTTCAGGCATTGAAAAAATATCAATCCAAAAGCTTTGGTAGTACTTCAAACAAGCCCCACAAGATAAGATTTATCACCTGACCATTTTTGCATGAGACAGGTATTTACTTTGTCAGTATTCTCTGAACTGAGCAGCACTGATGTTGCTACATGTACCTGTGTTTACAGTGGTTGAGAAGAATCCTTCAGCTGAGTCGGCCAAAAGCTGTTAGTCTCTCTCTAACAAGCAGTTTTTCCTCTGTATAATCTATCTCATACAGATATCGCCAGAAAAAGGCAACCTGTCTTAACTTTTAGAATTACCCAGTTTTACTGTCTCATGGTTGTTGTTTTAGGATTTAAAGCAGCAGAACAGCAAGTCGGAACTAATCCACAGCCTCGGTGAGCACGGTGAGCATATAGAAACTTCAGGAAATGTGAGGTATCCTGATTTCTGTGATGCTCCTTCTTCAAGCTCAATGAATTCTTAGTTTCTTAATTGTTAGAAATAGTTTTCTCACATTGATGACAACTCCCTTGTCCAGAAGGCTCTGCTTCTTAGCCGTCATGACAAAGTAATGTGTGTTGTCCTTGTAGTAAACGATGTTCTCCAGATCAACACCTGCAGGAAACCATAGTTTTATTAATGCTTCAATATGTTAAAAAAACAGAAAAGGTCTCTGTAGTTTTCTAAGCTAACGGTTAAAGTTGAATAAACATTTCCTCAATTTTTTTTTATTTTGGCACGCTTGACTATGAAAAAAGTAACACAACAAATATTGTAAAACATTATGATTTCTGTTGCTTTCTTGGATACACATTAATATGTCAGATGTAGATGTCCAATTTTTAGAAAGGTTTTAAAGAGGAAAACGTTTTCAATTCAACATAAAAGCAGAAAACAAACTAATAATAATGATCGATTAATGTCAGATAAAGTATTTGCTCTGTTTAAGTAGAATTATTGGCTCTATTTTGCTGAGGCAGTTTAATCTTCGGTCTGTCTCACCTGTCTTCTCCCTGAGGTCAAGAAAAAACTTCTGGTTGAAAATGAAGGCCACTCCGCTGATCTCCTCTACTTGTGCTTCTGCGGTGGTGTTCCTGTTGATGAAGTTGGCTGTGATGGCGATCGCTAACTTACCTCTGAACTCTTTTCTTTTAAAACCTGGTAAAAACAGAACACAAGGGGTAAAAGATGATGTGTTGCTTTTCTACAGCAGACTGGGCCTGTCGGGTCATGTGTTCAAACCATAATTACAAGGTACTTATTTTAAAATTAAAGTAACAAAAAACATACATATAATTTATCTTAGCTAAGACAAAATGGCTATAACTGTCAATTTCAAATTATGGAAATAAAATTTGGTGAAGTGGTGTCAATGTTGCAAATTGTAAGTGACTGAAGAGATCTTGTTTTAAATCAAAATGTCTAATAATCCTTTGAAAACAGATTACTGTCTGTTTAAGAGCATAATGTTTGTCTCACTATTGCTATGGTGATAACTAAAATATATAATAATTCTCATTCCAGCTTTGAAAAAGAGACAATGTAAAAGTTTTCTAACAATCAGATGACAAAAATATATTTCTCTCCAGCTTTGAGGTTAGGGTTAGCTTTGTTAAATTCTAAAGCGCTCTCACAATAGTAGAAAGCAGGAAGATCAAAAGAATAATACTAAAAGAAAATGTGCAGCATGAGACTCTGTGTCCTAACTCCAGCAACAAGCCACAGATCAGACAGCATGTTGCCACAGACGGCATGTTGCCACTGACGGCATGTTGCCACAGAGAGCATGTTGCCACAAACAACATAACGCTACAGACGGCATGTTACCACAGATCAAACGGTATGTTGCCACAGACAGCATGTTGCCACAGATCAGACACCATGTTGCCACAGTCGGGATCTTGCCACAGATGGCATGTTGCCACAGACGGCAAGTTTCCACAGACGGCATGTTTCCACAGACAGCATGTTGCCACAAACGGCATGTTGCCACGGATCAGACAGTAGTTGACACAGATGGCATGTTGCCACAGACAGCATGTTGCCAATGATGGCATGTTGCCACAGACAGCATGTTGCCACAGACGGAATGTTTCCACAGACGGAATGTTTCCACAGACGGCATGTTGCCACAGTCGGCATGTTGCCACAGATGGCATGTTGCCACAGACAGCATGTTGCCACAGACAGCATGTTGCCACAGATCAGACTGCATGTTTCCACAGACAGCATGTTGCCACGGAACAGACAGTAGTTGCCACAGAGGACATGTTGCCACAGACAGCATGTTGCCACACATGGCATTTTGCCACAGACAGCATGTTGCCACAGACGGAATGTTTCCACAGACGGAATGTTTTCACAGACAGCATGT